>OY759218.1:23511100-24111100 GCA_963662175.1 Aradus depressus | reverse complement strand
ATCCACTTTTAATGTTTACAGAATTATATCTGTTATTACTTTAATCTAGTGAAATTAGAAGTGAGAACCTGGTTAGGGGGAAACAATAAATTGTAATAAATTATATGAATCTTAATATCACTCAAGAGCAGGGGCGTAGCCAGTATTTTGAGCAAGGGGGGGGGGGTTAAAAAGTAAATTCTTTTTTTTTTAGCTAATTTCAAAAATTCATTTAACATATCAATTAATAGATTTTTTCTAGTCTGGCGGGGGTAAAATGTTTTCTTACATGTTTTCCAAGCATTTTCACCTTTAAAATTTGAGATGTTTGATGGGGTACCTTCTTTTTGTGCCATGGGAGCTTGGACTATTAGGTTATCTGTCTGAATCTCTAGGCTCTTCAATTCAATTATAAAATAATTCAAGATACTTACTAAAAAACTTCCTAATATCCATGCTAATTTTAATAATTTTATGCAAATATGGAAAACAGTCAAAACGGAACGGAACTGTTAGACGAAAACTTCGTCAAAACCTCAAAACAAACTGTCACGTGAACACAAACACAGTGAACAGTTACAGCACATGGCCTGCGGCCTGCACTTACAACAGCTGATTGCTGATTTAGGAGTCAGAAGAACGGGAAATTTGATGATCCTATGGTAACTTGCAAGCAATGCATTTGTAATAAAAACTAATTTTTTAGTTTATTTAATTTTTATATTTTTATTTCTCTGACCAGGGGGGGGGGCACGTGCCCCCCCCCCCCTGGCTACGCCCATGCTCAAGAGGGTTCCCAAGAGGGAATATTCATACAAACATTGTCTATAATGTGACATAAGATTATTTCTATATGAATCCGCTAATACGTAATAATTACGATCAAGACAGTAGTTCCTCTGGCCGTTGAAGTCCTCCCGGTCCTTCTCCCAACTGGCGGTCACCAAATAGTGAGAGAGTCGGCCGTTATCGTGAAGAGGTGGCTGCCAGCTGACCACCAACTCCGAACTGGAGTTGGAGTAGGCCATCAGAAACTGTGGTTCAGTAGGGGCTGTACAACACAAATAAGAAACGTAAAAATAATTTATTGGGGATGGAGAGGGAGAGGAAGACATATCAAGTGAAGTAGTACGTAATAGGAAGACACATTGATAAAAAAAACTACCTAAATGGTCCCCTTGTTTAGTTAAAAGTTTTGTTATCCATAGGCCTTAAGGAAACAGTCAAAATTTAAGAAAAATACAAACGTAACTTCTGAATAAGAAGTGCGTTCAAAATGTGTGACATTGGACTGAAGATATCCGTAAGACCTGTAAAAAGATTCCAAGTGCATCCGAACGGTTCTAAAAGTAACCTCAAAAAGGGGGGAATGTGAATTATTTATAATTAAATGATTTACTGAAGGTGACTAAGCTACTACCAATAGAAATAGTAAGATTATTCTCGGTGGAACTTGTTATCCCAATGGTAAGACTATTTGAGTGAACACTGCAGCCAAAAATGTGTCAAATAGAAAAAAATTAGATCCATATGGAAAATATGGTTCTATATTTAGTTCGAACAACCTCCTATGACCATGAAAGCATTTTTTTAAACAAAAGTTGTCAGGCAAGAAGCTATTGCAGAAAAATAACCGAAGAGAAACACTTTAATGCTTAAAGTTGGGTTCGAAGAAGAAAAACTGACTTTCAGAAGATCAGGTTTGCTTCAAATATACGTACTTCAAAACCGAAAAGAATTTGAATAAAGATCCACAAATTTAAATCTTAGAAAAAAAAGCCTTGCCGTCAGGATCAGTCCGGAAGTATTGAATAGGGCTCTCAGCTCCGACGTTTTCAGTAGCGATGCTGTACGTCCTCACGTAGAAAGCGTACTGGGTGTATGGCTTGAGCCGGGTCAAGATGTGGTTCAGTTCGTCATTGTCTGGCTCAGCCCTGTCTGATGCATCCGAGACATCAACATACTCCACCCGCCATCTAAAAAGAGGACACATATCAGCTATTACAAAATATTACTATCAATTTCAAGGGGTAAATCGAGACAAAAAGTTAGCGGATTTTCTCGAGCTTAGCGGTCATACTGCGGGCAATCAAGGACTACATGTTCTGCAGTCTCGATGCCTCCACATGAACAGTTTGGGTTGTTCTTCCTCCTAAAGAAGAAGAGTTTGGAGTTAAAATCTCCGTGATCTGATAATATCTGGGACATCCGGAAAGTATCCATAAGTCGTTCGGCCATCCGACCTTCGTGACCAACATTGTTGCCATTTTTCTACTATCCATTCCTGGGCAATGTCTGGACTGTCCCCTCACATACTGCTCCTGAGCTAGGCGTAAGGGCTCATCAATATCTCGGTTCTCGAGGTCACGGAGCAACCCGTCAAAGAGTATGTTCCATAGGACCAAGCCTTGGGGACAGGCTCTGGTGATATCCACGGTAGTACTAGTAAACAGCTGTCATATGACGGCAGACCGATCGTTAAGGAAGCTAGAGATCTGCGCAAAATAGATTTTTCGCTTTAAAAAAAAACACGTTTATTTAGGACTCTATTAAAAAATACATGCATATTCAAAATGAAATACATGAACAAGACATCCCATTTTAAACGGTCAGCGATTTGTCTAATTCAAAGTAGCCAATTCTATATTTAAAGTTTCCTTATGGCCTGTAAATTGATCATGCCCTTAAATAAACTAACGTAGAATCCAGCCACATCGCCCGATTTTTATACCTCACCCAGTTCCCAGACATAGAATGGCGGTCTATTGAACTGAGATTGGGTAGTGTCAAGAACCTTTCTTCAGTCACACCTTATTGAGAAAAAGTAAACATTCTCTCTCATCACTCTGCTGGTTTCTCACCACTCTCTCCCTCTCCACCACCGCTGTGGACATTTATTACAGTAGTTTAATTGTAACATACCGATCACCGCCACAGGCGTCCCTCCCATCAAACATAGTAACGTTCTGATACGGAGCTTCTATCGAGTAGACAACATAGCCGAGCAGAGTTCCAGAGTCTTGAGGTTTGAACTGTTTCCATTTGATCAGAGCAGCCACAGCATTCTTCTTACACACGATAACCGTCAACGACGTGTTGTCGCCTAAAACAAAATGACTGAAGTTGGCATCTCATCTCAAATAGGGAAATTAATTATTTTGTATTTCAGATATTGATATTTTTCATATATTTCCAGTAAAAAGTACACTTCAAATGAAATTTAAAAAACATCACAACGTGCAGACAAATAATAATTTCATCGAAAGAAAGACTTGGGTGAAACACAGACAAAGTTCTTCCCCAATCGAATCCATGTAGAAAATTAATTTTCCTTTTTCCCCATTGCCTGATTTGGCTGAAAATGATAATATGTCTCAATTATGGGCTTCTCAATTCACATATACGAATTCGTGACCATATATTCATTGTTTAGTGAATGATTAGGGGTTTTGGTTAAGCCCCCCTTCAAAAATGCTCATCTCCTTCGTCAGTTCGGAGGAAAATCAATAGATGTCACACTCGGGAGGTCTGAATCCACGTATATAATTTCATGTCGACATATTCCTTCTTTCAGGAGTTATCATGACCACCCACCCAGAAACGCACACAAAAATGAACTTTTAACTCCAGTTTTGGATTCAGGGGCTCAAAAACAAGACTCAGGTGGGGAAGTAAAACTCAATTTTAGACAGTCTTACCCAATTTCTTAAATCCACTTCATCAACAATTTACTTTTAGGCTTAATTTTCAAGAAAAGAAATTGTAGGTAATACTAGATTTAAATGGAAAGTAAACGAATGTTAATAAAACAAAACTATTAATAAAACAAAAATAAATAAATATTCGTTTCATACATGCGACTTTGTCTCCATTCGTGTTGGTAGATACTTCCGATTCCGTGAAGAAGTCCAGATTTGCCTTCATATTCAGAGTCTCTATCTTCGAAACGCATAGCTTTGGATTCAAATGAAAAAATATGCTCCCATTTTTAATGTCTAAGCCCTCACCACGGGTATCCCAGTCCCATAAGTCCTTCAGATTTTGATTTTCAAGAACCACTAAAGCATATCTGGATAAAAAAATTAAAAAAACTTTTAATGTTATTGCAAATAAAATAAGCAATGGCATGTACAGAGATTTACATCATACAATTTATAACCAAAACACAGTTACAAAAATTAATGTTCATGTGTACGAAAGCGGGAACAAACTGGATTAAAATGGCATAGAAGCGTCACTTTAAAACATTATTATTGAAAAATTTAATTTGAAGAGAACTTACTTGGAACTTTCCAATTGTTTGCCATGTATCACTTTCAATTTCTTCAAAAAATTCAAAGACACTAGAGGAACAGCCCGAACTATTTTCAAATAGTCAGTAATTTCCTCGACCATATTCAAATTTTCTTCCAGTTCTTTCTCAACGTTACCTAAAACATCAATTATATTAGTTATCTTTGATTAAATTATTCTACTGTTTATATTTCAACAGTATGTAAGATTAATCAACAAATCAGCCAATGTCTGAACCATTACCATTATTCCGGAAGAATGGCGCGAAATACAAATAGTACCGATACTAAAACCAAACAAAGACCCGCAGGAAATCACTTCACACAGGCCCATAGCTCTCTTATCCTGTCCAGCAAAAGTTTTTAATATAATTATGAAGAAAAGATTCGAATGGTTTGTGGAATATCACAATCTTCTCAGTCCACAGTGTCTGGGTTTCCGTAGCGGCTGATCCACAACTGATGCCCTTATGACACTCACATCTTCAATCGAGATAGCATTTTCTAAAAAACAAATACTTATGGCCCTATTCATAGACATAGACAAAGCATATGACAATGTAAATATTACCAAACTAATAAACGTCCTCGATAAATCAAAAATCCCACAGGAGATAACGGTATGGCTACATAAATATTTATTTAAGAAAACACTATATATAAAGACAGATGAAAGGGACGTAGAGATGGACTCATACAAAGGACTGTTACAGGGAGATGTTTGGTCACCAATCCTCTTTAACATGTATACTAGAGAGCTACACGAAGAGCTAGATGAGGGCATCAGTCTACTGCAATACGCCGATGACATAGTGATCTTCACAACACAACCCACAGTAGACCAGGCCATCACCAAACTAGAGGGGGGGACTCAGTACTCTCTCCAACAGACTGGACGACTTGAAACTCAGGATCAACATTGACAAATCGACACTCGTACCTTTCACAAAGAAGAGAAACATCAACCACAACAACATCAAATTACAATATAGTCATATCACCATACCCGTTGCTAAGGAACACAAATTCCTTGGTCTTTGGTTAGATACAAAACTGTCCTTCAAGAAACATATATCCCATACAATAGCAAAATCACAAAAACCAATAAATCTCCTGAAATGTATAGCAGGAGGTTTGAGTTGGGGGGCACATCCCACCAACATGATCCACCTATATAAGAGCTTAGTTCGACCACTGCTGGAGTATGGCTGCGAGGTTTATGGCTCCACCAGAACACCCCTCATTCAGAAACTTAGTGTAATACAAAAACAGGCCTTAAAAATTTCATTGAGGACATTTAAAACAACTCCTATCAATGCCGTTCTGGTGGAAGCCGGAGAACTTCCACTTCCACTCAGACGTAAATTACAGTTAAAAAGAAAACTTACAAAAATACACGCCGACAAATCACACCCTTTCAACGATTTAATTAATAGGCAAAAAATCCACTTGAACAAGTACATTCAAAATCACTAGCAGAACTCAGGCCAACATTACAGACACTACATCGGACCGACAAACCGTTCTCATTTATTGCGCCCATCCCACTATCAAACCTTATCATAAAATCCAATCCAGACATTAGAACAATCAAAACATCCAAAAACAACTTAGACCCCACAATCCTAAAAGCCAACACAATAGAAATGATTAACACTCTTTACGATAAATGTCACAAACTCTTCACAGATGCTTCAAAAACACCAGAGGGGACGGGGATAGGTATCTTCGATCCCCAAACAGACACTAACCTAACAGAAAAAATCTCACCACATCATAACATCTGTACCTCTGAACTGATTGCTATCCAAAAGGCCATAGACTACTCTAAAAGTATTACATTTTCAGAAGAGATAGTTATATTGACCGACTCTAAATCCGCCTGCCAACTACTACTCAACTTTCACCTCAAAACTCGCAGCAACTACATACTCTCCACAATAGCTACATCCATTTACCAGTCAGATAAGAACTATTACATTCAATGGATTCCTGGACACATCAATTTGACTGACAACGACAGAGCTGACCACCTAGCCAAGCGAGGAACGGCAAAGGACACAGTGACACTAAGAATCGACTTGACCTTAGAAGACACCCTTTCCATCCTACAACACCAGACACTCACGGAATGGCAAACCAACTATACTGACATATCCCAAACCAAAGGACAATACCACTACAGAGTACAGAAGACAATAACGACAAAGCCATGGTTCCACCCACACAGTAAGACACTGACGACTAAACAAATCATATACTTGACACGACTGAGGACCGGACATGCCAGAACAAACAAATACTTACATCTAATCAAAATAAAACCATCCCCCAACTGTGAACACCGCAATGAGACTGAGGACGTAATCCACATTTTCACTAACTGCAAAAAATACGACAACCAGAGACAACATGAGACACTACTATCCAACGAAAACACATTTCTTCAAACAATAGCTAACATTAATACCATAGAAAACATTAACAGACTCATTAAATTTATTACCAAATCAAAAATAGAATTATAGGATCAATAGACAACTACATACTCGCTCCGGCTTTATAGGACTGAATAAAAAAAAAAAAAAAAAAAGTTGAGAGAAAAAAAAAGTTCTAATAATGATTGTTTTGCTAAAAATAACAATATAAGTGATAATAGCAGTTGCTAGAACTTACTTCCACCTCGTATCTTGATTTCCAAAGCCCCCCTGATTGTGGTGCAACCCCTGAGTTTTTGTATTGAAGCAATGCTATCAACATAAATTCCAGTGCATATCTTTTTACAAATATCTGAAAATCAAAAAAAACTGATTATAATCAGGAAGTAATAATACAAGTAATACAGGGAAGTGTAATCAGGTCCCACACTGAAGGATTCAATAAGCGAACAACAACTAAAATGTATTAGGGCGATTCTCTATAAACTCGGAATGGCCCATACAAACTCTGTCCTGGCATATTTTTTTAGAATTTTCGTAAAAATATAATAGTATTGCTTAGGAAAGTAACTGTTACTTTTAGTACACAAGAGGGCCAATTGAATTTATATGTATTTTTAAAGTTATTTTAGATTTTCTGATAAATCGCGACAGGGGACTGTTAGGTGTGTTAACTAAATTCTTAAACTAATTCAATCTTTTTTTTTTTTTTTTTTTGGGCAATTTGTTTAAAATTTAAGTTATATAATTCTGGGCAGCAATCATTACATATAAACGAGTAAAAGTACCTTCTTTTTGGATCAATAGCACCAACAAATCACTTAAATTCAGTTCACCACTTATTTAAGCCTAAAAATCACCACTGTAATTTTTACACAGCTCGCCGCCATCGCTAGGCCTCGACTTCTTCACTACACCATTAATTGTTTCATGTTTTTAACTTAATATTTTAATGTGTGTATTTTAATATTAATTAATTATTAATATTTAATTTAATTTAATTATTAATTATTATTAATATTTAATCTAATCAACATTATTAAAATCATTTACCAGAGGACTGTATGTCGCAACGACCAACACGCGTACTCACACCACAAATTGCGCTCGGACACTAAACAAAATGGCGCCCTGACGCCGTTCTCGGCAGTGTTACTACCTTCACACTGGTTGCGTTTCATTTCACGTTAAAAAACGTTTGTAAACATAACAGATTTTTTCTATTTTAGGTTTAAATTTTTGACAGGGGACTGTCTAAGAAAACTTCGGACAACATTAACATGACATTATTACATTTAAAAAATAAGAAACTACACCTTATTTTATGACATAAATATAAATTAATTATTCTATTTTTAGATATGAACTGCAAAATTTATTTAGTGTTCATAGTTTTTTTTTAAATATTATCCTAAAGTGGGAATACGTGAAATGGGACAGCCAGGGGACTGTGTTTTTAGGGCTTCAATATTTTTTAGAAAAAAATGTAAAATTTTTATCGTTATAAATATAATAGCACTATAAAGTTCAGCGTTTAATTTAAATTAAGAGGCATAATTATATTTCTATGCTTTATTTATTTTTTTTAAACTCGGTCCGGACAGCCGTTTACGAGTTTACAGAGAATCGCCAATTAAATACATTTAGGTTAGGTTAGGTTTTATGACTCATGCCCGGGCTTTAACTACGAGGTCATATCGCCTACTACCAGAGCGCTCTTTCGTCACTCTGGTGGACATGAGCCCGATTCTACTGTGGGAGTCCTAAATTTTGCCTACGCTAAATTTTTATTCACCTAGGGTAGGGGTCTTTAACGAGTACCTGACATCATACAGGCTCGGGACCATCGCTTAACGTCCCATCCGAAGGACGGCGTGCTTAAGTTTATTTTACCTCCCAGATAAAATAAACTAAGGGCCTCGGTCTGGTTTGAACCCACTATCTTGAGCTCAGAAGTCAAGCACGCATATCACTGAGCTACCGGCGCCCCTAAATACATTTAATAAATGTGTAGTTCTGATAGTTTTTACCTATGTAACAAAAATTTAATTGTCTTGAACCTCGTTTTTTAAAGAAATATTGAAAGTAGAACAGGATGTCAAGTGACATATGTGAAAACAATTCGAGCATATTTCAAGGGCAACATTTTTAAAATTCAAGGATCACAAAGAAGAAAAGAAAGGCAAATAAAAACTGGCTAAACATGTATCAATGATACCCTCCCCTGTGAGCGCTGTCTTACTTTCTGTGGTTCAGACATTTAGAATACTCAGATCATTTGAACTCTCGTAAACTAACTCCTGAGTGCCTGCAGTTACCAGGGGATGACGGTCGTCGGTTCTCCCGCTCTTCAGCTTTGCTAGGTGAGAGCCAGTTTGTTGGCGCCGCACCAGTTGTCAATATCGTCTATGGCGGCTTGAGCAGCTCCACTATCAGCGTGTACAGTAACAACGAGGTCGTCGACTTGGTTTTGGCACCGCTGAGGTCCGGTGCGTCCCTCTCTTCTAGCTAGTTGAAGTCACTTATCGTTGTACCGAGAAACAAATTGAATATGGCCCCAACAACAAACCTGGTTTATCTTGGCAGGATTCACATATATGTTTTCCATTTCTCTCAACATCTGAATAGCCGGTTGGGCACTCGAGGAGACAGTGTCCATTAAACGGTATCCATGGATTGTTCCGGACGTTTTCATCCATCTCCCTCGGTTTGGGCATGTCGTAGCATTCCGATTCAACAACACACCGACGACCAATATACTAAAAAAACATGGAAAAACATTTACAAAACTTGTCATGATTTTCAAAGAGGTTCAGGTGGACTAGAAATCGTTTATAAGTACTCGTATTACAAGAACATATCAGATATAAGAACCAAAATGTAAAGCCTCGTCCAGATTTCATTAGGTTCTAGATAAAAGAAGTACCGAATAAAGAGAAATCTTTATAAATATAAAAGGCAAAAGTCATATACACATTCACCGGTCAAATTTTCAGGTACTCCATTCT
The DNA here is from genome assembly GCA_963662175.1 of Aradus depressus. Lineage (NCBI taxonomy): Eukaryota > Metazoa > Arthropoda > Insecta > Hemiptera > Aradidae > Aradus > Aradus depressus. Next base: position 24,101,383 of record OY759218.1, on the reverse strand, counting down.
TAACGTAAGTCACGGGGAAAAAAAAAAAAAAAAAAAAAAACATAAACTGTTGATGATGAAGTGCCTACAGGGGGTGAACTGCTCGGTAATAACCTCCACGTATGGTTATTTCAATTCAATGACAGTTTCGGTCAAGTCCCGGTATAGTGACTGTATTTGTTGGATATAAGAAATGTATGGAAAGTTACTCATCCCGCACTATCTCAGTTTAATACATATGCCTCTTTTATATATAGATTGTAGAACCCGCGAGGCCAAATGCGAAAGAAGTAAATAATAAAACAGGCGAAATATACTAATAAATATACCTCATAGGTGTTTTGGGGACAGTTTTCAACACACATCTTCTGAAAATAAAAATGTCTACATGATAAGCAGTCGGCGGAAGAAGGTCCAAAACAGCCGCCAAGACAATTTGGGTGACAGCACTCACCTTTGTCGGAGCAGCTACCGCCACAATTCGCGTGGCAAACTGAAAATAAACGAATTAATTTTAAAATAAATATTATACAACATTTAATCCTCAAAAATAGAACCAACCCCATTATAAAATTGCCTCTCCAATGGGGTTCATTGCAGGACCCAAGTACCCCCCATTGGTAGATGCTAGGAAAGAGCATAGTGTTTTCAAGGTGAAAAACATTTGGGTTTTAACAATAATCAGATCAAATTAATATTAATTTGTTTATTTCAATAACAATAATAATAACCAGATCACTACTCAACCTATAAACATACATCAAGGCATGTTTCATGGGATTCATCACTCAGCCGTCTTTGATTCTGTCTGGCGCTAAACTAACTTTCTCAGACAATCAACTAAGCAGGTTATGGATACAATATTAAATGTTACGGGTATAGCATACACACGAAATTTCATGAAACTCGGCCGTAGAAGTCAATGTAAACTACAACTTCATAAATTAAGAAAACATGAGCAAACTGAAATAGAAGTTTCACTTTTAAACATAAAAAAAAAATAATGGATAGAAAGTTACAAAAAAAATTATAAAATTAAATTAATCGTGATTTTAGGAGCCCAAGGCTGCAAATAATTGAAAACATTAAAAAGTTGTCAACTAAATTTGTTTTGGATAAGGGTTATCCGTGAAATTTACCTTTTTGACAATGGTGTTTATCCCAACACACCGTGATCCTCTCTCCCTTAAAGTTCATCGTGGGACAGGACTGGTTAACAGCGCACAAAGGGCATTCCATAGTTGGCTTATTATTCTGAACAAACACAAAACTATGAATATTATAATATTCAGTAGAGGCTCGTGTGAAGTTAGCGCCCCTTTTTTGGAAAAACACATTTTTCTTTAGAATTCTGAGTTTGGGGGCAAGAGTTCTTTATAAAAATTGTAAGGAGTTCTGGTGAATTACGCTTGTGAATCGAAAAAATTCCTTTTTTGGAAAGTTACCCCGGATAATCGAAAACTACGCATATCCGTAGTCTGAAATTCAAAAGACATTAATTGAAAAATTATTTATTAAACATAAACAAAAGGCATAATAATTGTGAAGCGGTTCCCAGGAAGAGAAGTAACAACACTTAGAGTGAGGGGTTATTTAAAATCAAAAGTCTGAATTACACTAAACAATCAATTAAGAATAATTCAAAAAGGAAAAAAAAATATTGTGTAACGTCCATATTTAAAATAATTTAATTCCCGACAAGTTTTAGATTTACTGCCCAGACTAAATTGAAACAATTAAAATATTATTGATAAAAGAAAAATCTAAAAAATTATAATTTTTTTTTAAATATAATTTTTCGATGAAGCGTTTCCTGACTCATTTTATATAAACTATTCAACTCAAAATTTAATATCTAATAAGGTCCATATTAGACTTCTAATACAGCGAAAATAGTAACGTACTATAATGTAATGATATAACTTACTATAATCTAATGAATGAATAACTTACAATAATATAATGATGTTCCTTTCCGCTAGTTGCTATAAGGTCCCAGTTTATGGTACTGATATAACAAAGCTGGGGGTTCTTAGCAAAGTACACAGAACCCCGCACGATGTCAGTAAGGGACTTCAAGCCTATTTCCTAAAAAAATAATAATTATTCAACATCTATATACAGTGTGTAAGAGAATAACATGATCACTTTCCATAATTTTTGAATGACTGACTTTATCGGGACGCGACAAAATGCCATCATGCAAAGTTGGCGTAAGAGATCTATAAAAAATAATACAACTGTGAATAATGAATAATATTAATAAAATAAGGTGAAATACTAACATGAGGGTCACTCAATAAGCTTATAGTCATGACATCCTCCTCTGTCTAATCAATTTAACGACTGGCAGATTCTGGAATACACCGTTCTCTATGTTTGAATGAACATGACACAGCAAAATCGGCGCAAACGATCCTTATAGTGAATCAGCCTTTAAAGGTAAATTAAGTCTTTAATAGTAGTAGGTGAATAAATATAAAAACCTGTAAGTGTAGCATCTCAAAAACGACGAGTGCATAATTCAAAAATAGAGGATTTCCTCTAATAACAGCTAAGCTGGGGAAAAGAGTCTTCAAAGATCGAAGTCTATGGACACGGTAGAGTAGGAGGTACCCCGTGATCTCTTTCAACTCAGGGAAAGAGAAATTGGCGTAATCAGACTCGCGGGCGTGGTTGATGAGGACAATCTGTACGTTCCCTTCCACCACCTCACACCCCCTTAGCTGGGAGAGCATCTTCACTGAGTTCCGGATATCTATGCTCTGACACACTGGAAATCACGAAACATTACAGTTTAAAAAATGAGAAGCAGAAAAATACGAAACTAAAAAATCTGGCACCATTTTCCATTTTCTCTTTTTTCAAAATGGAAAACCGGTTTGCTTTCGCTCACGAACCAATTTTTTTTTTTAAACTGTCGAGAAAATTATTCATTTCATAACATAGAATTTAAGGACACACACTTTATATTTTGAAGAAAAGAAATAAATTATAATTAAAACTGTTGAGAGTTATTAGATAATTCTTCGTTAATTTGTTCCTCAGTTATTGTCAACCATTTCAAACTATCTAATACATGTTAGGCTTATTTCGCAATTTTTTTTTATTACAGGTTCCAAAGTCCGGAGTTGGTAGAGTTCAGCTCCCTATAAATAAATTAAATTCTAAATTATATTCAAATTTTAAATAAAGTTGATTCTCACCTCCAGGTTCCTTTCGGAAAGTGGTGATGTCCGTCATCTTATATGTTAGGGAAGACATCACCCAACTTATAAAAATAAACTGGGTAAGGAAATATGGTTTCCATTTATTAATCATTGTGATCTGCAAATACAATAGAAAATTCTCAAAAAATTCGAACTATTAACAAAACTCACCTGTCTTTAAAAAAAGCACTAAGGGGATTTTGAAGAGAGATGACGTGTTAAACAGAATACATACACGAGGGAACTACGTTTCGTTATGTATTAGTGAAAATATAACACATTTTTTTTAGAAATGAAGAAGTATATTAAAAAGTCATTGAAAATAATAAAGTAATTTTGAAAAGAAACATTTTGAAAAAAATTGAAATTTTTTAAAAAAACGCCAAAAATTCAATATTTGTTATGTTTATTCCTGACTCTCACCGCTGTAACCTGCTTTTAATTATGAGTGAATCGAACAAAAAAAGTTTGGTCAAAATATCTGCAAAACTCGCTGAATGGCAGCGTATTTTCTGAATTATATAATCTTAAAAAGAATTTACCAAATATCACAAGTCCTATATCTATGAAAAAATCAAAATCGAAGTGAAAATTATATATCTAGTGTAATTGTTTTAACAAAACTCACCTGTCTTTAAGAAAAAAAAACTCACACACACTAAGGGAATTTTGAAGAGAGATGACGTGTTAAACACGGTACAGTGCCTTCATAATAGAGGGAACTTCTTTTCAATTTCAATTGCAATATAAAATAATTATAAAAAATGTATAAAATATTTATAAAAAATGTATAAAATAATTATAAAAAATGTATAAAATATGGTAAATATTATTATCTTCAATATTTCTCTAATTATAAGAAACATTTTGAAAAAAATTGAAATTTTTTAAAAAACGCTAAAAATTCAATATTAGTTATGTTTATTCCTGACTCTCACCGCAGTAACCTGCTTTTAATTATGAGTGAATCAAACAAAAAAAGTTTGGTCAAAAGTATCTGCAAAACTCGCTGAATGGCAGCGTATTTTCTGAATTATATAATCTTAAAAAGAATTTACCAAATATCACAAGTCCTATATCTATGAAAAAATCAAAATCGAAGTGAAAATTATATATCTAGTGTAATTGTTTTAACAAAACTCACCTGTCTTTAAGAAAAAAAAGCTCACACACACTAAGGGAATTTTGAAGAGAGATGACGTGTTAAACACGGTACAGTGCCTTCATAATAGAGGGAACTTCTTTTCAATTTCAATTGCAATATAAAATAATTATAAAAAATGTATAAAATATTTATAAAAAATGTATAAAATAATTATAAAAAATGTATAAAATATGGTAAATATTATTATCTTCAATATTTCTCTAATTATAAGAAACATTTTGAAAAAAATTGAAATTTTTTAAAAAACGCTAAAAATTCAATATTAGTTATGTTTATTCCTGACTCTCACCGCTGTAACCTGCTTTTAATTATGAGTGAATCAAACAAAAAAAGTTTGGTCAAAAGTATCTACAAAACTCGCTGAATGGCAGCGTATTTTCTGAATTATATAATCTTAAAAAGAATTTACCAAATATCACAAGTCCTATATCTATGAAAAAATCAAAATCGAAGTGAAAATTATATATCTAATTTAATTTTTTTAACAAAACTCACCTTCTTCAAGAAAAAAATGCTCACACGCACTAAGGGAATTTTGAAGAGAGATGACGTGTTAAACACGGTACAGTGCCTTCATAATAGAGGGAACTTCTTTTCAATTTCAATTGCAATATAAAATAATTATAAAAAATGTATAAAATATTTATAAAAAATGTATAAAATAATTATAAAAAATGTATAAAATATGGTAAATATTACGGTTTTTTTTTTATTTTTTTTTTTAGATGTACTATAAGTACGCGTTTCCTGGGCATCTGAGCTCTATACACTTACTTATAACAATAAAATAAATCGAAATATGCGATAAAAAACTTGGTCCCACGGGAAATTTTTCGGATTACGCCTTGACCCCAATGAAAAATTGTCGTATTTTGCGCCGGTCCCAGGAAGAAATAGCCACATTTTGCCTTGGTCGTTAAAGTGTTAAATATTTACTTTAAATAACAAAATATCATATATAATTATGTATTATTCATGTAGTATTTATAATATGCATTTAATCATACATAATAATAAATATAATTGACAGAAGAACTGAAAATATATCATCTAGAATTTTAACTGGATTAGAACCGTCTTGTTTCTTTTTAAACATTTTTTCAAAACGTATCTCAGAGTCTATACGACCTGGCGAAACCAGTTTCATCATAAACTTCAGCTATTTACCTCTACTACAAATGTTGGCTCTCCCCTGTAGTTCATAAGTTTGGTTTTAATATTTTGATAGGATAATATATAAATTGAAGTTATGATCAGCGACGAATTTAGGCTTAGGCCCGCGAGCCCCAGTTATTAGACAGAGAAAATGAGGGTATACGTTCTGCATCAAACATAAGTGCTCTGTTGCTTTCACGTGATCTTTACGAGATTTATCCTAACATAAATATTGCTTTACGCATTTATTTAAGTATTCCCTCAACGAATTGTTCTGGAGAACGATAATTTTCCACGTTAAAAAGAGTAGAAAAAAATTATTTGCATGCAAGTATGGATCAAGACAGACTAATGCACTTGCATTATTGTTCATCAGTTGGTGCAAGAAATTGATTATGATATCATGTTTTCGCACGAGCCAAAGCAAAAAGAAAAAAAGTTATTTAATCCATTATACAAATATCATTTATTGTTTTATTTGAGTATTTTATTAATAATGTTATGTTAAAAAATGAAAGAATAAAATGTATTTTTCATATTTTTCATTACATCAAGCATACTTTCTAGAGGTCGGAAACATGGAATTTTTCCGCTATATTTCGTATAGCTGGGGAAGTAAAACTATTGATTTTTAATATAAATATTGTCTATTTTCCAAATACGTATAATACCGAAAGTACTCCCATGTATTATATATATATATATATATATATATATATATATATATATATTGTGAATTAGACAATATTTATAAAATACATTAGTTTTTTTCTTTATTTGTAATAAGTGTTCACAACATTTCTGCAAAAAATCTGAAGGTTACTGATTAGTTAGAGCCTAATTTTTAAAAACAATCCTCTTTATAACTGTTAATAACCTGACGAATAAACTATAATATAATAACAAAGAAAAAAAAAAAAAGAATAAATAAAGAAAAAATAAAATTAGAGACGAATAAATAAGGAATACTTTGAGATAGTTGCATGATCAATCTGATATATACTGACTAGCAGTAATACCCGGCGTTGCCCGGGGAACTTTGACTTTTCTCCCAATATCTCCTATAAGGCTATTCAGTTCCTCGACAGTACATTCATGATGTTATAATTTTCAATTATTCATACGGAATAAGGCTTATAGTCCTTCAACTGTAGTAACGCTAGCTTTGGAGCTAAAACTAATTTATTCAAAAAGATTTCTCATTAATCGTTGCAATGGTTTTCGAGTTACAAAGATTGCGTGAGTGGATGCTGGGATGGACCAGGGGTTGATTAAAAAATAGACCTTAACCTTCCGGTAGATAAAACTTATCTATTCAAAAAGATTCCTCATTAATCATTGCAGTGGTTTTTGAGTTACAAAGATTGCGTGGGTGGATGCTGGGATGGACCAGATATTGAGGTACTAATACGCCTATAACCTTCCACAGACGATGACGAACAAATTTAAAAAAAACAATCAAATCCATCAAGCCGTTCGTGAGTTATAGCGGTACAACGCACAGACATTTTCAGCTTTATATATATGATAGTCTTTGCTAATCATTTCTATTTCTTGCACTTCTCAATGCATGTATGTATATATATATATATGTATATACTTCTTATGTAGTTTATATGTGTTGTAAATAGAATTTAGTGTAAAGGAGATGTAATAAGTATATTTAAATGCATGGTAACACTGAGCTCTCTCTAACATATTAATCATGTACCAGGAGGTTGCCCAGTTAGTAACTATAAGCAGGTTAGTCAAATATCTGGCAGGTTAGTAACATTATGTTAGATAGACCGAACAAAGGATAAAAATGTAAGTGAATCACCGGCTATCTACCTCCCCAGTAAGAATTAATCAATTACGTTTTCTCTCTCCCTCCAAAACCAATCGACCGTTAGGGCTAAAACGAAATATTTGACTTAACTACATAGTGGCTTCGGAATCATACTGAATTTTGTGTCGATAAATTCATTACATCGGCAGTTATTATGGTATTTGAGTCGAGCCTCTCTTCTCTGCCCCCTCCCCTTCCGCTAAAAATTAATAGGTGTCGTCCTAAGAGGGCTTTGCATTACTTATGAATTTTGTGTCAATGCGTTCACTAGAACGACAGTTATTATAGGTTTTTGTGTTAAGCCTCCACATAAAAGTTCGTGTTGATACATTCATTTTGTCGGGAGTTATCGTGTTAACAGACACGCATACCCACTACTTTTTTCATTTTTAGAATCAGGAGGGCGGAAAACATGAAATTCTGTTGAAAATTCATCAATGAATTTTTGATCGATTATATAACTTCCCCTACACTACCGTAATCCTGAGGGCGCCGGTAGCTCAGTGGTATGCGTGCTTGACTTCTGAGCTCAAGTTCGTGGGTTCGTAACCCGACCGAGGCCCTTAGTTTATTTTATCTGGGAGGTAAAATAAACTTAAGCACGCCGTCCTTCGGATGGGACGTTAAGCGATGGTCCCGAGCCTGTAGAATGTCAGGTACTCGTTAAAGACCCCTATCCTAGATGAATAAAAATTTAGGACTCCCACAGTAGAGTCGGGCTCATGTCCACCAGAGTGACGAAAGAGCACTCTGGTAGTAGGCGATATGACCTCGTAGTTAAAGCCCGGGCATGAGTCATAAAACCTAACCTAACTACCGTAAACCCACCCTTACAACAATAAAATAGTACAATTTAATGTTCCCCCCTCCCACCTCCTCCCAACTGCCCTTCGCTATTTTCCAATCTGGGTTATTGCTAGTTGTGATATTTTATGAAAATCCAATCAACCGTTGAAAAGCTAGCTATCATTTTATGTGCCCCCTTGTTAATTTCGAGATGCTACATAGCCTCTTTTCTGTGTGAGGCCTTCTTTGAAATACCCTGAAAGTTTCTTGAATATGCGATCAACCATTTTTGAGTTATTAGGTGGCAAACAGGCAATTAAAGTGTGGCTTTTACTTCAATGGCTTTCAATTCATGAATGACTTTTCTTGAAGTTTTCTGATCTGAGGGCCCCGGTAGTTCAGAGGTAGCATGCTAGCCTACTGAGACCAAGATCGCGGGTTCGATACCCTGCCAAGGCTCTTAGATTTTTTATCGGGAAGGTTAAAACCTTGAGCACGCCGTTCTTCGGATGGGACGTTAAGGTTAAGCGATGGCTTCGAATGCGATGTCAGATACTCGTTAAAGACCCCCTACCGTGTACTATTGCCATGTTATGGTTTAACAGAAATAAATGTATTATTATAACCTTAGATAACTAAACCTGGGTAGGCAACTTTATGTCTCCCACACTAGAGCTAACAGGGAAAGGATAATAAAATTGGATGCTTAAGTCCCTTGGTGTATATAATTTGTAAAAGTTTTCGCTTCAGTTTTTGAATTATGTTGTTTTCATTTCCATTTATTGCAATACTTTTCAAATATATGCAGGGATTTTTGTAATATATTTCACCTTATGTTTTCTGTTTTGCCAGATTGGTATCCCTCTGTCGGTGAGCCTGGTCCCTGGCCGGGAAGTGGTGGTCGACGTGGGGAAGCCGGTCGAGATGAGCTGCCTTGTCTCTGGAGGGAAGGCTCCTTTCCTCACCTGGTACAAAGACACCAAGCCGATCATCTCTTCAACCCATCCTTCAGGTGAACAACAATCCAAGCCTGGGGAAATCAGGCCATATCCTATACTAACAATAAGTGATATACCCGGCGTTGCCCAGAAGTAACGTTTCGTCATTACTTTTTTTGTCTTTGTATTAAAACAGAGGGCTTATGCTACTTAAGGGTTTAATAGCCCCCTCTTTGGTAAGTAGTCACGCCAACAAAACCAAGTTAAGTTCCATAAACATTTTGAGTTCAGATCGAAATGTCAAGAACTCAGGGTTATGATATGTTTGAACTGTCCTTGCCATGTGTCCTGCTTGTATGTTGCTAAAACAAATTCTAAAGCCTCCCTCTATAGCGGCCTTCCAAGAACGCTAAATAGTCAAGGCGTTTCCTCGTTCATCCTTAACATCCCCTGAAAGTTTTTGAAATTCAGGTTGAACTGTGTCCCTTCCCTAAAATAATTCCATTGGCTTTGGAGAGAGAGCGATTGATTAATTTATGCTGTGGAAGTACATACTGGTGACTCACTGACTACTTTTTTCAATTGTTAATATTTTTTTTTTTTATTTTATTTTATTTTGTACCACTTGTGATGATACTGATCACATGTGGTCTGACTTGAATTAGATATATAAACAGTTATTGAATCTTAAAATAGGTTAGATTTGGTTAGGTTTTTATGACTCATGCCCGGGCTTTAACTACGAGGTCATTTCGCCTACTACCAGAGCGCTCTTTCGTCACTCTGGTGGACATGAGCCCGACTTTACTATGGGAGTCCTAAATTTTGCCTACCCTAAATTTTTATTCACCTAGGGCAGGGGTCTTCAACGAGTACCTGACATCGTACAGGCTCGGGACCATCGCTTAACGTCCCATCCGAAAGATGGTGTGCTTAAGTTTATTTTACCTCCCAGATAAAATGAACTAAGGGCCTCGGTCGGGTTACGAACCCACGTTCTTGATCTCAGAAGACAAGCACGCATACCACTGAGCTACCGGCGCCCTCGAATCTTGAAATATCTTCATGTATACATTTTTATGACATACCCCCTTATTACCATGTTATGGTTTAACGAAAATAAATATTATTATATTTTAGAAATGCTCTTATCAAGAACTCTAAAACGATGTGATAATATTTTACAACCCCTCTTATTAGCGCCCCCCCCCCCCCCCTCTTAAAACTCAGGTACACTAAATAGCCTTTCTACTTTCATGTTCACCCTGAACATTCCTTGAAAATGTTGTGAAATAAGTGGAACGGTGTTGTGTCGAATATAATTCCTTAGGAGCCCTCTCTCATCTTGAAATAGTTTGCCAGCTCAATAATACTATAATTCTGGACCGTCCTTGTCAAGAAATTTAAACAAAGGGGCACTGTAGCAACTATCAAAGTATTCAGCGAAGGACAGTTGACGTAGCGCTTCTTTGTACGTTGGTTGCGACACATACTTGGTAAAGCTGAATGAGGCTGTTCTCGACCATTGATATTCAGGTATTGCTTCTGGCTGTTGGTTGCCTTTGGTGGTTTTTCGACATTTATCGGTGGAACTACATTTAAAATAGGCTAAAAGAGTAATAACATATTACACTGAATTATGATTAATTTTAAAGTTAGAGTCTTCTAAGTCTATGAATAAATATTTTAAATTCATATCATGAATAGTATTAAACTAAAATTAGAGGGATTACGATATTAGGTATGATTTCCTTATTCTCTAACCTAACGAGCCTTATTCTAAAATTGGAAAAAATGAGTGTCTCTTTGTTTTGATAATAACAGATATCGACAGGGGCATAGCCGGGGGGGGGGGGGGGGGGGGGGGGGAGGGGGGCGCATGCAAAAAAAACAAGATAAAATTTAAATAAACTAAAAAAAAAATGTTTTTATTTAAAATGGATTGCTTGCAAGTTACCAATAGGATCTTCAAATTTCCCTTGCGTCTGATTCCTAAATCAGCAATCAGCTCTTACATAAATGTATATGTACAAAACAAGTCATATTACATTTATTTAAATATATATGGATTTGATCATTTCATTTCCTCGCTCAAAATCGTCATTTATGTTATACTTTATACTCTTAAAGCTGATTTGACATGCGCAGTAAAAATTCAAATGCATGCTATTGGATTTGAGTAATTTAATTCTAAAAGCACAGAAACCATAGCGTGCATTTGCTGCTGCTGCGCTTTACATTTTGGCTGTTCATTTAAAGTCAACTTAAGTATTACAGTCAGTGGTTACCTCAGGGGGAGCTTCTAGAGGTCCGAGTCTCCCAAATTAATAACAAAAAGTCTGCAACGCTAACCTCGGAAATTTCGGGCTGTGCCCCCGGGAGTCTATACCCCCCACCCTCGTAGCCTAACTTCCCCCCCCCCCCCCTGCTCAAAATCCTTGCTACGCCCCTGGATATCGATCCCATATTGAATAATAAGTAATGATTAATTATTTCAATATATTTTATAAAAGGACTGCTAGTTTCAGATAGTTGTTGAAGACGATTATATCATCGATATAGATGAGAACGAGAAGCATCTAGCGAATATAATGTTCATTGTTTCGATGAGGCGTTCTTTAAGGCGAAGGGCATGCGCAAAAATTCATAATGGTCATTTTCCGTTGAAATTTCATTGATATTTGATGAAATACCTGACGCCAGATCAATTTCCGAAAAATATGTGGCATAACCGATTTTTACAAATAGGTCTTCGATATTTGTTAATGGAAACTTTTCTTTTATCGCCTTTTCATTTAATTTGCGATAGTCGATTTCCTTTTGCCGGACGCGTCAGGTTATTCGGGTACTTCCCATATGTTGTTTATGTTTGTGGAATTAGACAACAAGTGTTCAATAAAAAAGTGCTTTATATATCATCTTTTTAATTTTATTTATTAGTATTTCCACTATATCGACACAAAACGCAAAACATGTATTCTGACAGTGAAATAGATTTCTTAAAATTTTTAGAATTACGACGAAACTGTTACCTAACAAAACAAAAAAATGTTAAATTTGGTGATTCTGAATCCTCATACTAAATTTTGTGTACATTAAATTTATTACATTGTCAGTTATTAGGGTTTTTGAATTGAGCCCCTCCCCTTTCCTTCGGCCGATATCGCTGAAAATAGACAGGTTATGCCTTTGTTGGGTTTTGATTTCATGTTGATCATTCATTACATCGGCAGTTATTGAGGTGTTTGTGTTAAGCCCCATTCTGATCCCCCCCCCCCTTCTTATTATTTAATTTTAATTAATTATTTATTATTAATTTTATTAATTAAATGGGCAGCATCGTATTCACCAACACACACCGACTTTTTTTTTTTAATTTTTGGGATGAGAGCACTTATAATATGAAATTCCTGTGAAAACTCAACTTTGAATTTCTAAACGATTATATAACTTCCCTTCTACATCGTAGTGGGGGAAGTAACAACTTTGTTTACATTTATGGGGAGCGGGGCTCCTTGGAATTTAGCCGCTTGCAATTAGCTACGTACATATACAATGTCACCCACATGCAAACCCTGCTAAGTCAATGTTAAGCAAATTTTGGCAAAGGGCGAAAAACTGTTAAAATCAAACGGTTAGAGATGCAAAGCTGCAATTATTTTGTTTAAATCGTCAAAAATAAACGCAACTTTCCTTTTATCTGTGTATAATCTCAGAATTATTAATAATTAGTTATTCTGATATTTAAATCCTACTTAGCAGGTTTTGCAACCGCACGCCAAAGTTATCAGGTTTTGAAACCTTTTTGGCAGCCATCTTTGAAACGATACTTAACATTTTTGCAGAGATATTGTGAAACACTTGATAAAAATAAAGAAAACGTATGTTTTTAAAAAATATTGTCTATTTCACAAATAATATATAATATGGGAGTACTTTCGGTATTGCTACCATCTTCAGCCACGACTTAACAAATACTAAATTGAAGTTCAACTAGGTAGGTAGTTTACAATCTAAGCGGTAGGTAGATATCCTTTTTCAGCCCCTACGGGGTTTTCCTATCCTTTCTGTACAGTTAATATTTGAAATATGGAAAAACATAAAAAATGACATTTCGTCCCAAATTGGGATCTTAAAAATAAAAAATTTGAAATACTATGTGTTGATTAAATGCATATATGAAGTGAATTAAAGATAACAATTGTTAATATATGAATAAAAATAAAATAAAAAGTTTTATAAAATAAAATATACAGTTTTTTGAGAGAGTAAGTACGTATACACAGAGACTGGAGGATTATATTATTGGCGATAAAAGGGGTGAGTATTTGAGATTGGTCTGATCGTTCATACAATTTCCTTTTTGTAGCGCTCTGTTTATTTCTAGTTGTTCCAGTGAGTTGAGTAATGACCTTTGTCACAAAAATGTAGGTATTGTATGCCTGTATTTATGTCGAAATGGTGTTTGTTTTCGTTGATGTGTTGTGCGAATGTTGATTTTACTGAGTTATATGATGCGTCGGTGTTTAGCCCTATTTCTGATATGTGTTCTTTTACCCTATTTTTAAATTGTCTCCCGGTTTGACCTATATAAACAAAATTGCAAGAACTACATTTTAGTTGGTAAACCCCGCTTTTTTCTTCTGTTTTTATTTTGTCCTTCGTGTTGTTGAGATGTTTGTATATAGTATTATTAGTTCTAAAACCTACCCAAAAGTCCTCTTTTTTAAGTATATTTCCTATCTGTTCTGAAATTTTTCCAAAATAAGGTAATCCCACCCATTTTTTAGTCCCTGTATTATTTGATGTGTCTAATTTTGAAATGTCTTTTAAATGTATTCTGTTTATGACTTTACGTCTTATCTTATCAATAATGTGGCTATTGTATCCGTTTTCTTTTGCTATATTATTAATGATGCCTAACTCTGTGTTTCTGTTGTCTTCGTTTAATGGTATTGTGTAGGCTCTGTGAAATAGTGAATAAAATGCTGCATGTTTGTGTGTTGTGGGAGCATTTGATGTATTGTGTATGATGGAGTCTGTGGTTGTTGGTTTTCTGTAAATGTTGTATTCTAGTTTATTGTTTATTATTTTTAAATTTAGGTCTAAAAAATGTAAGGTATTCCCTCCCATTTCTATAGTAAACTTTATTTTTTCATGTATACTGTTTACGAAATCAAATAGCTGTTTTATTTGCCGATCATCGACGAAACGATACCAAAATAATATTTTAGTCTTACTTGGAGTTTTATCAAGAATATATTTTTCTAGCTGGTCCATAAATAAATCCGCTAGTAGGGGGGATAAGCAAGAACCCATTGCTAATCCGTCTTTTTGTTCATAAATTTGATCATTAAAAGTAAAATAATTTGGCTAGTATATAACTTTAACATGTCATATATTTCAATTTTTTCATAAAATGAATGTCTAGTTCTTATAATTAATTTATTAACAATATCAAGACATTCTTCCAGAGGGATATTGGTAAATAAATTAGTTACGTCTAATGACAACAATTTAGCCCCTGATGGTATGTTTAGTGTTTTAGTTTTTTCCACAAAGTCTAACGAGTTTATGACCGTATGTGAGGGTTGAAATTCTATGAACGATCTGAGTTTTTTATTGAGAAATTTGGATAATTTGTAGGTAGGGGAATTAATAAATGATACAACAGGTCTAATAGGGATGTTGTCTTTGTGGATTTTGGGGAGACCTGTTAGTTTGGGAATTGTGGGATTCATTATTATGAGTCTCTGTTTATACGTACCTTTTGTAATATAAGTAGTTTTTGAAACTGTTTTCCGAACATTCTTCTGTAATGAAACGGTGGGGTTCTTTTTCACGCGAGAGAAACCGTTCTCTTCAAGAAAACTGAGCACTTTATTAACATAAACACTTTTCTGCAACAAAACTAAAGCATTTCCTTTGTCTGCTTTTACTGTTATTATGTCTTTGTTCTTCAGTTTCTTCTTTAGTTTTTGGAATTTGTTGTGTTCTGTGTTAGTGTGTTGAGTGTCCCGGTGTGATCTTAGGCTTTTCCTTATTTTCTGTGCTCATATAGTCTTGGACTCAATATTACCTTTATCAGATAATATTGAGTCCACGGTGGCAGATAATGCCTCTGCTTGTTTGGATGTAACCGGTTCCTTGAGGTTGAATTTCAGTCCTTTTTCTAATAGTCCAGTTTCTTCCACAGTTAGTTGTACGTCCGTTAAATTCTTTACTTTTTCGTGAAACGTAAAAACTTCCTTTTTCTTTATAGGTAGGTTTGGTATTTCTTTCCTTCTGTTCTTCATAAGTAGACTTTTTAGCTTTTCTTCCTGTTTTTTGGTCTTTTGTTTACTTAATTCCCAAACCTTTTCCCTAACTGAACTTTCTATTAAATCCATTTCTATATTGCTGTACTGCCTGCCCAGTTCTTGTCTTAGATAGTATAAAGTTTGACTGAGTCTGTCTCTTACCTCGTACCATCTTTTTATTTCCAGTTTCAGCCATTCCAGTTCCGCTCGTTTCACTGCTCTATTTGCTTCTTTGCTTCTGTTCCTCGTGTTAATCTTGATGTAATTGGGTATGACTTGTTCTCTCAAACACTCCAATTTGGGACGAAATGTCATTTTTTATGTTTTTCCATATTTCAAATATTAACTGTACAGAAAGGATAGGAAAACCCCGTAGGAAAACTACCTACCTAGTTGAACTTCAATTTAGTATTTGTTAAGTCGTGGCTGAAGATGGTAGCAATACCGAAAGTACTCCCATATTATATATTATTTGTGAAATAGACAATATTTTTTAAAAACATACGTTTTCTTTATTTTCATCTTTGAAACGATGTAGGTTGCAAAACCTGTTAAATTTTTTATGCGGCTACAAAATCTGTTTATTATTAGCACGTTCTCCATTCATTTTACAATTTGGTTTAAAAAAAAAAAAAACAAGCGCAAAGTAATAAAAGTAGTAGGTATATTTATAATAATTTGTTATTTTTTAAAACAATTCAGTAAATATTTACTGATATTGTTCGAGAAAATTAATTAACTACCTACCTACATTAAAAGCATTAGGTAGCTACGATCTAAAAAAATAAAATTGTAGTGCAAAAAGCAGTTTCTTAAAATAAATTTTGCTTTTTCCCTAAAATTTAATTAATTTGTTTCTTCCTCTTCTTCGTTCAATAGATCCAAGTCTTCCTCCGAAATTAAAGCATCCTGGTTCTGAAGACGTTCTTGTTGTTCAAATACCTCTTTATAAAAGGATAAATTTTCATTTTCTTCCCATTCATTTCCAAAATGCAACAATAAAAGTTTTTTTAACCTCTTCTATTTTTGCGTCTTTCATTGCAACACCTTGGTATGTAGTACTCATACTTATCAGGTTTTGTATCCCAAGTTCTGAGGAGGCCATCTTGGCCCACATCATTTTTTATGACAGCAGGGTTTGCATCTGTGCGACATGATTCCAATTCGAGCTATTAAAATACAGTAGACTCCCTCTTATCCCTCGTTGGTTTTTTTGTTAACCCTCCTCTCAATTCAATATGGTTTAAATTGATAATTGAAACGAGAACTATAATAAATCAAAGCACATTTGGTCAATTTGGCTGAAACTCAGTAGGTGTCGTCGTTAGAGGGTTCTGGATTTACATATACAATTTCGTCTCGATACATTTATTCTATGGGGAAGTAAAATAGGAATCTTTTTAAATTTTTGTTAGAGAAGAAAATTCTTTAAAAAACTGATAAATAATTGCTTAACAAAGAGGGCAACCTCCTAGTATATGATTAATATGTTAATCTGATGAGTGTGAACACACATCAAGCGAATTTGATAGTCAAGATCCTCCCTCCGACTCTCAAGTATGCGAAGAGAAACTGTCGGACATTTTTGATCAGTTGAATTTGGAGCATATCAATCTGAACGAGTTGCATGAAATATCTAAGATGCCTTTTTTGAAACGAAAAATTCAAGAAGCCGCTAACGCGATGTGCAAAAAAGCGAAGTTGGCCTAGCAATAATGAAATGAAGTCTATTTTAAACCTATAAAAAATACTTTCCCCAGAAAAAATAAATTATTTTGTCAATTTTCAACTCCTGAAGAACACATTTGGCGTTTAAAACATATAAAATAGTTGTATCAATTTTGAGAAAAAAATCCTGAAAAAAAAGTCATAAAAAGCGAAGTTGGCCTAGCAATAATGAAATGAAGTCTATTTTAAACCTATAAAACATACTTTCCGCAGAATAAATAAAATTTTTTGTCAATTTTCAACTCCTGAAGAACACGTTTGGCGTTTAAAACATATAAAATAGTTGTATCAATTTTGAGAAAAAAATCCTGAAAGAAGTCATAAAAATCGTAAAATCACGTTTTTTGGTGTTTGTATCAATCGCAGCAATTATTTTGACAAAATTTTCGAAATCTACGGAAAATTTCCTATAAGAATATTGTGCGAAACTTATTTTTTACAATAACTGCTGTAGTTTAAAAGAAAGAATGAAAAGTGATGAGTGAAGAATATTTGAATTGCAAACGAAAATGTATTTTTTTCTAGGACGCATGAGGTCAAACAAAAAAATCTAAAAATTTGGATTTAGACCTATTTTTTAATGAGGAATCTGAAAAAAAATATCAGTTCTCAAAAAAAAAATTCGATGGTGTAACTGTGTTGAGTTCGCGTGGAATTACCCATATACATGCATTGAGAAGTGCAAGAAATAGAAATGATTGGCAAAGACTATTAGTATAAATCAGATTGATCATGCAACTATCTCAAAGTATCACAGTTGAACGGCGATTTTCTTTAACTCCGTCATCGCGAGTTGCAATTTCAACTGAATAGACGTCCGATTTAAGTGTTCCCCAGAGGAAGAAATCTAATGGTGTTAAGTCCGGCTCCTTGGTGGCCACCTTACAGGCCCATACCTTCCTATCCATCTATCCTCATAATTTTCCTCCATCCACTGTCTGCCAGCATTGCTGCTATGCGCTTATTTCAAAATTGGGTGTGAACCCGAATTGCTAGAAGAAACCGATAATAAGATGGAAGTTAACTAAAGGTACCTTATTTTACTAATTTCATTGCTTAAGTTTGTTCAGTTGCTAAATACAGATTTTATTTAACTTTTTTCTTATGTGTTCCTATTTGCGCTTTTGTTTTGTATTTTATATTGGTTTACAAAATTAAACAAATCATATAAACAAAATTAAAAAACCAAAAATCAAACAAAAAATAAATTTCATTAATTCTTAAGTACCTATTTAAGTAAACATTTTATGTTTTATGTTATGTTTGCATGGCACGGTATTATGCACGTACTTACATTGCACATCTTAAAAATAAAAAAACATTTCATTTCGGGTTAACATTTCATTTCAGGTTAGTATTAATATACTTATTTTGTTTGAACACACTCCACATAATAATAAAAAAAAATAGAATGGAGTTGTTTCATTTCTAAACGAAAAATTTGTTTTAGTTTTCAGTTGACAAAATGACTAACTCCATAAAATTTCTGTCTTTATATTTTCAATATTGATTCTATAACAATTCAACATTGAATAAATGTTTAAGAGCAGAATGTCAATTTTAGCAAACTGTTATATTTTAATATTTCTGTCAACTGAAACGCTCAAATAAGACCCTTTATACCTGATAAATAAATAAAACAAACTTATTTTTGAAATATTGTCTATTCCACTAAAGATATATATACATATATAACTACCGGTTTCGGCTTTATACCATGAGTGTTCATAACTAGACCTGACGATGGTATAAAGCCGAAACCGGTAGTTATATATGTATATATATATATATCTTTAGTGGAATAGACAATATTTCAAAAATAAGTTTGTTTTATTTATTTATTACAAGTTTCCACAATATGTCCGCGTTTCTGAACTTAGAAGATGTTTATACCTGATGTCAAGTACCTGCCAAGGAATGGCTGGCAGTGGGCCCATTACCAGGCCAAAAGTCCTTTTCGGTATCATAAAATTACTTCAAAGCATTCATCTAAAATTTGACAACGTCAAACTATCAGCTCTTGGACATGGATAAACGACCCCCCTGTATTATCTGGATTGTGGAGGACAGGGGAGGGGATGGGGGTTAGTCAGTCGAGAGTGAGGTTTGGTCCGTGAAGGGAGTGGAAGACCGTTGAGGTCTCCGGCTAATTTCCATCTTGTTATTGTGCTTAGTAACACCGTTGTGGTATCCGGGTAGTTTCCATCTTGTTATTGTGCTTAGTAACACCGTTGTGGTATCCGGGTAGTTTCCATCTTGTTATTGTGCTTAGTAACACCGTTGTGGTATCCGGGTAGTTTCCATCTTGTTATTGTGCTTAGTAACACCGTTGTGGTATCCGGGTAGTTTCCATCTTGTTATTGTGCTTAATAACACCGTTGTGGTATCCGGGTAGTTTCCATCTTGTTATTGTGCTTAGTAACACCGTTGTGGTATCCGGGTAGTTTCCATCTTGTTATTGTGCTTAGTGCCTGAAGGAGGAGTTGACTTGAGGACAGCAGTCTCCGGGTTGGTCACGTCATGGTGAGTTTGACTTGTATTTTAAACCTTTCCTAACTGGCGATGTGTGGTCTTGTATAGCCAATAGTTTGTGTTTCAATTACCTATTTATATATGTTGTCAAGTTTACTTAGAATTTTTAGCTAAGAATCGTTAAGTTAGTAACCAGTAAGAGGTTCGGGATTACATTTTTTTTTTTTTATTCGAAGGATTTTATTCTTTGTTCCTCCTTTGACTTTTCCGCTACCTTCCCTAGACTAAGCGAACCTAGCTGGGGAGCGGTACAGCCGACTTACATACGTATTATTGTTTTTTTGACATTTTACAGCCATATATTATGAAATACTCATCAAATAATTATTAAAAATAAAAATAATATTGTTTCAAATAGGAGCATTAAATAAACGAGTTTGATAGGGTACTAAAATGACATTGGGTGTTGAGAGCCTCCTTAAAGAAAATTTATTTTCTGAATAAATGCAGCATATTTTCTGAATTTTTTCAGAAACTTTATAATTTTCTTTATTAAAAAATGTTTGCATAAATGAGGTAAAAATGAATTGTTTTTTTGAACAAAATGACGTTGGTCTAGCCTTCATACGATGAGTAGAACGGCCAGTTTTTGACCACTATGTGCCATACCCTTTTAATATTAAATTATATAATTCGGGCGTCGTGTCTCTGCTTCCATAACCAATTTAATGGAAGAATTTAACAATGTATTTGCAAATGTTTCGGAATCCGGTAAGCTTAACAGAAAGCATTCCGACTTCTTTGTGACAAATAATTCAACCCCTCCTGACCCCTCATTAAACTGTGATTCCATTTCTAATACTGACATGAATAAATTATAAAGTAAACACGAATGTTTTTTTTATTGTCTATTTCACAAGACATATAAAATATATGGGAGTACAGTATGGTATACATAATGTGTATTTTAATCAACCCACGCCATCCCAGAGTTTCCGCCATCTTAATGCCACGAACATGGTTGCCACGTCATCTCTGACATCACACATTTAAAGAATATATATTATGTATGCGTACATGAAATAAATCAAAGACTAATAAATATACAAAGGAAAATAAAATACATACGTCTTGAGAAAGTAAGTACGTACACAGAGACTGGAGGATTATATTATTGGCGATAAAAGGGTGAATATGTGAGATTGATCTGATCGTTCATACAATTTCCTTTTTGTAGTTCACTGTTTATTTCCAGTTGTTCCAGTGAGTTGAGTAATGTACCTTTGTTACAGAAATGTAGGTACTGTAAGCCTGTATTTATGTCAAAATAGTGTTAGTATTCGTTGATGTTTTGTGCAAAAGTAGATTTTACTGAGTTGTGTCAGTGTGTAACCCTATTTCGTTGTTCTTGCATATGATGATTGCGTTGAACCAGAGTAACTTTAAGTAGGTTAGTAACTTTAAGCAGGTTGGAACAAAAAGGTTTATTCAATGATTTTGAAAGTTGATTTTACTGAGTTTGTGTCAGTGTGTAACCCTATTTCTGATATGTGTTCTTTTACCCTGTTCTTAAATGATCTTCCAGTTTGACCAACAAAAACTAGATTGCAAGAATTACATTCTAGTTGGTAAACTCCACTTTTTTCTTCACTTTTATTTTGTTCTTTAGTGTTTCAGATATTTGTATATTGTATTGTTTGTTCTGAAACTTACCCGAAAATCCTATTTTTTGAGTGTATTGCCTATTTGTTCAGACATTCTTCCAAAATATGGTAAATTACCCATTTCTTAGTCCTTGTATTATTTGTTGTGTCTAATTTTGAAAGTTCTTTTAAATGTATTTTGTTAATGACTTAACGTTTTATCTTGTCAATAGTGTGTCTAGTGTATCCGTTCCTTTCGCTATGCTAATAGTGATACCTACCTCACGTAAAATTCATATGTTTAGTGGTAGAAAGAAACCACCTGCTAAATTTGAGCGAAATCGGAGAACAATTGTATGATTTTAGCGTGGAATGCCCCTTTATATAGATGGGGAAAATTGCTTCGCTTACTGCTCGTTAAGCTAGGTTCCACTGTACTTTTCGATTCTGTATTTCAAGGCTATGCACTTATTTATTATATGCATTTTTGTGATCAAATATGTTCTATGGGTTCCTCTCAAATATCAACTCATAAAGAAAAGAAAATTCTCAAAAAACATTAAATTTATTTAAAAATGAAATATATAAAAGGACAGAGGACAAAACAGAGGCAACCAAGGGACGGAATAAATGTAGGGATTTTTTTTTTTTTTTCTTCTATTTATTATTCTTCCTTCTCTTCATTAGACCCTGGGTGATTTAGTTGAGTCAGAATTAATTTCTAGAGCGTATGTATTTCTTGACCAAAAATAATAAAAAATCTATACATTAGGTCAGGAAACTGCTTTGTTCATAAGCTACGCATTATTGAATGCTTAAGTGGTCGCCTAGTTCAAGGGGAAACCAAATACACAGTTTTCAATTATTTCCGGTATGACGTAGACAAAACTGACAGAGAATCAGTTCTCGATAGCACTAAATTTACTAGTAATTTAATTTTAAGAAAGCAGATGTTTCTTCGCTACGCGTTACATTTTGTATTCTTAATGAGCAAATAAAAACTTTGTTCAGATAATTAATTGGAAAGATTAATTATCAATCGTTATAGATTTATCTGAAAAAAATATACAGTCTGGTCTTGATGAAAGATATAAGTGAATTGACATGATATTTAAAATGTTTTTGTTATCGCTCTTACATAACTTTGTGATTTTTTAAATTTTAATTATTTGTTTAATTTATTATTTAAATTAGAAATCAACGTTTTTTGAAATATTCAGAGAAATGGGGGTTGCTCCTGTTGGTATAATTGTCCTCATATTCGTTGAGAGAGTAGTTCTCTACCTCCTGGTGACCAGGGCAGCACTGGGGGGGGTAATTTCTGAGACAGCCGCTCTGTACGTAATCCCCTCATCAGAGTGGAAGAAGGACACAGCCTCGAAGTCCTCGTCCACATAATCCATCAGAAGGCTCACTATTTCCAAGAAGGTGGGCCGGTCGATTGGCCTGTACTGCCAACAATGCGCCATCAGGTTGTATAGCATGCTTGGACAGTTCGTTGGCCGTTTTATCGTACCTCCCTCCAGGACGTAGGTCATAACTTGATCGATGGACAAACCCTAAAATAAACAATTCATTTAAATACATTAACATAAATCCATTCAGTTCAACAAATTTCTGAGATTCTTCCGTTAGCCATGTTTCAAATTTAGATAATGTTACATCAACCATAAACATGTTACCTCTTAATAAGAGCTCTTACATATATTTCAAATCGTAAATTTTATATTGAATTGGTGCTCAATTTTACAGGCTTGCTGAGATGTGGTGCTTAGATGTCCAGGTGATAGCACGTGGTGCCTGTAGAAACCATGTCCCGAGTCATCTAAGCCTTGAGTATGCCGTCTTTCGGAGGGGACGTTCAATGGCTGTCTCGAACCTGTACGATATCAGGTACTCGTTAATGACCCCCTACTTTAATTGAACCTGGGTAGACAACAATTAGGACTCACAGAGTAGAGCAGCATTGGATGGTTAATGATTAAAGCCTATTTCTACTATCTGAAATCCGGTTTTAATCTGTTTCTTCGTGTTTTTAAAACGTGTTTATATTTTAAGTCAATATTTTTGGCACTTGAGACGTCAGTTTAGATACACCAAGGGACCTAAGCGTCCAATGATTTTATCTCCTGCTTTACTGTGAGAGTCTTAAATATTGCCTACCCAAGTTCGATTAAGGTAGAGGTCATTAACGAATACCTGATATGGCACAGCCATTATGGCCGATGTCAAATGCTCAAGCCTTAGATGACCCGGGACATGGTTTCTTCAGGCACCACATGGTATCACCTGGACATCTAGGCACCATATCTCAGCAACCATGTAAAATTGAGTACCAATTCAATTTAAAATTTAAGATTTGAAATATATGTAAGAGCTCTCATTTTTACTATTTATTTTTTATTTATTTATTTTGAAGCTATGCTTCTTATGGGACGCCTGGGAGTTGGGGGTCAATGAGGAAAAACCGTAACCTAAAGAGGCGTATAGACACGCGAGCAACGAGCCGAACATTAGTCAGTGCGCATGCCTGGGGATGAAGTGCGCAGGCGCTCGACGAACAAGGGAGGCTCGGGGTCTGCTCCACCTGTTGTTGGTTTTTTGACGAACCATCAAAGGAATGTTCGGCTCTGGCTGCGGTGTATGTGGACTGGTACAAGCCGAACCGTCCCGAGCACTGTTGTTGTTTATAACCAATATTATAACCTTCTCAAATATTTAGGTTTTTGAGACCATTGTTGGTTCAAATATATATTTGAATATTATTCAATAAATTATATTTTATTATGGCTTCTGAAGACTGGTCTCAGGAGCTTCAAATTCAGTTTGCTCAGGCTATGAGACAGTACCCAGTCAGATGGGATTTAAAACACAAATTACATTTTAATAACATAAAGAGATTGTATGCTTGGGAGGAATTATCCAAACACTTTTCCATGTCAGTAATGCAATTAAGAAGTAAATGGGAGTCTTTTCAGGCATCGTTTCGCAGAGAAAAAAAGAAAAGAAATACATTGTGTATTGTGTATATAGCCACAGGTAGAGGTAAGCTTGTTAATAGACTGCCCCTAGCTGTTAGACTACCCCTGACTGCCTAAAAAATTATAGTTACCCTGCCTGCGTTATACAAATAGACCCAGTTCTTCCAGGACTTCAATTAACGCAACACCTCTATTATTAACAATCTTGTCATAAGAATTTCTAATGTTTCTAAAGATAGAATTAATAAAAAATTCATCATCGACTACATTCATTTTCCCAATTCTCGCATTTAAAACGCCAGGCAAAATTATATTACAATACCCCAACATTAATTTAATTTCATCAGATCATTATTTATATAATCTATATTAATAAAGCTGAAACGGGGTTTTTGTGTTTGTTCCAGCATCACGCCCAAACGGCTGGACGGATTTTTATGAGACTTCACATGTAGCGTTCTTTTGAACCTGATTTAAACGGGGGGGGGAGGGGGTTGTAAGAGGGGCCTAAGTATAAATTTAGTGCTAGCTACGGTTGATCGGATTATCATGAAATATCACAAGTAGCATTCCTAAAAGCTAAATTGAAAAATAGAGTGTGTGACGTCGTCTCAAAATTCTGAACGGGAGGGGGGGTTTTGGGGGTAGGCTTCAGCATAGTAAAGTAATAGCTCATTAAATAATTTTCGGGTTGTCAGGAAATTTCACATGTATTATTATTTCTTTCCTGAAAGTGTTAAGTGATGAAGAAACGTTTTGACTTTCATTTTTAACAGATTTCAATTCAGTTTTAATTGACCTTAATTCTGAAACAATGTTTGTCATATCTTGTTCAAGCCGGTTTAGGATCAAAACAACTGATTCATTTCCCAGATCGCTAGCAAGATTACCTGAAACTCCGACTTCCATTTTCTTGTCAACGTTGCCTTGTTTATCCAACACAAAAAAGTAAAGTACATAAGTAAAAAATACACTGAGGTTACTCACTCTGTCCTGTCTTTCACTATTTGTTATATATCCTTTCACTTTACTTTTTTCCATCTTAAATTTCTAATTTTTAATTAAAAGCAGTGATTAATCACAAATGGTAATACTCAAAGAAAAACCAAGAAAGACTATAAGGGTAAAAAAAAAAAAGAAAACGCATACGACTAACTTCGATATGAAACACGTATGAGCCACTATTAGATGTTTACTGGTCAAAGGCTAATACCCAACTCCCATGTTTACTATGCCTATTCAAAGCAAACTGAATAACATTTATTTATGGTAACATGTTTCTGGATGATTTAAAACATGAACGTCACTAAAAGGTTGGTGTAACATTTTCTAACTTTGAAACAAGGCCAAGAAAGAATTTCAGAAATTCGTTGAACTAGGGGACCTAAAACAAACAATAAGACTTGACCTAATGCTGGTTTTATCATTTATGTCGGCGGGTAATTCAAAATCAATTTGAGAAAAATACTTATACTAATCATTAATCGTAATTATTACGATATACTATAAGTTAAGTATTACTTGGTAAGGTTGTGCACCGAGCGTGACCATTTCATAGAGCACGACACCGTAGCTCCAGACGTCTGAATGGGAAGTATAAAAAGCATCTTGCAAACTCTCAGGCGCCATCCATCGAATCGGCAGATCATCTAGACCTCCCGAACCTAAATAACAAAATTAACATGAGAGCCTGCTGATTTCTAAGGTACAATAAAAATGTTCATAATCTTAGAAATTGATTATTTACATTACGGTTAAATTAGTTTTTTTTCCACTGTTCTGATATATTTTATTGTTATTTTTTTAACAATAAGATTAGAATTAGTCGCATGTAGCCAAAAAGGAATAATTCTGGTGTTGATTGAATAAGGATAAAAAAGAGTCCGTGCACTCAGAAGCGGATGTCTATAGTAGGAATTCTTTTTTTTTTTATGTGTAAACATCTTAGCTCTCGGTAGGCGCTATCTCAGACCGTCAGAGAGTAAGAGTAATTAATTTTGGATTGGTATTATTTTGCATTTTCATGATTTTATTATTTATTTTTTTTATTTTTTTATTTGTCCTGTTAAATATATATTTGGTAGTGACAATCTTGTATAGGGTATTTTTTGTTATTTACTACTGTTTCGTTACAAGAGGTATATTTCGATATTAAAATGCCTTTTCTCCATTTTTTTTTATATTTATTATACTTGGATACTTTTTTTTTTTTACCGGGGGGAGGGTTAGGGGGGAGCAGCTCATCGGAAGGCTCACTAAGGATGTGGAGGAGGGGGGGAGCGGGCTCGGGGGTGCGCCCTGATCGGGCCCCGGAGGGAGGGGAGGGGGCTACCGTCTCCTCTCGGCTATCCTCGGATATGTTCACTACTACTGGAGTGTTTATATTTTTTTCTATAATTAGGATTATTCTTAATGTTATTTTCTGACAAATCTATATGAACGTTATCTGTTTTTTGAAATTCAAAACAAAAAATATCTGTTTGCGTGCTAATTTCTACTTTGGTTGTATTACGCATTTCATTTACAGGCACGTTGCTGTCGCTACATGCGCGAAAGATTTACTAAAAGTGGGGGCCATTTTTAGTCTATAGAACTTCTTGGCTTCCATGTAGGAAACTTTTTCGATTAATTGTATTTTTTTTATATCTCTTTCTCTTTGAAAATTATGGCATTTTTTATCGAAAGCAGAATGGGGGCCACTACTTTTTTGGCGACGTACAGAAGCCGTCAACGTGTTTAACCAGGCCACAGTTCGCACAAATAGGTTCTTGTTTACATGCTTTAGCGGGATGTAACTGTAAAAACGATATACAACGTAATGGATTCGGGATATAAGGTCTTACAGGTAGGAAGTGATACCCAACTCTAATTTGAGGGGGGCCGTGGGAGAAAAAACGTTAACGATATTCGTGTCCGTATTATGTTTTACTTGCGTTTTTATCCCATAAATGTCTTCGTTTTTGGTAAAAGACACTCTCTGGGCAGCGGAAACATGTTCTGATTTTAATCCTTCGCTAAGTATTTCGCTTGTTTGGCATTCGTCGAGGTCGAAACATTTTATTACTCCTTTCGGAGAATTTAATGTTGGATTCTCGACTTCTCGTTGGGACTCGACTTTCACGCTAACCTGATCAAAAAAACTTTTACATTTAAGTAGTTTGTTTGCTTGCTGGCTGTTTTTAACCTCTACCAAAATTTGGCCTGTTCTGATTTTTTTAATGGTTTTAACTTCCCCCACGAGCGAGGTAATCCCTTTATAAATCAAAAACGGAGATGTTTTTTTCAAGTCTCCAGAGAGATCAGTAAAAATCGAGGGAATTGAGTTTCTAGTAACTGAAGGGGGCTGATCTGCCGAGCTCTTTCTTTTATGGGCCCGGTTGTCAGGATCGGGGGGTTTATTCATTGCTAGTGCAACTTAAGGAAATAAATCAAGAAATTAATATTTAAAATTGAAAGAAAAAAAAAAAAAAAAAAAAAAAAAAAACGATGGGAACGAGAACAAATAGGGGAAATTAATTTAGTTGATGTATATGATGACGCCTGAGTACAGAGGTACGGGGTCCTTAATCCTCAACCTTCCTCATTGGCGGTCAAAACACAACTGACTTCTTCCAATAAGATCCAGTGTGGAATGTCGAGGTAGGGTGACTGATTAAAGTTATTTTAAATAATAAATTTAAAAAAAGTTCCTCGGTGAATTCGCAAACTATATACTGACCCACTCACCCACAATCACACATTTATGGAATTTTATATAGACGCTGCAATCTCCAGCTCTTTCAACACTTTTTTCAGAAATTACAGTTCTTTTGGCAATAGCGGAAGTTATTTAAAAACGAGAAACCATATAAGCAAACAAAGAATTATTTCACAATTATGGGTCTCAGGAAAATATACAACTCATTTGAATTATACAAATTACCCAGCTAAATTTCAGCTTGACTCTGTCCACTTTGTAACAGTGATAATGATAACATACTCCATCTTCTCATAACTTGTCCAATGTTAAACCAATACACTATCGATTCAAAAGAATATAAAAAATTGCAAAAGGCTGACTTGTCCTGTAGTAATCGGTTTCATAGATGTCTCGGGTCATTCCGAAATCTCCAATCTTCACGGTAAGGTTGTGACCAACCATGCAGTTCCTAGCGGCCAGGTCTCGGTGGACAAACTTTTTGGCAGCGATGTATGCCATTCCATCAGCTATTTCTGCGGCCATGCGGATAACTCTCTGAAAACCAAGATTGAAACATTATTATGGCACATTTGCTTGCTTATACGAGAACATTTAGCAGAACGAAATATTGTAGTCTTGTGAAAGTCTGATATCGAGTTTTCAATGGATTTTCACGTTTCTAGGTCCATGGAACACGTTTTGATTTTCGCAATTATGTATGTCTGTGTGTGTGTGTATGGGACTGGAACTTTATAAAAGTTTGCGCGCACCCACCCCCTTCCTCTGAAAACTCAGGTGCGCTAAATAACCTATCCAATTCTTCACCCTGAACATTCCCCATTTCGTGCGTTAGGTCGAACCGTGTCTGCGCCACACTGTTAAGCCCAATTTATTTCATTAGAGGCCCTCTTCACCCCCCCCCCCCCCCCCCATCAAAAAAAATAGTTCACCAGCTTAATAATAGTATTATTTTCAAAGGTCCTATACCTCTGAGAAGATCTACTGTCCGTTTAATAGGCACTAATACACTGTAGGAATCAAGGACTTTTTGGTAAAATTGTTGATCAGAGAGGAGGAGGACATTAGAAGATTGGACCATGGGAGTATTTCAGGTTCATTCAGGAAACTGGGAGACTGGGTACTTCTTGGGGAAGGACTAGGTTTAGGTAATATACACACACGGTAATATAATATGGTGGTGGTCTGGTGTTTTACATGTAGGAGGGAGCTAAGCATACAATGCTTTCATCCCTTCCCCGGTAGCTGGGCTTCCATCTTACTTTATTACTTAGTTATAATTATATACAGGGTGTCCTTTTTAGATGGTCCGGCTGAATTTCTTTTGGACCGATAACGTTATAAAAAAAAATAAAAAATACGTATTTAATATTTTTCAGTCTAGTTTAAAATTTCCAACTGTTTTTGAAAAAAAAATTATACGGGGTACCCCAGGACCAGTACAACTTAAAATTTTCAAATAGGACCCTATACCTTCCGATGCATCATTTCAAAGGATTTTTTTACGCTGAAATCAATGATTTTAAGTCCCCCGTCAAAAAATTACAAATTTATGGTACAAAGTTAAAAAAAAAAACATTTTGTTTGTTTCTTTAATAATTCCAATCGATGAGGAGCTGAATATTTCATTGTAGGTATGTTATGGAAAATCCTAATTCTTCTCTCCGAAATACTGGAAGGGTTTTAGGTTTTTCAGAGAACAAAATTAGAGATGTACTCCGGACTTATAATTTTAAGCCCTGTCGCTCTCATCTTGTCCAGGGGCATCGGGACGTTGATTATGACAGGCGCCTAATGTTCCTTCCACAAATGTCGATTTGGGAAACTGAAGAAAACGTTCTCCCATACATCGTATAGACTGATGAATCAAAGTTCACCACAAATGGTGTACTCAATCGTTGGAATTTTCGAACAAAGGCACAGGAAAATCCTAGAATATCGTATTCTTGTCGTCACCAGATGGTTCACAGCATCAACGTTTTGTGTGGACTTCTCGTAAATAAATTAATTGGTCCTTATTTCTACCAACATAATTTAAATGGACCTCAGTTTCTAAATTTCTTGAGAGAGGAATTACCAAGTTTACTAGAAGAGTTTCCTCTGCAGTAACGGCAAAGAGATACTGCAGCTGGATGGATGTCCCGCACACAATTCTCTGCAGGTGAGAGATTATTTAAATCGTTACTCCCGGGATAGGTGGATAGGACCTCACAGCCCCATCTGTTGGCCTCCTCGGTCACCCGATCTAACTCCGTTAGACTTTTTCTTGTGGGGACATTTGAAAAACAGCGTTATGCCAATCATAACCCTGCAACATCAGTGCAGCAAAGAGTGGAAAATGCTTGTCGATCCGTCTCTCCTCAGTCTATCGCACTGAGCACCAGTGAAGAGTGGTTAAGAAGAGCTTTGCATCTTCAAAGAGGGCAGGCAGTTTGAACACGAAATGTAGGTTCACCAACCTTTCTAGGGGTATGGAATGTTTTTATTTTTAAAAATAGCTAACAAAATGTAATGTGTGTTTTCGTTTTTTAAAATTTTGAACCATAACTTTGTAATTTTCTGACCAATTTAAAATGGGGTTGCACCATTGATTTCAGCGTAAAAAATGCTTTAAAATAATGTATCAGAAGGTATTTCCTATATTATTTTATTCCTATTTGAAATTTTTAAGTTGTACTGGTCCTGTGGTACCCCGTATAATTGTTTTTTTCAAAAACAGGTCGAAATTTTAAACTAGACTACAAAAAGTTTTTATTTTTTTTTATAACGTTATCGGTTCAAGAGAAATTCAGCCGGGCCATCTAAAAAGGACATATATATATATATATATATATATATATATATATATATATATATATATGTAACTCAAAAACGGCTTAGAGTTACCTTGAGAGTGAGAGGGATGGATTGGGGTGACTGGGACGGATTTGAGTCAGTGCCCTCCGGCTGATGGGACGTGATGAACGACATCAGATCTCCGCGACTCATCAGCTCCATCACCAACCAGATCGGCTGACTCAAGGATACCACCCCCAGCAGCTTCACCACGTGGTGCGCGCTGAGCTCTCTGCGAACAAACAAAAACAATATATTAGTTTGGTAAAGGCTCTCAACAAAACCGCCTTTCTAAACGTCGCTCTAACATAGCTTGGCCTGAAATATTATTAATACACATGAGCCCGGTGGATATGAGCCTGCATCTACTATGGGAATCCTAAATTTTGCCTACCTAGGCTTATTCATCTAGGATAGGAGTCTTTAACGAGTACCTGACATCGCACTGGCTCGGGGCCATCGCTTAACGTCCCATCCGAAGGACGGCGTGCCTAACTTTTTTTTACCCCCCCAACTAAGGGCCTCGGTCGGGTTTCGAACCCACGTTCTTGAGCTCAGAACACAACGCATACCACTGAACTACCTAAATTATAACTACCTTAAATTTAACCTAAATTTTTAAATTTTTTGAATGATTTTTTTTTCAAATCGATGCGGTTTCCTCAATTAGGAAAATTTTGTCTAATTGTTGGAATGGCGGCAATGATTAAAAACTACCCAAAAAATTCAACTTTAAATATTTTGAAAATTTCAAAATCAAGATTTAGACATTGGTGGCCAGGTTGAAGAACATGATAAAAAAAATTACTTCATAACAGATGCTTCTTTTAAAATGTCGATCCTATCTTTCTCAGAAGTCTGATCATTAACTGTTTTGACGGCACATAGCTGATAGATAGGTCCAGCCGGATCATGCAAAATCCCTTGATAGATGGACCCAGAAGATCCTCGACCGATCTCTCGGATGAACCTGAGATGATCTCGTGGAAGTTCCCAACCGTCACCTCCATACGCTGCAACTAAAAACAGATACAATCAAGAGAACATTAATTTAAAAAAAAATAATCTTTACAAATAAATATAAAAGGCATACATAATATTTCTTTTAACTTCAGCGTCCTGTTTAAAAATTATCTTTACGTTTAGGCCCATATAGAATCAATTTAAGCTACATTTATTTCGCAAATATCGCTAAAAATACATATTTTTGCATATCTGAACCTGATTCGCATATTTTTATTCATATTATTGGCAACTCAAGGATAGACTCTGTAAAGTAGGTACATACACACCTATTTAATGTTTTTTTAAGCTATTTTATTTTTTTTGTAAACTGAGGATTAATAAAAATTAATCCCACTTTTTTCCAAATTATTCCCATTACATTTGCTTCTTAAATAAGTAATAAATAACATGTATCAGTCCAACAGAATTTATTTTAACCACAACTAGTTTCGTCAGTCAAGCTGACATCCTCAGGTGGTGAATCTTATTGGAGAAGAGGTCAGAGGACTGGACACCTATCAGGGACCAGATGGACAATAAATTCTGTTGGACTGATACATCTTATTACTTATGTAACAAGTAAGTCCACTGCATCTGTCTACCACCAAGAAACATTTGTTCTGTTTGGCCAGGTGTACGCCTTTTATTCAGATGAGTGCAGATGAAAAACAAGAATAAATCGAAAAACAAGCTTTATCGAAAAAAATTGTTCAAACAAAAGTTGCAGGGTTCAAAGGGGGACATATAATGATAATACGAAATTTAACCTCGAGTGGCGTTTTCAGGGTCAAATCAAGGGCAACTTCTATTTTTTCAATGGAAACCCATAGTTTTAATTGCATACTTGTATTCTACGTGAAAAAATACGTATCTTTTGTTGAAAAAGTTTTGTTTGAAAATGTTAATTTTTTATGGTTTTGAGAATAACACAAATTTGATGTACAAAGAAATAAACATCGATTAAATTTAAATGAGTGTTATTGTAACAAATAATCAATATTTTACACAACATTTTGAAAACAAATTTTAATTGAATAATTTCACACCACTTATCAACAATTAATTATCATCGTAATACATTTTCAATATTATGAGTCCCTGAACTTCAATACATTTTTCAACACGTGTAACGAAATATTGCACCGTCCTTAAATAAAGTTTTTCTGTTAATTTCTCGACATGCATTCCTGATTCTCTCTATCATATTTTCAGTTGTAGTTGGCACATTTTTGTGTACTTGTTCTTTTAAATATCCCTTTAGAACAAAATCTGGCGAAGTTAAGTTCGGTGACCTAGCTGACCAGTTTACTCGACCACCTCGACCAATCCATCGGTTAGGATAGTCTCGTTTTAATAATTCACGTGCTGTTATTGCATGCGCTGGACAACCATCGTTTGGAACCACATATTCATTCTTTCTTGAAGGGTCAAATTTTCAAGAAGCTCTGGTAAATGTTAGTCTAAAAATTCTGCATACTTTTCTCCATTTAAATTACCATCAATGAAAAAAGGGCCTATAAGTTTATCCCCAATAATTCCGCACCATACATTCACTCTCCATGGTCTTTGATTTTCAATCAGTTTAATCGATGTTTATTTCTTTGTGCATCAAGTTTGTGTTTTTAAATTCTCAAAACCATAAAAAATTGACATTTTCAAACAAAACTTTTCCTACAAAAGATACGTATTTTTTCACGTAGAATACAAAATAATGAATTTTATGTCTATAAAGATTAGCTATTACTTCTGTAGTTTCTTTTAGTTTTATGAGGACCTGTGTGTTATAACCCCCGTCTAGTCTGCTTCCTTTACTCATATTTTATAAATATTTAATGTTTTTAATTTTCCGAAAAATTAACATAACATTTTTAATAAAGACGGCGGCCATTTTCCAATATGGGAGCCAAATTTAATGGACATACTTTCCTGAAAGACTCATACTTTGTTCCAGAAATATCAAATATAAAAAGTATTGCCAAATTATACGCCATACAAGACTCATTTCAGGTTAACATCTGCGGATGTCAACTACTTATTAGAATTTATTAAGACGCATATACAAAGATCACAAACGTTTATCCTCATTGTAGAAGGAAATCGAGGTTCTGTTGTGTAAAAGAAAATGCAAAATTTGGCCAACGTTTCGAAAACTATTTATTTTCTTCTTCAGGGCCTACAGAATATAAACAAACAAATTAGACATTATGGATAATGATATAAATTTATTTATTTGTTTTATATAGTTTATTACTATTTTCAAAAGTTGTATTTATTTTTATTATTATTATTTTTCTCTCTTTCATATATGTTTAAAAAAAAATTGTTTCCATATCTTTTTCTATTTATTATTAAGTCTCTGTTTATATCATTGTCCATAATGTCTAATTTGTTTGTTTATATTCTGTAGGCCCTAAAGAAGAAAATAAATAGTTTTCGAAACGTTTGCCAAATTTTCTTTTACACGACAGAACCTCGATTTCCTTCTACATTGAAAAAATACTGTCGGCTCTATTAATATTTATCCTCATATTCCATAGGAAATTATAATCTTCGCATAACACAAATTTATTTCATTGTTGACTCTTCCACTTCATTTTAACTCCATAACTTACTAAGTTACTGAGCTCTTATAATAAACAAAATTGGCAGAAAAGTAATACACAAACAACAGCTCAAATACCATTGGCTTGAATGACATGTCCACATGAGTCCATTCAACTCACTTGAAATGCTTGGCTACTGGTTCAAAAACTTGGTCAAGTGCTTGAATGTTACTTACTTCCACTTTCACAGTAACTTGTTCAAGTGACATGACCCATGTAAGCTAGGCGTTACATCTAGTTTATGCGTCATACCTTAGTTCGTCCAGTAAAGGTTTAGTTCCAGTTAGTTAATAGGAGCCCAAATATAATTCAAAAAGGACCAGAAAAGGTCTTATCCCTGTTAGGACTAAAACCACTGACCTGTAGGTACATACGGCGGGTTGACAGCAAGTCTTAGTTTGTCGGAGGGGAACCGGTTGAACATCTTCACATACAAGAGAGAGATTGAGATGAACCAAACGGTGATAACCAATAGCATGGATAGCATGATGAGGAAAAGCCCCATGGGTATCGGCCAGGCTTTCTGAAATACAACCACACTAGTTAGCAAGTATCATAAATAAATTAGACGGGACTTCACCTGTGAAGCACCATACTGATTGGTGGGTGCCGAGGAGAAGGTTTCAGACCAAGGTTCAGCAAATAAAAGCGGCGCTAGGGAAAGACCTTCAACGCTCACATTTAATTTAATGCACATGTAAGTTCTGAGAATATTTTTCTTCAGGTGTATCGCATTTTTTTAAAAATCAAAAATACTTATGTATATGAAATTAAAATTACGCACCCCTTAGCATAAGCTCAAACATTATGTGGAATTTTACCGAAAAGTAGTTTTTGACAAGTACAATCCCAAAAAGTGACTCGATCGAGGGGATAGAGAGGCTCCATCCCAGATAAGACTATTTTTAATTGTCTTGCAAATAATCTTCATGATCAGTATTAGTCCTACCTCCGTACAGACAGCATCTCCGTTGGGCGGGTCCTGAGGACTAAGTAGTGCATTGTTACAGCTAAGTTTTAGTTTTTTTATTATTTATTATTGCAATTAGCCTTATTTTCCAGGTAGTTTTTTTATTGTTTTACAATTACACATATAACATCAAGTAGTTTATTTTGTGAAGGACAATAACATCCATACCAGCAATAACATTAACTATCCAATCAATTTAAACCTTTCAATATATGCACGTTTTAGCAAAGAATTATTAATAACCATGTTGTTTAACGTATTTTTCCTTTAAATAGGAATTTATGCTTTTCAATAGTCTTTTGTGGAACGAAAAATTCAGCATTAATGAGTTAATAAATTGTTGAAAGGCGGGACCTTGATTTTAAACTCATTTTCGTGGTATTGAATGTTCAGCAAAATGTTGATTTGAATTTTTGAAAGTTCGGAAAAGGTCCTCCACTACCTGCTACCCCCATCCCATCCACCCTTCTCATGACCCCATTTTTAAATATAAACATTCCCTTCAGTCCAGTTGTCTTTGTGCCATGGAAGAGAAAGGGATTAGATGCAGAAACCGAAATGTGAGTTATTACAAGTATATTATTCATAACATTAATCCTTGTTAGGGTTGACAGATGTATTGTTTCTTAATTGATTGGAATGCTATGTTAATGTACCTAAAGTTAGGATACAACGATGCAGAACGTCGAATTTGGTTAGATTGCTTGAAGGGGGTCGGTCACATCACCCTATTTGATCGGCGGGGAAATGGGTAACCTTTCTCCGTTTTTATTAAATTTTTTTTACAAAATTGATGCTGTGGACCGGCTCGATGGCTACGGTCCGCAGTCGTCCTTGTTTTATTTTTTTTGGGCGGCGCCTCTTTGCGCCGAGTGAGCTCGAGATTCCTCGGGGGGTTCTGTTCTGCCTATTTCCTGGAGCCGGGGGTGGTCGGCGGGGCCCCCGGCCTCGGGCTAGAAGGCTTTCATAATTCTCCGCCAGAAGGAGACGAACTGACCAAAAGCCAGGTAGCCAGCCTCCGTCATCAGTCCCGGCAGGTCCAGTCCCAGGTACGATCCTGCCCGGCGAATCAGCGCCGCACTGGGCCCGTCGTATAGCGGGCATTCGAGGACTCCGCGGTCTCGACGCCGCCACACGAGCAGGCAGGGCTGTTCTTCGTCTTTAGGAGGAAGAGCTTGGCGCTGAAGTCTCCGTGACCTGATAGCACCTGTGACATCCAGTGGTCTGGTTGTATCCTTGGAGAGTCAAGGCGCGTCCGGTCGCTCGGGAAATAGGCGAAGGTTGTTCGGCCATCTGTCGATCGCGCCCAACGCTCTTGCCATCGAAGGGCCAATTTGAACCTATAGTTTTTTTTTTTTTTTTTTTTTTTTTTTAAATCGACTTATTTTATGACAAATGAAACTTGGCCTATCTGAAACTAGATAAAAAATCGACGTCTGAACTCATCAATCAATTCGATTAAACGGCTTATCAGACGTTTCCTGGAGTCCTGCTTTTAAGTCTAACTTACTGCGTGACAGAACCTATTGTGACACCTTGAACTAGCTTTATCTTAGGCTGCTAAATGTCAATGAATATTGAACGATGTTCTATTATATAAGGATAAAAACTTCATGTTTGGTAAGTAAATTGTTTTATCAATATGTAATTACAATGCACGTTTTAGCATAGAGTTATTAATATCCATATTGTTTTACGTCTTTTCCCCATAAATAACAATTTATGCTTTTTAATAGTCTTTTTTAGAACGAAGAATTCAGCATTAATAAGTTAATAATTTGTTGAAAGGCAGGACCTTGATTTTAAACTTATTTTTGTAGTAGTTAATGTTTAGCAAAATTTTGAATTAGATATAAATCCTTTTCAAATTTCGCAAAAGTGCCTTTTCTACTAACTCCCCCCACCCTCCCCCCTTAATACCTAACTAATGTAATTCAAGTCTTCAGGAGTTTCCCCCATTTTCTTAACTTTTAGATATTTTACTATCTTTTTAAGAGTTGGCTACTTACTTTTTTCTAAATTAACCACTGGTTTTTGTTTGAAAATGTTTAATATATGGTTATTGTGATTTAAATTTTTTTAGCCATACGGCAAATATTAAAGCATTGAATTGTCTTTATATTATATCATAAAAATAAGAAGGGGGTTTGTATGCGCCTCGCAGGTGGAGAAAACCAATCGGCAAATATTAAAAGATATATATATACATAATATTATTATGTTATTTCTTTTTCAATTTGTTGTCTATGAAGAAGGGCAGAATTTTATTTTATGTCTCTTTTTCACTTGAGATATAGAAATATTTTCGTCCCCAATTTACCTCATCTAGGGAATCTAGTAGCTGTGAAATATTACCAGGAGGGCACATATATAAGATACCAAAATATGCTGTATTTTCATAAATGGGACAGGCATAGTCCATAAGTTCACAGGAAGAACTTAGAAGAAATGTCAGGAGATTTCAAGGGTGAGAAAGTACCATAATATGTCACACAAGGATTTTTCAATACCTTCAACTATTGACACATCGTTTGATTTCATTTATTTTTTCGAGTAATACTCTTTTGCAAGTTGGTAAGTTATTTGCTTCAATCCCTTTGGGGTCAGCCAATGGGCTCTTGCCTTTTTTTTAAAAAAACATCCATGAAAATTTTCAGTCTTAATTCGTCGATTTCGTTAATTGTTTTTTTTTGTGTAGTATCGACAAACTAAGCTTTCTAGTTCTTTTTCGTATGGCATTAATAGGTGGTTATTATCACCAAACGTTTTTTAATTTCCGCAAAAGCTCATTTTCTTGTAGGATTTTAAAAGGTTTTACTTTCCCCAATCTGTAAAAGGAAGAAGTATAATCACATCCATAAAATAAGTCGATTTTTGGGTTCCAAAAATGGGATTTTGAGTGACGTCTGATTCACCGTTCCATCGGATTTATGAGTTCAGACTAGGATTTTTTTAGTTCAAATTTTATCTAGCTTCAGATAGGCCAAGTTTCATTTGTCATTAAAAATAAGTCAATTTTTAAAAAAAAAACTATAGGTTTTAATTTAATTGGGCGCCATTTCGTAGTTCATCGGCTTTGAGGTTTCAGACTGCTATTTTTCAGATTAAATATAGTACCTAGATAAAAATATAGTACCTAGTTACAGATCAAAACAGAATTAAAATAGAAACGTATACTGCTGAATTTGCCAACTCTCTTCCAAAATGAATTTTATTCAAAACAAAATTTATTTGCTTACATACGAGAATACTTGACTAGACGGATCGGTGTTGTTCGCAATATAGATCCTAAATTATCGGAAGAAGAAATTCTTGAGATGATCAGTTCCCCCGTTCCACCGGTGTATATTAGGCGATTGAAAAAAACGAATTTCAGCGATCCTTCTCGGCCGACATTAATTACACTCCACACATGTTTCATCACCTTCATGGGTCAGGCCTTGCCTGAATATATGTCTATATACGGTGCCCGGTGTTGCGTGAACCCTTACATCCCTCCAGTGCGGCAATGCACCATTTGTTTGCGGTTCTCGCACTCCATCCACTAGTGCAGGAGCAGAGGTGCTCCCACTGTGCAGATAACCACCCTGTAGAGAAGTGTTCCAGCCTAGACAAGGAACCCGTTTGCGCTAATTGCCTATTAAACCATAAATCAAACGACCAGTCATAGTCACACTATTTATTTAAAAAAACATTAAACGAGGCTAAATTCAGGGATAATTCTTAAGCCCAGGTTACTCAATTTCACTCCCCTTCCACCAACCTGAGCAGTAATCTTTTTAAAAGACCAGTGCATTCCCTAATTAACTCTAATGAAAATACTTTCCCCCCCTCTCCAAGCAGGTAAAACAGAGCGGCACTGTCACTACACTCAGATTCAAACCACCCCATGAAATAGGCTGATAATTAGCGTTATAATTAATAATAATTAACACGGACCCCATGCAGCCTATTTCATGTAACCCTAGTAAGAGTACCGATGTTGAGAAATACATAACAACAATTACTAGTCTTTTAAATACACTTAAGACTCTCCTGACATAGAAATGTGTCACTGAACAAAATTCCCCGGAACCAGTTTTTTGAAGAGTGGTTCAAGTTCCCGAAAAAATGTCGTAAGATAGCATTGAAAAAATGTTTCCCTGGAAAGCCGTTCATTTATTCACTTAACGTTTGACATATTTTATTGAGTTGGCTTTTGTATCATATTTTGATACCTGCAGAATTCAAACAGTTTGTACATATCTTGTTTATTTCCTTAAAGCAAGGGTTTTACTTTTTCTTATTCATGTTGGTTTTATTTTCTTCTACGATTTATTAAAGAGTAAACTTAATTTACTAAAGAGTAAACTATCAAATTAAATAAAGTGTTATTTTCACCCATTGTTCCGTCTATTATTTGACCTTATTGTTTTTCACCCATAAGGTACCGATTTGTCTCAGCTCCATCTCTTAATGTTAATCGACGCTCAGAGGATTAAGTAACATACCGAACCATGTACCATAATAAACTACTTATGATTAGCGTTTTTTTTAAATTATTTTTGCCGTTTGGTTTTAAAAACGTTTAATGGCGTGCTATTGATTTACATCTGACTCATTATAGTCTCATTTGACTTTGAATTTCATTGGCTGTAATTTTTGTTTCTGAAAGCTTTTGATACAATGAATCCTCTCCTTGTAATTTTGAAAAGAAGGTAGACAAGTTAGGGTTTTTGATGTATTTCATTGTGCGGCGGTGCCTCCTGTTCTCCGGTATGGTTGGGGCCGCTCGCT
This sequence comes from Aradus depressus, assembly GCA_963662175.1. NCBI lineage: Eukaryota > Metazoa > Arthropoda > Insecta > Hemiptera > Aradidae > Aradus > Aradus depressus. Next base: position 24,061,314 of record OY759218.1, on the reverse strand, counting down.
TGGGGGTCTCGGGGTCCCGTCTTCCATTCCTTCTCCCGACTCATTTTATGTTGTGAAGTCTTTAGTTTGCCTCTTCATATCTGGCCAATTTGTCTGATGACATAAGGCCAAAAAAATATGTATATATTTCATGATAAAACAAATAGGCTTACCTCTATAACAAAGTTCTTATAAGGAGTAAAATTTCCTGTTCCGTACAAAGAAGTGGCTCGAAGACGTAAGCTATAGCTTCCCGGCGCCAATTTCTTTAGTATGTAGCTTCTCCCAGTCTCCACGAACTCTTTCCGAGTAATACATTCTGTTGTTTGGACATACTGAAAAACATAACGAGTGAGTAAGAAAGAGGCCAAAACCAGCTAAACACAAACCTATGTATGTATGTATATATATGTACGGCACATCCCTCTGCACTTTTTTAGCTTTCAGAGGGCAATTTTCCTCGAATGCTTGTCGCACCGCCAATGTAATGTTCTCGTGTAAGCAGTCTATGCCCTCAAACCATTTTGGTTCATTGGATTGCCCTCCCAGAATTTGTTCCAGTCGGCTATTATAGCCTTCCCAGTCCGTATTTTTTGGATTTATGGTCCACAATTAATGTCATCCGCAATTCGTCGACGATTTCGAAAATGTAATTCGTTAACCTGCATGATATATTGGATTTATGAGAAAACCGGTAGAATGTGATACGTACATCTCCTTGATTGATACATCCTTTGTTGGTACATCTCCTACCGTAATTCTTGTTATAGTGGAAATTTCAAGGCAGAGTAAAAGACAAAATCGATCTACGCGACAAGCTGGTTACAATGAGTTATTGCACAGACTATATATCTTCTAGAGAAAGTTGACTTTTCTACTTTTGACGCCTCAATGTACTGTGGATGACTAGGCTTAAAACCTTTTTGGGCATATCTTGTTCTTAGGGCTTATAGAACCAATACCTGAAAAATTCCCGTCCCCAATAACAAGTAACTGTCATATTCGCAATGTTCAATAAGATTCAATGAATTGAAAAAAATAAAAACTACTTACTTTCCCTTTGCCGTAGTCGAGCCGCGTATATTCGATTTGGTACGCAACTATAAGTCCATTCGGGTTGAGAGGTTCGTTCCAGCTAAGAAGGACGTCCCTAGCAGAGTCGTGTTGGATTTCCCATATAGGGTAGATGTTTTCCAAATCGTCAGCAGATGCTAAGAAAAAAAGTTAGTGAATCAACGGCAAAGTACTTCCCCAGCTCGAATTATTTATAATCAACATATATACAAGCTCCCTCTCTTCGGTGAACTCGGGGGCATCTCATCTTCATATAAAATTTGGAAACAATTGGAATTCATTGCATCAGTAATTATTAGGGTTTTAGAGTTGAGCCCCCCTTTAGTCAATAGGATTCACCTGAATCCAGATATACAACTTCGTGTCGACAGTCATTAGAATCGGCAGTTACTCGGGTTATTGAGTAAAGCCCCCTTCGCTTTGGCTGATGATATAACCATCGTGTAAGTAATTATCTTGATCAGATACAAGCATGAGAAATGCGAGACTGAGTATTTACTAAACAACCAAAGCTCTGACATAGGAATAAGGCGCTACTATTCTGGATATAAATCGGAGTAGGTGTTCGGGAGTTATGACGCTAAAGGACACATAACTGTATGTGTAGGGGGGACTATTGCATGTTGTCAAACGACAAGGAATACAGAGTGCAGTACTGAGTGCACATGCGCACTACGATACATCTTAAATTCCAATTCCAACATGTGTAAGGGGGGACAATGCATGTCGTCACACGATAGGGGCATACAGTCACTGACGTGGGAAAATTGTGTCGAAAAATGTAAACAATTTCCCTTCGGATGAAAGTCAAGAACAGGGTCGATTCTGTTCCTAACCCTTACAAGTAAATACATGAGCTTTCGTGCGTATTTTCGATAGGTCCAACTAAGTACAGCTCAATTTGCATAAGGACAACTCTGGCTGGGAATGACATTACCTCTCCCCACTGCCTAAAAACCCCTGCAAATGGATCCATTTCTTATAACCGACTTTAAAAAAAAAAAAAAGAAACCTTTTGCTTATTGTTGAGTAACTAGTTTATAAGCCACGGAAATAATTAATTACCTCACAATGCGTCATGCGGGGAGGAGTATGACTTCCTCAAAAGTGGCAAAAATCGAACCTCGGTACTGAAAGTTCGTTACTATTCATATTTTGAATTGAGCATAGAACATGAAGTTATGTATTTTTAAATGAGGTGTAAGACCTCAGAGACCGCAGTTAATACCTATGAGCAGTCTGACTGAATAATCTACTTTGGCCAAAATCAGGCCCAAGGTTTCGCCGAAGCCGAAGGATCATTAAAGGCTATAGCGCGCAAAGCACCCCCGCCTACCGCGCACCTCACAAAAACGTGCAATATTTAAATTCCAATCCACATGAATGTACGTACCCATCGGGAGGGTCCTGGCAGAAACTATGGCTTCTTCGCTACAGGTATTCTTCTTGGTGTAATTCTCCCGGTGCTCGAACCTCCGACAGGCTCTCACTGCGATGTTGTATAGGCCGAAGTGACGGAGGCCTCTCATCACAAGACTAGTGCTGTTCAGCACTTGGAAGAAATGGATACCTTAAAAATAATGACAAGAACATTAACAATCACAACAAATAAAGACTGTAGATACAGTAGAAATAATTCTAGGGGAATTCTGGATAAACAAATGCACTTCCATTCAACCGCCAACGTTTCGATATATTATATCATCAGTAAGGCCTACAAACATGTAGGGGGTGGGCTACCTAGACTATTTCCTACTTAGCACCCACTACCTACTAATCACTACTAGCTACCTTCTTACCATCAATGTAGGAGTGAGAGCTGTTCTCGTCTGATTGACTCTCGGGCAGGATCGCCTCGAAGCTGATCTCCACATCCTCCGTCAGGTCCCGCTTCACTCTGTTCGTATTTGTCCTTCAACACAAAGTTCCATATTCATATCAGTTCTTATTATAATTAACGTTGAATATTCTATAGGGGTTTTTAACGAGTACCTGACATCGTACAGGCTCGGGACCATCGCTTAACGTCCCATCCGGAGGGCGTAACTAAACTAAACTAAGTAAGTAAACTAAAGAACAGTACAATTTAAAATTTGTCAAAATAACAAGAGTAAATACGGCATTGATGAGGAACAACAATTTTTTTTCCTATGCCATTTCAAATCCTCTGCTGGTGAAAATTTAACAATAAAAAAATGTGTAAGTTTTTTCATACATAATAACGTAAAGCGTAGCTTTTTGATTTCCAATATAATTTTTATTGAATTTGTAAGATAGCTCACATATATTATATGTACATGTAATACTCCGATAATCAATCTCTAAAATAAGGAATAGTAACTCATATGATATACCCTCGTATAAAAACTTACAAATAACTGAAATGCTAACTAACCTCTATATCTCTCTTTGATCAATACAATACCTTTTAAAGTAGATCTGGTTTAGAAGTTGATCCTCAAAAGAAATCTCATTTTCACGCTGCTCATCGACAACAACCTTCTTCTTGCGAGGGCAACTTTTTAGAGAAAGTTCATCAAGCTCATATGGCTCTCTTCGTATTGGCAGTTTCGCAGATTTGGTGGGCTTATGAGAGATTATAGGCCAAGGATGAACTGGACAACAAACAATATTTATAATAATACCAAATTGAGGGTGACCTGGGGCCAGGTTTAGATGAGAAAGCGCATATAAATGTTTATAAAACCATTGTGTGATACAATGGTGGGTGTTCCACATTTAGACGGCCAGACTTCGGAATCAAGTAGGGGAACTCAAAATAAGAAAAACAATTTATAAGAACATATGATAGCTAATTCGTTCTCCAAGAACTACATACAGCCAAACAACCTCAATAAAAAAACGTTTCTTGAACCTTCGCTAGATAACTCCATTACAAATCGTATCAAATCAAAACAATTCTCAAGTCGAAAATGGTCTCATAAAAACAAAGGAATTGTTTCCAGTAACATTTTTGGACACCACTCTCAAAGTTCACTATTTCAAATCAAAAATCGAGGACTTTTAGAAATAGAGATTTTTTTTTGTAATTAAGTTTGAATGGGAGAGATGAATTTTATATTGCAAATATTTTCGCTATTTTGAAACGTTGAGAAATTTAGAAAATGTCGTTGGTGAATCACTGGCTATGTACTTCCCCAGCACAAATTAATAAATAACGTTTTCGCTCTCCCTCCAAAGTCAATCGACCTTTTGGACTAAAACACAATATTTGACTAACATAGGGACTTCTGAATCCTCATACTAAATCTTGTCTCGATATATTCATTACATCGGCAATTATTGGGGTGAATCGAGCTCCCCTCCACTGATCCCCCCCTTCCCTTCGTCTGATCTTAGGGGAAATGAACAGGTTCCATCCTTATAGCGATTTGAATCGAAATATAAAATTCCATGTCGATACATTAATTACGTTAGTAGTTATTAGGGTTTTTGAGTTGAGCACCCATCCCCTTCAGCTGATTCCTATGAAAATTATTAGATGTCATCCTTGTAGGGCTTTGAATTTACATATGAAATTTCGTGTCAATACATTCATTGCAACGGCACTTATAACTGTTTTTAAGTTAAGTTAACCTGGCCTTATTTTGAATCACTAGTGGTCACTACACCCCCTGTAAGATCCCGAAATATTAGTTAAATGTAAATAAATCCACTTTTAATGTTTACAGAATTATATCTGTTATTACTTTAATCTAGTGAAATTAGAAGTGAGAACCTGGTTAGGGGGAAACAATAAATTGTAATAAATTATATGAATCTTAATATCACTCAAGAGCAGGGGCGTAGCCAGTATTTTGAGCAAGGGGGGGGGGGGGGGGGGGGGGGTTAAAAAGTAAATTCTTTTTTTTTTAGCTAATTTCAAAAATTCATTTAACATATCAATTAATAGATTTTTTCTAGTCTGGCGGGGGTAAAATGTTTTCTTACATGTTTTCCAAGCATTTTCACCTTTAAAATTTGAGATGTTTGATGGGGTACCTTCTTTTTGTGCCATGGGAGCTTGGACTATTAGGTTATCTGTCTGAATCTCTAGGCTCTTCAATTCAATTATAAAATAATTCAAGATACTTACTAAAAAACTTCCTAATATCCATGCTAATTTTAATAATTTTATGCAAATATGGAAAACAGTCAAAACGGAACGGAACTGTTAGACGAAAACTTCGTCAAAACCTCAAAACAAACTGTCACGTGAACACAAACACAGTGAACAGTTACAGCACATGGCCTGCGGCCTGCACTTACAACAGCTGATTGCTGATTTAGGAGTCAGAAGAACGGGAAATTTGATGATCCTATGGTAACTTGCAAGCAATGCATTTGTAATAAAAACTAATTTTTTAGTTTATTTAATTTTTATATTTTTATTTCTCTGACCAGGGGGGGGGGGGGCACGTGCCCCCCCCCCCCCTGGCTACGCCCATGCTCAAGAGGGTTCCCAAGAGGGAATATTCATACAAACATTGTCTATAATGTGACATAAGATTATTTCTATATGAATCCGCTAATACGTAATAATTACGATCAAGACAGTAGTTCCTCTGGCCGTTGAAGTCCTCCCGGTCCTTCTCCCAACTGGCGGTCACCAAATAGTGAGAGAGTCGGCCGTTATCGTGAAGAGGTGGCTGCCAGCTGACCACCAACTCCGAACTGGAGTTGGAGTAGGCCATCAGAAACTGTGGTTCAGTAGGGGCTGTACAACACAAATAAGAAACGTAAAAATAATTTATTGGGGATGGAGAGGGAGAGGAAGACATATCAAGTGAAGTAGTACGTAATAGGAAGACACATTGATAAAAAAAACTACCTAAATGGTCCCCTTGTTTAGTTAAAAGTTTTGTTATCCATAGGCCTTAAGGAAACAGTCAAAATTTAAGAAAAATACAAACGTAACTTCTGAATAAGAAGTGCGTTCAAAATGTGTGACATTGGACTGAAGATATCCGTAAGACCTGTAAAAAGATTCCAAGTGCATCCGAACGGTTCTAAAAGTAACCTCAAAAAGGGGGGAATGTGAATTATTTATAATTAAATGATTTACTGAAGGTGACTAAGCTACTACCAATAGAAATAGTAAGATTATTCTCGGTGGAACTTGTTATCCCAATGGTAAGACTATTTGAGTGAACACTGCAGCCAAAAATGTGTCAAATAGAAAAAAATTAGATCCATATGGAAAATATGGTTCTATATTTAGTTCGAACAACCTCCTATGACCATGAAAGCATTTTTTTAAACAAAAGTTGTCAGGCAAGAAGCTATTGCAGAAAAATAACCGAAGAGAAACACTTTAATGCTTAAAGTTGGGTTCGAAGAAGAAAAACTGACTTTCAGAAGATCAGGTTTGATTCAAATATACGTACTTCAAAACCGAAAAGAATTTGAATAAAGATCCACAAATTTAAATCTTAGAAAAAAAAGCCTTGCCGTCAGGATCAGTCCGGAAGTATTGAATAGGGCTCTCAGCTCCGACGTTTTCAGTAGCGATGCTGTACGTCCTCACGTAGAAAGCGTACTGGGTGTATGGCTTGAGCCGGGTCAAGATGTGGTTCAGTTCGTCATTGTCTGGCTCAGCCCTGTCTGATGCATCCGAGACATCAACATACTCCACCCGCCATCTAAAAAGAGGACACATATCAGCTATTACAAAATATTACTATCAATTTCAAGGGGTAAATCGAGACAAAAAGTTAGCGGATTTTCTCGAGCTTAGCGGTCATACTGCGGGCAATCAAGGACTACATGTTCTGCAGTCTCGATGCCTCCACATGAACAGTTTGGGTTGTTCTTCCTCCTAAAGAAGAAGAGTTTGGAGTTAAAATCTCCGTGATCTGATAATATCTGGGACATCCGGAAAGTATCCATAAGTCGTTCGGCCATCCGACCTTCGTGACCAACATTGTTGCCATTTTTCTACTATCCATTCCTGGGCAATGTCTGGACTGTCCCCTCACATACTGCTCCTGAGCTAGGCGTAAGGGCTCATCAATATCTCGGTTCTCGAGGTCACGGAGCAACCCGTCAAAGAGTATGTTCCATAGGACCAAGCCTTGGGGACAGGCTCTGGTGATATCCACGGTAGTACTAGTAAACAGCTGTCATATGACGGCAGACCGATCGTTAAGGAAGCTAGAGATCTGCGCAAAATAGATTTTTCGCTTTAAAAAAAAACACGTTTATTTAGGACTCTATTAAAAAATACATGCATATTCAAAATGAAATACATGAACAAGACATCCCATTTTAAACGGTCAGCGATTTGTCTAATTCAAAGTAGCCAATTCTATATTTAAAGTTTCCTTATGGCCTGTAAATTGATCATGCCCTTAAATAAACTAACGTAGAATCCAGCCACATCGCCCGATTTTTATACCTCACCCAGTTCCCAGACATAGAATGGCGGTCTATTGAACTGAGATTGGGTAGTGTCAAGAACCTTTCTTCAGTCACACCTTATTGAGAAAAAGTAAACATTCTCTCTCATCACTCTGCTGGTTTCTCACCACTCTCTCCCTCTCCACCACCGCTGTGGACATTTATTACAGTAGTTTAATTGTAACATACCGATCACCGCCACAGGCGTCCCTCCCATCAAACATAGTAACGTTCTGATACGGAGCTTCTATCGAGTAGACAACATAGCCGAGCAGAGTTCCAGAGTCTTGAGGTTTGAACTGTTTCCATTTGATCAGAGCAGCCACAGCATTCTTCTTACACACGATAACCGTCAACGACGTGTTGTCGCCTAAAACAAAATGACTGAAGTTGGCATCTCATCTCAAATAGGGAAATTAATTATTTTGTATTTCAGATATTGAGATTTTTCATATATTTCCAGTAAAAAGTACACTTCAAATGAAATTTAAAAAACATCACAACGTGCAGACAAATAATAATTTCATCGAAAGAAAGACTTGGGTGAAACACAGACAAAGTTCTTCCCCAATCGAATCCATGTAGAAAATTAATTTTCCTTTTTCCCCATTGCCTGATTTGGCTGAAAATGATAATATGTCTCAATTATGGGCTTCTCAATTCACATATACGAATTCGTGACCATATATTCATTGTTTAGTGAATGATTAGGGGTTTTGGTTAAGCCCCCCTTCAAAAATGCTCATCTCCTTCGTCAGTTCGGAGGAAAATCAATAGATGTCACACTCGGGAGGTCTGAATCCACGTATATAATTTCATGTCGACATATTCCTTCTTTCAGGAGTTATCATGACCACCCACCCAGAAACGCACACAAAAATGAACTTTTAACTCCAGTTTTGGATTCAGGGGCTCAAAAACAAGACTCAGGTGGGGAAGTAAAACTCAATTTTAGACAGTCTTACCCAATTTCTTAAATCCACTTCATCAACAATTTACTTTTAGGCTTAATTTTCAAGAAAAGAAATTGTAGGTAATACTAGATTTAAATGGAAAGTAAACGAATGTTAATAAAACAAAACTATTAATAAAAAAAAAATAAATAAATATTCGTTTCATACATGCGACTTTGTCTCCATTCGTGTTGGTAGATACTTCCGATTCCGTGAAGAAGTCCAGATTTGCCTTCATATTCAGAGTCTCTATCTTCGAAACGCATAGCTTTGGATTCAAATGAAAAAATATGCTCCCATTTTTAATGTCTAAGCCCTCACCACGGGTATCCCAGTCCCATAAGTCCTTCAGATTTTGATTTTCAAGAACCACTAAAGCATATCTGGATAAAAAAATTAAAAAAACTTTTAATGTTATTGCAAATAAAATAAGCAATGGCATGTACAGAGATTTACATCATACAATTTATAACCAAAACACAGTTACAAAAATTAATGTTCATGTGTACGAAAGCGGGAACAAACTGGATTAAAATGGCATAGAAGCGTCACTTTAAAACATTATTATTGAAAAATTTAATTTGAAGAGAACTTACTTGGAACTTTCCAATTGTTTGCCATGTATCACTTTCAATTTCTTCAAAAAATTCAAAGACACTAGAGGAACAGCCCGAACTATTTTCAAATAGTCAGTAATTTCCTCGACCATATTCAAATTTTCTTCCAGTTCTTTCTCAACGTTACCTAAAACATCAATTATATTAGTTATCTTTGATTAAATTATTCTACTGTTTATATTTCAACAGTATGTAAGATTAATCAACAAATCAGCCAATGTCTGAACCATTACCATTATTCCGGAAGAATGGCGCGAAATACAAATAGTACCGATACTAAAACCAAACAAAGACCCGCAGGAAATCACTTCACACAGGCCCATAGCTCTCTTATCCTGTCCAGCAAAAGTTTTTAATATAATTATGAAGAAAAGATTCGAATGGTTTGTGGAATATCACAATCTTCTCAGTCCACAGTGTCTGGGTTTCCGTAGCGGCTGATCCACAACTGATGCCCTTATGACACTCACATCTTCAATCGAGATAGCATTTTCTAAAAAACAAATACTTATGGCCCTATTCATAGACATAGACAAAGCATATGACAATGTAAATATTACCAAACTAATAAACGTCCTCGATAAATCAAAAATCCCACAGGAGATAACGGTATGGCTACATAAATATTTATTTAAGAAAACACTATATATAAAGACAGATGAAAGGGACGTAGAGATGGACTCATACAAAGGACTGTTACAGGGAGATGTTTGGTCACCAATCCTCTTTAACATGTATACTAGAGAGCTACACGAAGAGCTAGATGAGGGCATCAGTCTACTGCAATACGCCGATGACATAGTGATCTTCACAACACAACCCACAGTAGACCAGGCCATCACCAAACTAGAGGGGGGGACTCAGTACTCTCTCCAACAGACTGGACGACTTGAAACTCAGGATCAACATTGACAAATCGACACTCGTACCTTTCACAAAGAAGAGAAACATCAACCACAACAACATCAAATTACAATATAGTCATATCACCATACCCGTTGCTAAGGAACACAAATTCCTTGGTCTTTGGTTAGATACAAAACTGTCCTTCAAGAAACATATATCCCATACAATAGCAAAATCACAAAAACCAATAAATCTCCTGAAATGTATAGCAGGAGGTTTGAGTTGGGGGGCACATCCCACCAACATGATCCACCTATATAAGAGCTTAGTTCGACCACTGCTGGAGTATGGCTGCGAGGTTTATGGCTCCACCAGAACACCCCTCATTCAGAAACTTAGTGTAATACAAAAACAGGCCTTAAAAATTTCATTGAGGACATTTAAAACAACTCCTATCAATGCCGTTCTGGTGGAAGCCGGAGAACTTCCACTTCCACTCAGACGTAAATTACAGTTAAAAAGAAAACTTACAAAAATACACGCCGACAAATCACACCCTTTCAACGATTTAATTAATAGGCAAAAAATCCACTTGAACAAGTACATTCAAAATACACTAGCAGAACTCAGGCCAACATTACAGACACTACATCGGACCGACAAACCGTTCTCATTTATTGCGCCCATCCCACTATCAAACCTTATCATAAAATCCAATCCAGACATTAGAACAATCAAAACATCCAAAAACAACTTAGACCCCACAATCCTAAAAGCCAACACAATAGAAATGATTAACACTCTTTACGATAAATGTCACAAACTCTTCACAGATGCTTCAAAAACACCAGAGGGGACGGGGATAGGTATCTTCGATCCCCAAACAGACACTAACCTAACAGAAAAAATCTCACCACATCATAACATCTGTACCTCTGAACTGATTGCTATCCAAAAGGCCATAGACTACTCTAAAAGTATTACATTTTCAGAAGAGATAGTTATATTGACCGACTCTAAATCCGCCTGCCAACTACTACTCAACTTTCACCTCAAAACTCGCAGCAACTACATACTCTCCACAATAGCTACATCCATTTACCAGTCAGATAAGAACTATTACATTCAATGGATTCCTGGACACATCAATTTGACTGACAACGACAGAGCTGACCACCTAGCCAAGCGAGGAACGGCAAAGGACACAGTGACACTAAGAATCGACTTGACCTTAGAAGACACCCTTTCCATCCTACAACACCAGACACTCACGGAATGGCAAACCAACTATACTGACATATCCCAAACCAAAGGACAATACCACTACAGAGTACAGAAGACAATAACGACAAAGCCATGGTTCCACCCACACAGTAAGACACTGACGACTAAACAAATCATATACTTGACACGACTGAGGACCGGACATGCCAGAACAAACAAATACTTACATCTAATCAAAATAAAACCATCCCCCAACTGTGAACACTGCAATGAGACTGAGGACGTAATCCACATTTTCACTAACTGCAAAAAATACGACAACCAGAGACAACATGAGACACTACTATCCAACGAAAACACATTTCTTCAAACAATAGCTAACATTAATACCATAGAAAACATTAACAGACTCATTAAATTTATTACCAAATCAAAAATAGAATTATAGGATCAATAGACAACTACATACTCGCTCCGGCTTTATAGGACTGAATAAAAAAAAAAAAAAAAAAAAAAGTTGAGAGAAAAAAAAAGTTCTAATAATGATTGTTTTGCTAAAAATAACAATATAAGTGATAATAGCAGTTGCTAGAACTTACTTCCACCTCGTATCTTGATTTCCAAAGCCCCCCTGATTGTGGTGCAACCCCTGAGTTTTTGTATTGAAGCAATGCTATCAACATAAATTCCAGTGCATATCTTTTTACAAATATCTGAAAACCAAAAAAAACTGATTATAATCAGGAAGTAATAATACAAGTAATACAGGGAAGTGTAATCAGGTCCCACACTGAAGGATTCAATAAGCGAACAACAACTAAAATGTATTAGGGCGATTCTCTATAAACTCGGAATGGCCCATACAAACTCTGTCCTGGCATATTTTTTTAGAATTTTCGTAAAAATATAATAGTATTGCTTAGGAAAGTAACTGTTACTTTTAGTACACAAGAGGGCCAATTGAATTTATATGTATTTTTAAAGTTATTTTAGATTTTCTGATAAATCGCGACAGGGGACTGTTAGGTGTGTTAACTAAATTCTTAAACTAATTCAATCTTTTTTTTTTTTTTTTTTTTGGGCAATTTGTTTAAAATTTAAGTTATATAATTCTGGGCAGCAATCATTACATATAAACGAGTAAAAGTACCTTCTTTTTGGATCAATAGCACCAACAAATCACTTAAATTCAGTTCACCACTTATTTAAGCCTAAAAATCACCACTGTAATTTTTACACAGCTCGCCGCCATCGCTAGGCCTCGACTTCTTCACTACACCATTAATTGTTTCATGTTTTTAACTTAATATTTTAATGTGTGTATTTTAATATTAATTAATTATTAATATTTAATCGTATATTAATTATTAATATTTAATTTAATTTAATTATTAATTATTATTAATATTTAATCTAATCAACATTATTAAAATCATTTACCAGAGGACTGTATGTCGCAACGACCAACATGCGTACTCACACCACAAATTGCGCTCGGACACTAAACAAAATGGCGCCCTGACGCCGTTCTCGGCAGTGTTACTACCTTCACACTGGTTGCGTTTCATTTCACGTTAAAAAACGTTTGTAAACATAACAGATTTTTTCTATTTTAGGTTTAAATTTTTGACAGGGGACTGTCTAAGAAAACTTCGGACAACATTAACATGACATTATTACATTTAAAAAATAAGAAACTACACCTTATTTTATGACATAAATATAAATTAATTATTCTATTTTTAGATATGAACTGCAAAATTTATTTAGTGTTCATAGTTTTTTTTTAAATATTATCCTAAAGTGGGAATACGTGAAATGGGACAGCCAGGGGACTGTGTTTTTAGGGCTTCAATATTTTTTAGAAAAAAATGTAAAATTGTTATCGTTATAAATATAATAGCACTATAAAGTTCAGCGTTTAATTTAAATTAAGAGGCATAATTATATTTCTATGCTTTATTTATTTTTTTTAAACTCGGTCCGGACAGCCGTTTACGAGTTTACAGAGAATCGCCAATTAAATACATTTAGGTTAGGTTAGGTTTTATGACTCATGCCCGGGCTTTAACTACGAGGTCATATCGCCTACTACCAGAGCGCTCTTTCGTCACTCTGGTGGACATGAGCCCGATTCTACTGTGGGAGTCCTAAATTTTGCCTACGCTAAATTTTTATTCACCTAGGGTAGGGGTCTTTAACGAGTACCTGACATCATACAGGCTCGGGACCATCGCTTAACGTCCCATCCGAAGGACGGCGTGCTTAAGTTTATTTTACCTCCCAGATAAAATAAACTAAGGGCCTCGGTCTGGTTTGAACCCACTATCTTGAGCTCAGAAGTCAAGCACGCATATCACTGAGCTACCGGCGCCCCTAAATACATTTAATAAATGTGTAGTTCTGATAGTTTTTACCTATGTAACAAAAATTTAATTGTCTTGAACCTCGTTTTTTAGAGAAATATTGAAAGTAGAACAGGATGTCAAGTGACATATGTGAAAACAATTCGAGCATATTTCAAGGGCAACATTTTTAAAATTCAAGGATCACAAAGAAGAAAAGAAAGGCAAATAAAAACTGGCTAAACATGTATCAATGATACCCTCCCCTGTGAGCGCTGTCTTACTTTCTGTGGTTCAGACATTTAGAATACTCAGATCATTTGAACTCTCGTAAACTAACTCCTGAGTGCCTGCAGTTACCAGGGGATGACGGTCGTCGGTTCTCCCGCTCTTCAGCTTTGCTAGGTGAGAGCCAGTTTGTTGGCGCCGCACCAGTTGTCAATATCGTCTATGGCGGCTTGAGCAGCTCCACTATCAGCGTGTACAGTAACAACGAGGTCGTCGACTTGGTTTTGGCACCGCTGAGGTCCGGTGCGTCCCTCTCTTCTAGCTAGTTGAAGTCACTTATCGTTGTACCGAGAAACAAATTGAATATGGCCCCAACAACAAACCTGGTTTATCTTGGCAGGATTCACATATATGTTTTCCATTTCTCTCAACATCTGAATAGCCGGTTGGGCACTCGAGGAGACAGTGTCCATTAAACGGTATCCATGGATTGTTCCGGACGTTTTCATCCATCTCCCTCGGTTTGGGCATGTCGTAGCATTCCGATTCAACAACACACCGACGACCAATATACTAAAAAAACATGGAAAAACATTTACAAAACTTGTCATGATTTTCAAAGAGGTTCAGGTGGACTAGAAATCGTTTATAAGTACTCGTATTACAAGAACATATCAGATATAAGAACCAAAATGTAAAGCCTCGTCCAGATTTCATTAGGTTCTAGATAAAAGAAGTACCGAATAAAGAGAAATCTTTATAAATATAAAAGGCAAAAGTCATATACACATTCACCGGTCAAATTTTCAGGTACTCCATTCTTAACGTAAGTCACGGGGAAAAAAAAAAAAAAAAAAAAACATAAACTGTTGATGATGAAGTGCCTACAGGGGGTGAACTGCTCGGTAATAACCTCCACGTATGGTTATTTCAATTCAATGACAGTTTCGGTCAAGTCCCGGTATAGTGACTGTATTTGTTGGATATAAGAAATGTATGGAAAGTTACTCATCCCGCACTATCTCAGTTTAATACATATGCCTCTTTTATATATAGATTGTAGAACCCGCGAGGCCAAATGCGAAAGAAGTAAATAATAAAACAGGCGAAATATACTAATAAATATACCTCATAGGTGTTTTGGGGACAGTTTTCAACACACATCTTCTGAAAATAAAAATGTCTACATGATAAGCAGTCGGCGGAAGAAGGTCCAAAACAGCCGCCAAGACAATTTGGGTGACAGCACTCACCTTTGTCGGAGCAGCTACCGCCACAATTCGCGTGGCAAACTGAAAATAAACGAATTAATTTTAAAATAAATATTATACAACATTTAATCCTCAAAAATAGAACCAACCCCATTATAAAATTGCCTCTCCAATGGGGTTCATTGCAGGACCCAAGTACCCCCCATTGGTAGATGCTAGGAAAGAGCATAGTGTTTTCAAGGTGAAAAACATTTGGGTTTTAACAATAATCAGATCAAATTAATATTAATTTGTTTATTTCAATAACAATAATAATAACCAGATCACTACTCAACCTATAAACATACATCAAGGCATGTTTCATGGGATTCATCACTCAGCCGTCTTTGATTCTGTCTGGCGCTAAACTAACTTTCTCAGACAATCAACTAAGCAGGTTATGGATACAATATTAAATGTTACGGGTATAGCATACACACGAAATTTCATGAAACTCGGCCGTAGAAGTCAATGTAAACTACAACTTCATAAATTAAGAAAACATGAGCAAACTGAAATAGAAGTTTCACTTTTAAACATAAAAAAAAAATAATGGATAGAAAGTTACAAAAAAAATTATAAAATTAAATTAATCGTGATTTTAGGAGCCCAAGGCTGCAAATAATTGAAAACATTAAAAAGTTGTCAACTAAATTTGTTTTGGATAAGGGTTATCCGTGAAATTTACCTTTTTGACAATGGTGTTTATCCCAACACACCGTGATCCTCTCTCCCTTAAAGTTCATCGTGGGACAGGACTGGTTAACAGCGCACAAAGGGCATTCCATAGTTGGCTTATTATTCTGAACAAACACAAAACTATGAATATTATAATATTCAGTAGAGGCTCGTGTGAAGTTAGCGCCCCTTTTTTGGAAAAACACATTTTTCTTTAGAATTCTGAGTTTGGGGGCAAGAGTTCTTTATAAAAATTGTAAGGAGTTCTGGTGAATTACGCTTGTGAATCGAAAAAATTCCTTTTTTGGAAAGTTACCCCGGATAATCGAAAACTACGCATATCCGTAGTCTGAAATTCAAAAGACATTAATTGAAAAATTATTTATTAAACATAAACAAAAGGCATAATAATTGTGAAGCGGTTCCCAGGAAGAGAAGTAACAACACTTAGAGTGAGGGGTTATTTAAAATCAAAAGTCTGAATTACACTAAACAATCAATTAAGAATAATTCAAAAAGGAAAAAAAAATATTGTGTAACGTCCATATTTAAAATAATTTAATTCCCGACAAGTTTTAGATTTACTGCCCAGACTAAATTGAAACAATTAAAATATTATTGATAAAAGAAAAATCTAAAAAATTATAATTTTTTTTTAAATATAATTTTTCGATGAAGCGTTTCCTGACTCATTTTATATAAACTATTCAACTCAAAATTTAATATCTAATAAGGTCCATATTAGACTTCTAATACAGCGAAAATAGTAACGTACTATAATGTAATGATATAACTTACTATAATCTAATGAATGAATAACTTACAATAATATAATGATGTTCCTTTCCGCTAGTTGCTATAAGGTCCCAGTTTATGGTACTGATATAACAAAGCTGGGGGTTCTTAGCAAAGTACACAGAACCCCGCACGATGTCAGTAAGGGACTTCAAGCCTATTTCCTAAAAAAATAATAATTATTCAACATCTATATACAGTGTGTAAGAGAATAACATGATCACTTTCCATAATTTTTGAATGACTGACTTTATCGGGACGCGACAAAATGCCATCATGCAAAGTTGGCGTAAGAGATCTATAAAAAATAATACAACTGTGAATAATGAATAATATTAATAAAATAAGGTGAAATACTAACATGAGGGTCACTCAATAAGCTTATAGTCATGACATCCTCCTCTGTCTAATCAATTTAACGACTGGCAGATTCTGGAATACACCGTTCTCTATGTTTGAATGAACATGACACAGCAAAATCGGCGCAAACGATCCTTATAGTGAATCAGCCTTTAAAGGTAAATTAAGTCTTTAATAGTAGTAGGTGAATAAATATAAAAACCTGTAAGTGTAGCATCTCAAAAACGACGAGTGCATAATTCAAAAATAGAGGATTTCCTCTAATAACAGCTAAGCTGGGGAAAAGAGTCTTCAAAGATCGAAGTCTATGGACACGGTAGAGTAGGAGGTACCCCGTGATCTCTTTCAACTCAGGGAAAGAGAAATTGGCGTAATCAGACTCGCGGGCGTGGTTGATGAGGACAATCTGTACGTTCCCTTCCACCACCTCACACCCCCTTAGCTGGGAGAGCATCTTCACTGAGTTCCGGATATCTATGCTCTGACACACTGGAAATCACGAAACATTACAGTTTAAAAAATGAGAAGCAGAAAAATACGAAACTAAAAAAACTGGCACCATTTTCCATTTTCTCTTTTTTCAAAATGGAAAACCGGTTTGCTTTCGCTCACGAACCAATTTTTTTTTTTAAACTGTCGAGAAAATTATTCATTTCATAACATAGAATTTAAGGACACACACTTTATATTTTGAAGAAAAGAAATAAATTATAATTAAAACTGTTGAGAGTTATTAGATAATTCTTCGTTAATTTGTTCCTCAGTTATTGTCAACCATTTCAAACTATCTAATACATGTTAGGCTTATTTCGCAATTTTTTTTTATTACAGGTTCCAAAGTCCGGAGTTGGTAGAGTTCAGCTCCCTATAAATAAATTAAATTCTAAATTATATTCAAATTTTAAATAAAGTTGATTCTCACCTCCAGGTTCCTTTCGGAAAGTGGTGATGTCCGTCATCTTATATGTTAGGGAAGACATCACCCAACTTATAAAAATAAACTGGGTAAGGAAATATGGTTTCCATTTATTAATCATTGTGATCTGCAAATACAATAGAAAATTCTCAAAAAATTCGAACTATTAACAAAACTCACCTGTCTTTAAAAAAAGCACTAAGGGGATTTTGAAGAGAGATGACGTGTTAAACAGAATACATACACGAGGGAACTACGTTTCGTTATGTATTAGTGAAAATATAACACATTTTTTTTAGAAATGAAGAAGTATATTAAAAAGTCATTGAAAATAATAAAGTAATTTTGAAAAGAAACATTTTGAAAAAAATTGAAATTTTTTAAAAAAACGCCAAAAATTCAATATTTGTTATGTTTATTCCTGACTCTCACCGCTGTAACCTGCTTTTAATTATGAGTGAATCGAACAAAAAAAGTTTGGTCAAAATATCTGCAAAACTCGCTGAATGGCAGCGTATTTTCTGAATTATATAATCTTAAAAAGAATTTACCAAATATCACAAGTCCTATATCTATGAAAAAATCAAAATCGAAGTGAAAATTATATATCTAGTGTAATTGTTTTAACAAAACTCACCTGTCTTTAAGAAAAAAAAACTCACACACACTAAGGGAATTTTGAAGAGAGATGACGTGTTAAACACGGTACAGTGCCTTCATAATAGAGGGAACTTCTTTTCAATTTCAATTGCAATATAAAATAATTATAAAAAATGTATAAAATATTTATAAAAAATGTATAAAATAATTATAAAAAATGTATAAAATATGGTAAATATTATTATCTTCAATATTTCTCTAATTATAAGAAACATTTTGAAAAAAATTGAAATTTTTTAAAAAACGCTAAAAATTCAATATTAGTTATGTTTATTCCTGACTCTCACCGCAGTAACCTGCTTTTAATTATGAGTGAATCAAACAAAAAAAGTTTGGTCAAAAGTATCTGCAAAACTCGCTGAATGGCAGCGTATTTTCTGAATTATATAATCTTAAAAAGAATTTACCAAATATCACAAGTCCTATATCTATGAAAAAATCAAAATCGAAGTGAAAATTATATATCTAGTGTAATTGTTTTAACAAAACTCACCTGTCTTTAAGAAAAAAAAGCTCACACACACTAAGGGAATTTTGAAGAGAGATGACGTGTTAAACACGGTACAGTGCCTTCATAATAGAGGGAACTTCTTTTCAATTTCAATTGCAATATAAAATAATTATAAAAAATGTATAAAATATTTATAAAAAATGTATAAAATAATTATAAAAAATGTATAAAATATGGTAAATATTATTATCTTCAATATTTCTCTAATTATAAGAAACATTTTGAAAAAAATTGAAATTTTTTAAAAAACGCTAAAAATTCAATATTAGTTATGTTTATTCCTGACTCTCACCGCTGTAACCTGCTTTTAATTATGAGTGAATCAAACAAAAAAAGTTTGGTCAAAAGTATCTACAAAACTCGCTGAATGGCAGCGTATTTTCTGAATTATATAATCTTAAAAAGAATTTACCAAATATCACAAGTCCTATATCTATGAAAAAATCAAAATCGAAGTGAAAATTATATATCTAATTTAATTTTTTTAACAAAACTCACCTTCTTCAAGAAAAAAATGCTCACACGCACTAAGGGAATTTTGAAGAGAGATGACGTGTTAAACACGGTACAGTGCCTTCATAATAGAGGGAACTTCTTTTCAATTTCAATTGCAATATAAAATAATTATAAAAAATGTATAAAATATTTATAAAAAATGTATAAAATAATTATAAAAAATGTATAAAATATGGTAAATATTACGGTTTTTTTTTTATTTTTTTTTTTAGATGTACTATAAGTACGCGTTTCCTGGGCATCTGAGCTCTATACACTTACTTATAACAATAAAATAAATCGAAATATGCGATAAAAAACTTGGTCCCACGGGAAATTTTTCGGATTACGCCTTGACCCCAATGAAAAATTGTCGTATTTTGCGCCGGTCCCAGGAAGAAATAGCCACATTTTGCCTTGGTCGTTAAAGTGTTAAATATTTACTTTAAATAACAAAATATCATATATAATTATGTATTATTCATGTAGTATTTATAATATGCATTTAATCATACATAATAATAAATATAATTGACAGAAGAACTGAAAATATATCATCTAGAATTTTAACTGGATTAGAACCGTCTTGTTTCTTTTTAAACATTTTTTCAAAACGTATCTCAGAGTCTATACGACCTGGCGAAACCAGTTTCATCATAAACTTCAGCTATTTACCTCTACTACAAATGTTGGCTCTCCCCTGTAGTTCATAAGTTTGGTTTTAATATTTTGATAGGATAATATATAAATTGAAGTTATGATCAGCGACGAATTTAGGCTTAGGCCCGCGAGCCCCAGTTATTAGACAGAGAAAATGAGGGTATACGTTCTGCATCAAACATAAGTGCTCTGTTGCTTTCACGTGATCTTTACGAGATTTATCCTAACATAAATATTGCTTTACGCATTTATTTAAGTATTCCCTCAACGAATTGTTCTGGAGAACGATAATTTTCCACGTTAAAAAGAGTAGAAAAAAATTATTTGCATGCAAGTATGGATCAAGACAGACTAATGCACTTGCATTATTGTTCATCAGTTGGTGCAAGAAATTGATTATGATATCATGTTTTCGCACGAGCCAAAGCAAAAAGAAAAAAAGTTATTTAATCCATTATACAAATATCATTTATTGTTTTATTTGAGTATTTTATTAATAATGTTATGTTAAAAAATGAAAGAATAAAATGTATTTTTCATATTTTTCATTACATCAAGCATACTTTCTAGAGGTCGGAAACATGGAATTTTTCCGCTATATTTCGTATAGCTGGGGAAGTAAAACTATTGATTTTTAATATAAATATTGTCTATTTTCCAAATACGTATAATACCGAAAGTACTCCCATGTATTATATATATATATATATATATATATATATATATATATATATTGTGAATTAGACAATATTTATAAAATACATTAGTTTTTTTCTTTATTTGTAATAAGTGTTCACAACATTTCTGCAAAAAATCTGAAGGTTACTGATTAGTTAGAGCCTAATTTTTAAAAACAATCCTCTTTATAACTGTTAATAACCTGACGAATAAACTATAATATAATAACAAAGAAAAAAAAAAAAAGAATAAATAAAGAAAAAATAAAATTAGAGACGAATAAATAAGGAATACTTTGAGATAGTTGCATGATCAATCTGATATATACTGACTAGCAGTAATACCCGGCGTTGCCCGGGGAACTTTGACTTTTCTCCCAATATCTCCTATAAGGCTATTCAGTTCCTCGACAGTACATTCATGATGTTATAATTTTCAATTATTCATACGGAATAAGGCTTATAGTCCTTCAACTGTAGTAACGCTAGCTTTGGAGCTAAAACTAATTTATTCAAAAAGATTTCTCATTAATCGTTGCAATGGTTTTCGAGTTACAAAGATTGCGTGAGTGGATGCTGGGATGGACCAGGGGTTGATTAAAAAATAGACCTTAACCTTCCGGTAGATAAAACTTATCTATTCAAAAAGATTCCTCATTAATCATTGCAGTGGTTTTTGAGTTACAAAGATTGCGTGGGTGGATGCTGGGATGGACCAGATATTGAGGTACTAATACGCCTATAACCTTCCACAGACGATGACGAACAAATTTAAAAAAAACAATCAAATCCATCAAGCCGTTCGTGAGTTATAGCGGTACAACGCACAGACATTTTCAGCTTTATATATATGATAGTCTTTGCTAATCATTTCTATTTCTTGCACTTCTCAATGCATGTATGTATATATATATATATGTATATACTTCTTATGTAGTTTATATGTGTTGTAAATAGAATTTAGTGTAAAGGAGATGTAATAAGTATATTTAAATGCATGGTAACACTGAGCTCTCTCTAACATATTAATCATGTACCAGGAGGTTGCCCAGTTAGTAACTATAAGCAGGTTAGTCAAATATCTGGCAGGTTAGTAACATTATGTTAGATAGACCGAACAAAGGATAAAAATGTAAGTGAATCACCGGCTATCTACCTCCCCAGTAAGAATTAATCAATTACGTTTTCTCTCTCCCTCCAAAACCAATCGACCGTTAGGGCTAAAACGAAATATTTGACTTAACTACATAGTGGCTTCGGAATCATACTGAATTTTGTGTCGATAAATTCATTACATCGGCAGTTATTATGGTATTTGAGTCGAGCCTCTCTTCTCTGCCCCCTCCCCTTCCGCTAAAAATTAATAGGTGTCGTCCTAAGAGGGCTTTGCATTACTTATGAATTTTGTGTCAATGCGTTCACTAGAACGACAGTTATTATAGGTTTTTGTGTTAAGCCTCCACATAAAAGTTCGTGTTGATACATTCATTTTGTCGGGAGTTATCGTGTTAACAGACACGCATACCCACTACTTTTTTCATTTTTAGAATCAGGAGGGCGGAAAACATGAAATTCTGTTGAAAATTCATCAATGAATTTTTGATCGATTATATAACTTCCCCTACACTACCGTAATCCTGAGGGCGCCGGTAGCTCAGTGGTATGCGTGCTTGACTTCTGAGCTCAAGTTCGTGGGTTCGTAACCCGACCGAGGCCCTTAGTTTATTTTATCTGGGAGGTAAAATAAACTTAAGCACGCCGTCCTTCGGATGGGACGTTAAGCGATGGTCCCGAGCCTGTAGAATGTCAGGTACTCGTTAAAGACCCCTATCCTAGATGAATAAAAATTTAGGACTCCCACAGTAGAGTCGGGCTCATGTCCACCAGAGTGACGAAAGAGCACTCTGGTAGTAGGCGATATGACCTCGTAGTTAAAGCCCGGGCATGAGTCATAAAACCTAACCTAACTACCGTAAACCCACCCTTACAACAATAAAATAGTACAATTTAATGTTCCCCCCTCCCACCTCCTCCCAACTGCCCTTCGCTATTTTCCAATCTGGGTTATTGCTAGTTGTGATATTTTATGAAAATCCAATCAACCGTTGAAAAGCTAGCTATCATTTTATGTGCCCCCTTGTTAATTTCGAGATGCTACATAGCCTCTTTTCTGTGTGAGGCCTTCTTTGAAATACCCTGAAAGTTTCTTGAATATGCGATCAACCATTTTTGAGTTATTAGGTGGCAAACAGGCAATTAAAGTGTGGCTTTTACTTCAATGGCTTTCAATTCATGAATGACTTTTCTTGAAGTTTTCTGATCTGAGGGCCCCGGTAGTTCAGAGGTAGCATGCTAGCCTACTGAGACCAAGATCGCGGGTTCGATACCCTGCCAAGGCTCTTAGATTTTTTATCGGGAAGGTTAAAACCTTGAGCACGCCGTTCTTCGGATGGGACGTTAAGGTTAAGCGATGGCTTCGAATGCGATGTCAGATACTCGTTAAAGACCCCCTACCGTGTACTATTGCCATGTTATGGTTTAACAGAAATAAATGTATTATTATAACCTTAGATAACTAAACCTGGGTAGGCAACTTTATGTCTCCCACACTAGAGCTAACAGGGAAAGGATAATAAAATTGGATGCTTAAGTCCCTTGGTGTATATAATTTGTAAAAGTTTTCGCTTCAGTTTTTGAATTATGTTGTTTTCATTTCCATTTATTGCAATACTTTTCAAATATATGCAGGGATTTTTGTAATATATTTCACCTTATGTTTTCTGTTTTGCCAGATTGGTATCCCTCTGTCGGTGAGCCTGGTCCCTGGCCGGGAAGTGGTGGTCGACGTGGGGAAGCCGGTCGAGATGAGCTGCCTTGTCTCTGGAGGGAAGGCTCCTTTCCTCACCTGGTACAAAGACACCAAGCCGATCATCTCTTCAACCCATCCTTCAGGTGAACAACAATCCAAGCCTGGGGAAATCAGGCCATATCCTATACTAACAATAAGTGATATACCCGGCGTTGCCCAGAAGTAACGTTTCGTCATTACTTTTTTTGTCTTTGTATTAAAACAGAGGGCTTATGCTACTTAAGGGTTTAATAGCCCCCTCTTTGGTAAGTAGTCACGCCAACAAAACCAAGTTAAGTTCCATAAACATTTTGAGTTCAGATCGAAATGTCAAGAACTCAGGGTTATGATATGTTTGAACTGTCCTTGCCATGTGTCCTGCTTGTATGTTGCTAAAACAAATTCTAAAGCCTCCCTCTATAGCGGCCTTCCAAGAACGCTAAATAGTCAAGGCGTTTCCTCGTTCATCCTTAACATCCCCTGAAAGTTTTTGAAATTCAGGTTGAACTGTGTCCCTTCCCTAAAATAATTCCATTGGCTTTGGAGAGAGAGCGATTGATTAATTTATGCTGTGGAAGTACATACTGGTGACTCACTGACTACTTTTTTCAATTGTTAATATTTTTTTTTTTTATTTTATTTTATTTTGTACCACTTGTGATGATACTGATCACATGTGGTCTGACTTGAATTAGATATATAAACAGTTATTGAATCTTAAAATAGGTTAGATTTGGTTAGGTTTTTATGACTCATGCCCGGGCTTTAACTACGAGGTCATTTCGCCTACTACCAGAGCGCTCTTTCGTCACTCTGGTGGACATGAGCCCGACTTTACTATGGGAGTCCTAAATTTTGCCTACCCTAAATTTTTATTCACCTAGGGCAGGGGTCTTCAACGAGTACCTGACATCGTACAGGCTCGGGACCATCGCTTAACGTCCCATCCGAAAGATGGTGTGCTTAAGTTTATTTTACCTCCCAGATAAAATGAACTAAGGGCCTCGGTCGGGTTACGAACCCACGTTCTTGATCTCAGAAGACAAGCACGCATACCACTGAGCTACCGGCGCCCTCGAATCTTGAAATATCTTCATGTATACATTTTTATGACATACCCCCTTATTACCATGTTATGGTTTAACGAAAATAAATATTATTATATTTTAGAAATGCTCTTATCAAGAACTCTAAAACGATGTGATAATATTTTACAACCCCTCTTATTAGCGCCCCCCCCCCCCCCCTCTTAAAACTCAGGTACACTAAATAGCCTTTCTACTTTCATGTTCACCCTGAACATTCCTTGAAAATGTTGTGAAATAAGTGGAACGGTGTTGTGTCGAATATAATTCCTTAGGAGCCCTCTCTCATCTTGAAATAGTTTGCCAGCTCAATAATACTATAATTCTGGACCGTCCTTGTCAAGAAATTTAAACAAAGGGGCACTGTAGCAACTATCAAAGTATTCAGCGAAGGACAGTTGACGTAGCGCTTCTTTGTACGTTGGTTGCGACACATACTTGGTAAAGCTGAATGAGGCTGTTCTCGACCATTGATATTCAGGTATTGCTTCTGGCTGTTGGTTGCCTTTGGTGGTTTTTCGACATTTATCGGTGGAACTACATTTAAAATAGGCTAAAAGAGTAATAACATATTACACTGAATTATGATTAATTTTAAAGTTAGAGTCTTCTAAGTCTATGAATAAATATTTTAAATTCATATCATGAATAGTATTAAACTAAAATTAGAGGGATTACGATATTAGGTATGATTTCCTTATTCTCTAACCTAACGAGCCTTATTCTAAAATTGGAAAAAATGAGTGTCTCTTTGTTTTGATAATAACAGATATCGACAGGGGCATAGCCGGGGGGGGGGGGGGGGGGGGGGGGGAGGGGGGCGCATGCAAAAAAAACAAGATAAAATTTAAATAAACTAAAAAAAAAATGTTTTTATTTAAAATGGATTGCTTGCAAGTTACCAATAGGATCTTCAAATTTCCCTTGCGTCTGATTCCTAAATCAGCAATCAGCTCTTACATAAATGTATATGTACAAAACAAGTCATATTACATTTATTTAAATATATATGGATTTGATCATTTCATTTCCTCGCTCAAAATCGTCATTTATGTTATACTTTATACTCTTAAAGCTGATTTGACATGCGCAGTAAAAATTCAAATGCATGCTATTGGATTTGAGTAATTTAATTCTAAAAGCACAGAAACCATAGCGTGCATTTGCTGCTGCTGCGCTTTACATTTTGGCTGTTCATTTAAAGTCAACTTAAGTATTACAGTCAGTGGTTACCTCAGGGGGAGCTTCTAGAGGTCCGAGTCTCCCAAATTAATAACAAAAAGTCTGCAACGCTAACCTCGGAAATTTCGGGCTGTGCCCCCGGGAGTCTATACCCCCCACCCTCGTAGCCTAACTTCCCCCCCCCCCCCCTGCTCAAAATCCTTGCTACGCCCCTGGATATCGATCCCATATTGAATAATAAGTAATGATTAATTATTTCAATATATTTTATAAAAGGACTGCTAGTTTCAGATAGTTGTTGAAGACGATTATATCATCGATATAGATGAGAACGAGAAGCATCTAGCGAATATAATGTTCATTGTTTCGATGAGGCGTTCTTTAAGGCGAAGGGCATGCGCAAAAATTCATAATGGTCATTTTCCGTTGAAATTTCATTGATATTTGATGAAATACCTGACGCCAGATCAATTTCCGAAAAATATGTGGCATAACCGATTTTTACAAATAGGTCTTCGATATTTGTTAATGGAAACTTTTCTTTTATCGCCTTTTCATTTAATTTGCGATAGTCGATTTCCTTTTGCCGGACGCGTCAGGTTATTCGGGTACTTCCCATATGTTGTTTATGTTTGTGGAATTAGACAACAAGTGTTCAATAAAAAAGTGCTTTATATATCATCTTTTTAATTTTATTTATTAGTATTTCCACTATATCGACACAAAACGCAAAACATGTATTCTGACAGTGAAATAGATTTCTTAAAATTTTTAGAATTACGACGAAACTGTTACCTAACAAAACAAAAAAATGTTAAATTTGGTGATTCTGAATCCTCATACTAAATTTTGTGTACATTAAATTTATTACATTGTCAGTTATTAGGGTTTTTGAATTGAGCCCCTCCCCTTTCCTTCGGCCGATATCGCTGAAAATAGACAGGTTATGCCTTTGTTGGGTTTTGATTTCATGTTGATCATTCATTACATCGGCAGTTATTGAGGTGTTTGTGTTAAGCCCCATTCTGATCCCCCCCCCCCTTCTTATTATTTAATTTTAATTAATTATTTATTATTAATTTTATTAATTAAATGGGCAGCATCGTATTCACCAACACACACCGACTTTTTTTTTTTAATTTTTGGGATGAGAGCACTTATAATATGAAATTCCTGTGAAAACTCAACTTTGAATTTCTAAACGATTATATAACTTCCCTTCTACATCGTAGTGGGGGAAGTAACAACTTTGTTTACATTTATGGGGAGCGGGGCTCCTTGGAATTTAGCCGCTTGCAATTAGCTACGTACATATACAATGTCACCCACATGCAAACCCTGCTAAGTCAATGTTAAGCAAATTTTGGCAAAGGGCGAAAAACTGTTAAAATCAAACGGTTAGAGATGCAAAGCTGCAATTATTTTGTTTAAATCGTCAAAAATAAACGCAACTTTCCTTTTATCTGTGTATAATCTCAGAATTATTAATAATTAGTTATTCTGATATTTAAATCCTACTTAGCAGGTTTTGCAACCGCACGCCAAAGTTATCAGGTTTTGAAACCTTTTTGGCAGCCATCTTTGAAACGATACTTAACATTTTTGCAGAGATATTGTGAAACACTTGATAAAAATAAAGAAAACGTATGTTTTTAAAAAATATTGTCTATTTCACAAATAATATATAATATGGGAGTACTTTCGGTATTGCTACCATCTTCAGCCACGACTTAACAAATACTAAATTGAAGTTCAACTAGGTAGGTAGTTTACAATCTAAGCGGTAGGTAGATATCCTTTTTCAGCCCCTACGGGGTTTTCCTATCCTTTCTGTACAGTTAATATTTGAAATATGGAAAAACATAAAAAATGACATTTCGTCCCAAATTGGGATCTTAAAAATAAAAAATTTGAAATACTATGTGTTGATTAAATGCATATATGAAGTGAATTAAAGATAACAATTGTTAATATATGAATAAAAATAAAATAAAAAGTTTTATAAAATAAAATATACAGTTTTTTGAGAGAGTAAGTACGTATACACAGAGACTGGAGGATTATATTATTGGCGATAAAAGGGGTGAGTATTTGAGATTGGTCTGATCGTTCATACAATTTCCTTTTTGTAGCGCTCTGTTTATTTCTAGTTGTTCCAGTGAGTTGAGTAATGACCTTTGTCACAAAAATGTAGGTATTGTATGCCTGTATTTATGTCGAAATGGTGTTTGTTTTCGTTGATGTGTTGTGCGAATGTTGATTTTACTGAGTTATATGATGCGTCGGTGTTTAGCCCTATTTCTGATATGTGTTCTTTTACCCTATTTTTAAATTGTCTCCCGGTTTGACCTATATAAACAAAATTGCAAGAACTACATTTTAGTTGGTAAACCCCGCTTTTTTCTTCTGTTTTTATTTTGTCCTTCGTGTTGTTGAGATGTTTGTATATAGTATTATTAGTTCTAAAACCTACCCAAAAGTCCTCTTTTTTAAGTATATTTCCTATCTGTTCTGAAATTTTTCCAAAATAAGGTAATCCCACCCATTTTTTAGTCCCTGTATTATTTGATGTGTCTAATTTTGAAATGTCTTTTAAATGTATTCTGTTTATGACTTTACGTCTTATCTTATCAATAATGTGGCTATTGTATCCGTTTTCTTTTGCTATATTATTAATGATGCCTAACTCTGTGTTTCTGTTGTCTTCGTTTAATGGTATTGTGTAGGCTCTGTGAAATAGTGAATAAAATGCTGCATGTTTGTGTGTTGTGGGAGCATTTGATGTATTGTGTATGATGGAGTCTGTGGTTGTTGGTTTTCTGTAAATGTTGTATTCTAGTTTATTGTTTATTATTTTTAAATTTAGGTCTAAAAAATGTAAGGTATTCCCTCCCATTTCTATAGTAAACTTTATTTTTTCATGTATACTGTTTACGAAATCAAATAGCTGTTTTATTTGCCGATCATCGACGAAACGATACCAAAATAATATTTTAGTCTTACTTGGAGTTTTATCAAGAATATATTTTTCTAGCTGGTCCATAAATAAATCCGCTAGTAGGGGGGATAAGCAAGAACCCATTGCTAATCCGTCTTTTTGTTCATAAATTTGATCATTAAAAGTAAAATAATTTGGCTAGTATATAACTTTAACATGTCATATATTTCAATTTTTTCATAAAATGAATGTCTAGTTCTTATAATTAATTTATTAACAATATCAAGACATTCTTCCAGAGGGATATTGGTAAATAAATTAGTTACGTCTAATGACAACAATTTAGCCCCTGATGGTATGTTTAGTGTTTTAGTTTTTTCCACAAAGTCTAACGAGTTTATGACCGTATGTGAGGGTTGAAATTCTATGAACGATCTGAGTTTTTTATTGAGAAATTTGGATAATTTGTAGGTAGGGGAATTAATAAATGATACAACAGGTCTAATAGGGATGTTGTCTTTGTGGATTTTGGGGAGACCTGTTAGTTTGGGAATTGTGGGATTCATTATTATGAGTCTCTGTTTATACGTACCTTTTGTAATCTCTGTTTATACGTACCTTTTGTAATATAAGTAGTTTTTGAAACTGTTTTCCGAACATTCTTCTGTAATGAAACGGTGGGGTTCTTTTTCACGCGAGAGAAACCGTTCTCTTCAAGAAAACTGAGCACTTTATTAACATAAACACTTTTCTGCAACAAAACTAAAGCATTTCCTTTGTCTGCTTTTACTGTTATTATGTCTTTGTTCTTCAGTTTCTTCTTTAGTTTTTGGAATTTGTTGTGTTCTGTGTTAGTGTGTTGAGTGTCCCGGTGTGATCTTAGGCTTTTCCTTATTTTCTGTGCTCATATAGTCTTGGACTCAATATTACCTTTATCAGATAATATTGAGTCCACGGTGGCAGATAATGCCTCTGCTTGTTTGGATGTAACCGGTTCCTTGAGGTTGAATTTCAGTCCTTTTTCTAATAGTCCAGTTTCTTCCACAGTTAGTTGTACGTCCGTTAAATTCTTTACTTTTTCGTGAAACGTAAAAACTTCCTTTTTCTTTATAGGTAGGTTTGGTATTTCTTTCCTTCTGTTCTTCATAAGTAGACTTTTTAGCTTTTCTTCCTGTTTTTTGGTCTTTTGTTTACTTAATTCCCAAACCTTTTCCCTAACTGAACTTTCTATTAAATCCATTTCTATATTGCTGTACTGCCTGCCCAGTTCTTGTCTTAGATAGTATAAAGTTTGACTGAGTCTGTCTCTTACCTCGTACCATCTTTTTATTTCCAGTTTCAGCCATTCCAGTTCCGCTCGTTTCACTGCTCTATTTGCTTCTTTGCTTCTGTTCCTCGTGTTAATCTTGATGTAATTGGGTATGACTTGTTCTCTCAAACACTCCAATTTGGGACGAAATGTCATTTTTTATGTTTTTCCATATTTCAAATATTAACTGTACAGAAAGGATAGGAAAACCCCGTAGGAAAACTACCTACCTAGTTGAACTTCAATTTAGTATTTGTTAAGTCGTGGCTGAAGATGGTAGCAATACCGAAAGTACTCCCATATTATATATTATTTGTGAAATAGACAATATTTTTTAAAAACATACGTTTTCTTTATTTTCATCTTTGAAACGATGTATGCGGCTACAAAATCTGTTTATTATTAGCACGTTCTCCATTCATTTTACAATTTGGTTTAAAAAAAAAAAAAACAAGCGCAAAGTAATAAAAGTAGTAGGTATATTTATAATAATTTGTTATTTTTTAAAACAATTCAGTAAATATTTACTGATATTGTTCGAGAAAATTAATTAACTACCTACCTACATTAAAAGCATTAGGTAGCTACGATCTAAAAAAATAAAATTGTAGTGCAAAAAGCAGTTTCTTAAAATAAATTTTGCTTTTTCCCTAAAATTTAATTAATTTGTTTCTTCCTCTTCTTCGTTCAATAGATCCAAGTCTTCCTCCGAAATTAAAGCATCCTGGTTCTGAAGACGTTCTTGTTGTTCAAATACCTCTTTATAAAAGGATAAATTTTCATTTTCTTCCCATTCATTTCCAAAATGCAACAATAAAAGTTTTTTTAACCTCTTCTATTTTTGCGTCTTTCATTGCAACACCTTGGTATGTAGTACTCATACTTATCAGGTTTTGTATCCCAAGTTCTGAGGAGGCCATCTTGGCCCACATCATTTTTTATGACAGCAGGGTTTGCATCTGTGCGACATGATTCCAATTCGAGCTATTAAAATACAGTAGACTCCCTCTTATCCCTCGTTGGTTTTTTTGTTAACCCTCCTCTCAATTCAATATGGTTTAAATTGATAATTGAAACGAGAACTATAATAAATCAAAGCACATTTGGTCAATTTGGCTGAAACTCAGTAGGTGTCGTCGTTAGAGGGTTCTGGATTTACATATACAATTTCGTCTCGATACATTTATTCTATGGGGAAGTAAAATAGGAATCTTTTTAAATTTTTGTTAGAGAAGAAAATTCTTTAAAAAACTGATAAATAATTGCTTAACAAAGAGGGCAACCTCCTAGTATATGATTAATATGTTAATCTGATGAGTGTGAACACACATCAAGCGAATTTGATAGTCAAGATCCTCCCTCCGACTCTCAAGTATGCGAAGAGAAACTGTCGGACATTTTTGATCAGTTGAATTTGGAGCATATCAATCTGAACGAGTTGCATGAAATATCTAAGATGCCTTTTTTGAAACGAAAAATTCAAGAAGCCGCTAACGCGATGTGCAAAAAAGCGAAGTTGGCCTAGCAATAATGAAATGAAGTCTATTTTAAACCTATAAAAAATACTTTCCCCAGAAAAAATAAATTATTTTGTCAATTTTCAACTCCTGAAGAACACATTTGGCGTTTAAAACATATAAAATAGTTGTATCAATTTTGAGAAAAAAATCCTGAAAAAAAAGTCATAAAAAGCGAAGTTGGCCTAGCAATAATGAAATGAAGTCTATTTTAAACCTATAAAACATACTTTCCGCAGAATAAATAAAATTTTTTGTCAATTTTCAACTCCTGAAGAACACGTTTGGCGTTTAAAACATATAAAATAGTTGTATCAATTTTGAGAAAAAAATCCTGAAAGAAGTCATAAAAATCGTAAAATCACGTTTTTTGGTGTTTGTATCAATCGCAGCAATTATTTTGACAAAATTTTCGAAATCTACGGAAAATTTCCTATAAGAATATTGTGCGAAACTTATTTTTTACAATAACTGCTGTAGTTTAAAAGAAAGAATGAAAAGTGATGAGTGAAGAATATTTGAATTGCAAACGAAAATGTATTTTTTTCTAGGACGCATGAGGTCAAACAAAAAAATCTAAAAATTTGGATTTAGACCTATTTTTTAATGAGGAATCTGAAAAAAAATATCAGTTCTCAAAAAAAAAATTCGATGGTGTAACTGTGTTGAGTTCGCGTGGAATTACCCATATACATGCATTGAGAAGTGCAAGAAATAGAAATGATTGGCAAAGACTATTAGTATAAATCAGATTGATCATGCAACTATCTCAAAGTATCACAGTTGAACGGCGATTTTCTTTAACTCCGTCATCGCGAGTTGCAATTTCAACTGAATAGACGTCCGATTTAAGTGTTCCCCAGAGGAAGAAATCTAATGGTGTTAAGTCCGGCTCCTTGGTGGCCACCTTACAGGCCCATACCTTCCTATCCATCTATCCTCATAATTTTCCTCCATCCACTGTCTGCCAGCATTGCTGCTATGCGCTTATTTCAAAATTGGGTGTGAACCCGAATTGCTAGAAGAAACCGATAATAAGATGGAAGTTAACTAAAGGTACCTTATTTTACTAATTTCATTGCTTAAGTTTGTTCAGTTGCTAAATACAGATTTTATTTAACTTTTTTCTTATGTGTTCCTATTTGCGCTTTTGTTTTGTATTTTATATTGGTTTACAAAATTAAACAAATCATATAAACAAAATTAAAAAACCAAAAATCAAACAAAAAATAAATTTCATTAATTCTTAAGTACCTATTTAAGTAAACATTTTATGTTTTATGTTATGTTTGCATGGCACGGTATTATGCACGTACTTACATTGCACATCTTAAAAATAAAAAAACATTTCATTTCGGGTTAACATTTCATTTCAGGTTAGTATTAATATACTTATTTTGTTTGAACACACTCCACATAATAATAAAAAAAAATAGAATGGAGTTGTTTCATTTCTAAACGAAAAATTTGTTTTAGTTTTCAGTTGACAAAATGACTAACTCCATAAAATTTCTGTCTTTATATTTTCAATATTGATTCTATAACAATTCAACATTGAATAAATGTTTAAGAGCAGAATGTCAATTTTAGCAAACTGTTATATTTTAATATTTCTGTCAACTGAAACGCTCAAATAAGACCCTTTATACCTGATAAATAAATAAAACAAACTTATTTTTGAAATATTGTCTATTCCACTAAAGATATATATACATATATAACTACCGGTTTCGGCTTTATACCATGAGTGTTCATAACTAGACCTGACGATGGTATAAAGCCGAAACCGGTAGTTATATATGTATATATATATATATCTTTAGTGGAATAGACAATATTTCAAAAATAAGTTTGTTTTATTTATTTATTACAAGTTTCCACAATATGTCCGCGTTTCTGAACTTAGAAGATGTTTATACCTGATGTCAAGTACCTGCCAAGGAATGGCTGGCAGTGGGCCCATTACCAGGCCAAAAGTCCTTTTCGGTATCATAAAATTACTTCAAAGCATTCATCTAAAATTTGACAACGTCAAACTATCAGCTCTTGGACATGGATAAACGACCCCCCTGTATTATCTGGATTGTGGAGGACAGGGGAGGGGATGGGGGTTAGTCAGTCGAGAGTGAGGTTTGGTCCGTGAAGGGAGTGGAAGACCGTTGAGGTCTCCGGCTAATTTCCATCTTGTTATTGTGCTTAGTAACACCGTTGTGGTATCCGGGTAGTTTCCATC
The DNA here is from genome assembly GCA_963662175.1 of Aradus depressus. Lineage (NCBI taxonomy): Eukaryota > Metazoa > Arthropoda > Insecta > Hemiptera > Aradidae > Aradus > Aradus depressus. Next base: position 24,027,535 of record OY759218.1, on the reverse strand, counting down.
TTGTTATTGTGCTTAGTAACACCGTTGTGGTATCCGGGTAGTTTCCATCTTGTTATTGTGCTTAGTAACACCGTTGTGGTATCCGGGTAGTTTCCATCTTGTTATTGTGCTTAGTAACACCGTTGTGGTATCCGGGTAGTTTCCATCTTGTTATTGTGCTTAATAACACCGTTGTGGTATCCGGGTAGTTTCCATCTTGTTATTGTGCTTAGTAACACCGTTGTGGTATCCGGGTAGTTTCCATCTTGTTATTGTGCTTAGTGCCTGAAGGAGGAGTTGACTTGAGGACAGCAGTCTCCGGGTTGGTCACGTCATGGTGAGTTTGACTTGTATTTTAAACCTTTCCTAACTGGCGATGTGTGGTCTTGTATAGCCAATAGTTTGTGTTTCAATTACCTATTTATATATGTTGTCAAGTTTACTTAGAATTTTTAGCTAAGAATCGTTAAGTTAGTAACCAGTAAGAGGTTCGGGATTACATTTTTTTTTTTTTATTCGAAGGATTTTATTCTTTGTTCCTCCTTTGACTTTTCCGCTACCTTCCCTAGACTAAGCGAACCTAGCTGGGGAGCGGTACAGCCGACTTACATACGTATTATTGTTTTTTTGACATTTTACAGCCATATATTATGAAATACTCATCAAATAATTATTAAAAATAAAAATAATATTGTTTCAAATAGGAGCATTAAATAAACGAGTTTGATAGGGTACTAAAATGACATTGGGTGTTGAGAGCCTCCTTAAAGAAAATTTATTTTCTGAATAAATGCAGCATATTTTCTGAATTTTTTCAGAAACTTTATAATTTTCTTTATTAAAAAATGTTTGCATAAATGAGGTAAAAATGAATTGTTTTTTTGAACAAAATGACGTTGGTCTAGCCTTCATACGATGAGTAGAACGGCCAGTTTTTGACCACTATGTGCCATACCCTTTTAATATTAAATTATATAATTCGGGCGTCGTGTCTCTGCTTCCATAACCAATTTAATGGAAGAATTTAACAATGTATTTGCAAATGTTTCGGAATCCGGTAAGCTTAACAGAAAGCATTCCGACTTCTTTGTGACAAATAATTCAACCCCTCCTGACCCCTCATTAAACTGTGATTCCATTTCTAATACTGACATGAATAAATTATAAAGTAAACACGAATGTTTTTTTTATTGTCTATTTCACAAGACATATAAAATATATGGGAGTACAGTATGGTATACATAATGTGTATTTTAATCAACCCACGCCATCCCAGAGTTTCCGCCATCTTAATGCCACGAACATGGTTGCCACGTCATCTCTGACATCACACATTTAAAGAATATATATTATGTATGCGTACATGAAATAAATCAAAGACTAATAAATATACAAAGGAAAATAAAATACATACGTCTTGAGAAAGTAAGTACGTACACAGAGACTGGAGGATTATATTATTGGCGATAAAAGGGTGAATATGTGAGATTGATCTGATCGTTCATACAATTTCCTTTTTGTAGTTCACTGTTTATTTCCAGTTGTTCCAGTGAGTTGAGTAATGTACCTTTGTTACAGAAATGTAGGTACTGTAAGCCTGTATTTATGTCAAAATAGTGTTAGTATTCGTTGATGTTTTGTGCAAAAGTAGATTTTACTGAGTTGTGTCAGTGTGTAACCCTATTTCGTTGTTCTTGCATATGATGATTGCGTTGAACCAGAGTAACTTTAAGTAGGTTAGTAACTTTAAGCAGGTTGGAACAAAAAGGTTTATTCAATGATTTTGAAAGTTGATTTTACTGAGTTTGTGTCAGTGTGTAACCCTATTTCTGATATGTGTTCTTTTACCCTGTTCTTAAATGATCTTCCAGTTTGACCAACAAAAACTAGATTGCAAGAATTACATTCTAGTTGGTAAACTCCACTTTTTTCTTCACTTTTATTTTGTTCTTTAGTGTTTCAGATATTTGTATATTGTATTGTTTGTTCTGAAACTTACCCGAAAATCCTATTTTTTGAGTGTATTGCCTATTTGTTCAGACATTCTTCCAAAATATGGTAAATTACCCATTTCTTAGTCCTTGTATTATTTGTTGTGTCTAATTTTGAAAGTTCTTTTAAATGTATTTTGTTAATGACTTAACGTTTTATCTTGTCAATAGTGTGTCTAGTGTATCCGTTCCTTTCGCTATGCTAATAGTGATACCTACCTCACGTAAAATTCATATGTTTAGTGGTAGAAAGAAACCACCTGCTAAATTTGAGCGAAATCGGAGAACAATTGTATGATTTTAGCGTGGAATGCCCCTTTATATAGATGGGGAAAATTGCTTCGCTTACTGCTCGTTAAGCTAGGTTCCACTGTACTTTTCGATTCTGTATTTCAAGGCTATGCACTTATTTATTATATGCATTTTTGTGATCAAATATGTTCTATGGGTTCCTCTCAAATATCAACTCATAAAGAAAAGAAAATTCTCAAAAAACATTAAATTTATTTAAAAATGAAATATATAAAAGGACAGAGGACAAAACAGAGGCAACCAAGGGACGGAATAAATGTAGGGATTTTTTTTTTTTTTTCTTCTATTTATTATTCTTCCTTCTCTTCATTAGACCCTGGGTGATTTAGTTGAGTCAGAATTAATTTCTAGAGCGTATGTATTTCTTGACCAAAAATAATAAAAAATCTATACATTAGGTCAGGAAACTGCTTTGTTCATAAGCTACGCATTATTGAATGCTTAAGTGGTCGCCTAGTTCAAGGGGAAACCAAATACACAGTTTTCAATTATTTCCGGTATGACGTAGACAAAACTGACAGAGAATCAGTTCTCGATAGCACTAAATTTACTAGTAATTTAATTTTAAGAAAGCAGATGTTTCTTCGCTACGCGTTACATTTTGTATTCTTAATGAGCAAATAAAAACTTTGTTCAGATAATTAATTGGAAAGATTAATTATCAATCGTTATAGATTTATCTGAAAAAAATATACAGTCTGGTCTTGATGAAAGATATAAGTGAATTGACATGATATTTAAAATGTTTTTGTTATCGCTCTTACATAACTTTGTGATTTTTTAAATTTTAATTATTTGTTTAATTTATTATTTAAATTAGAAATCAACGTTTTTTGAAATATTCAGAGAAATGGGGGTTGCTCCTGTTGGTATAATTGTCCTCATATTCGTTGAGAGAGTAGTTCTCTACCTCCTGGTGACCAGGGCAGCACTGGGGGGGGTAATTTCTGAGACAGCCGCTCTGTACGTAATCCCCTCATCAGAGTGGAAGAAGGACACAGCCTCGAAGTCCTCGTCCACATAATCCATCAGAAGGCTCACTATTTCCAAGAAGGTGGGCCGGTCGATTGGCCTGTACTGCCAACAATGCGCCATCAGGTTGTATAGCATGCTTGGACAGTTCGTTGGCCGTTTTATCGTACCTCCCTCCAGGACGTAGGTCATAACTTGATCGATGGACAAACCCTAAAATAAACAATTCATTTAAATACATTAACATAAATCCATTCAGTTCAACAAATTTCTGAGATTCTTCCGTTAGCCATGTTTCAAATTTAGATAATGTTACATCAACCATAAACATGTTACCTCTTAATAAGAGCTCTTACATATATTTCAAATCGTAAATTTTATATTGAATTGGTGCTCAATTTTACAGGCTTGCTGAGATGTGGTGCTTAGATGTCCAGGTGATAGCACGTGGTGCCTGTAGAAACCATGTCCCGAGTCATCTAAGCCTTGAGTATGCCGTCTTTCGGAGGGGACGTTCAATGGCTGTCTCGAACCTGTACGATATCAGGTACTCGTTAATGACCCCCTACTTTAATTGAACCTGGGTAGACAACAATTAGGACTCACAGAGTAGAGCAGCATTGGATGGTTAATGATTAAAGCCTATTTCTACTATCTGAAATCCGGTTTTAATCTGTTTCTTCGTGTTTTTAAAACGTGTTTATATTTTAAGTCAATATTTTTGGCACTTGAGACGTCAGTTTAGATACACCAAGGGACCTAAGCGTCCAATGATTTTATCTCCTGCTTTACTGTGAGAGTCTTAAATATTGCCTACCCAAGTTCGATTAAGGTAGAGGTCATTAACGAATACCTGATATGGCACAGCCATTATGGCCGATGTCAAATGCTCAAGCCTTAGATGACCCGGGACATGGTTTCTTCAGGCACCACATGGTATCACCTGGACATCTAGGCACCATATCTCAGCAACCATGTAAAATTGAGTACCAATTCAATTTAAAATTTAAGATTTGAAATATATGTAAGAGCTCTCATTTTTACTATTTATTTTTTATTTATTTATTTTGAAGCTATGCTTCTTATGGGACGCCTGGGAGTTGGGGGTCAATGAGGAAAAACCGTAACCTAAAGAGGCGTATAGACACGCGAGCAACGAGCCGAACATTAGTCAGTGCGCATGCCTGGGGATGAAGTGCGCAGGCGCTCGACGAACAAGGGAGGCTCGGGGTCTGCTCCACCTGTTGTTGGTTTTTTGACGAACCATCAAAGGAATGTTCGGCTCTGGCTGCGGTGTATGTGGACTGGTACAAGCCGAACCGTCCCGAGCACTGTTGTTGTTTATAACCAATATTATAACCTTCTCAAATATTTAGGTTTTTGAGACCATTGTTGGTTCAAATATATATTTGAATATTATTCAATAAATTATATTTTATTATGGCTTCTGAAGACTGGTCTCAGGAGCTTCAAATTCAGTTTGCTCAGGCTATGAGACAGTACCCAGTCAGATGGGATTTAAAACACAAATTACATTTTAATAACATAAAGAGATTGTATGCTTGGGAGGAATTATCCAAACACTTTTCCATGTCAGTAATGCAATTAAGAAGTAAATGGGAGTCTTTTCAGGCATCGTTTCGCAGAGAAAAAAAGAAAAGAAATACATTGTGTATTGTGTATATAGCCACAGGTAGAGGTAAGCTTGTTAATAGACTGCCCCTAGCTGTTAGACTACCCCTGACTGCCTAAAAAATTATAGTTACCCTGCCTGCGTTATACAAATAGACCCAGTTCTTCCAGGACTTCAATTAACGCAACACCTCTATTATTAACAATCTTGTCATAAGAATTTCTAATGTTTCTAAAGATAGAATTAATAAAAAATTCATCATCGACTACATTCATTTTCCCAATTCTCGCATTTAAAACGCCAGGCAAAATTATATTACAATACCCCAACATTAATTTAATTTCATCAGATCATTATTTATATAATCTATATTAATAAAGCTGAAACGGGGTTTTTGTGTTTGTTCCAGCATCACGCCCAAACGGCTGGACGGATTTTTATGAGACTTCACATGTAGCGTTCTTTTGAACCTGATTTAAACGGGGGGGGGAGGGGGTTGTAAGAGGGGCCTAAGTATAAATTTAGTGCTAGCTACGGTTGATCGGATTATCATGAAATATCACAAGTAGCATTCCTAAAAGCTAAATTGAAAAATAGAGTGTGTGACGTCGTCTCAAAATTCTGAACGGGAGGGGGGGTTTTGGGGGTAGGCTTCAGCATAGTAAAGTAATAGCTCATTAAATAATTTTCGGGTTGTCAGGAAATTTCACATGTATTATTATTTCTTTCCTGAAAGTGTTAAGTGATGAAGAAACGTTTTGACTTTCATTTTTAACAGATTTCAATTCAGTTTTAATTGACCTTAATTCTGAAACAATGTTTGTCATATCTTGTTCAAGCCGGTTTAGGATCAAAACAACTGATTCATTTCCCAGATCGCTAGCAAGATTACCTGAAACTCCGACTTCCATTTTCTTGTCAACGTTGCCTTGTTTATCCAACACAAAAAAGTAAAGTACATAAGTAAAAAATACACTGAGGTTACTCACTCTGTCCTGTCTTTCACTATTTGTTATATATCCTTTCACTTTACTTTTTTCCATCTTAAATTTCTAATTTTTAATTAAAAGCAGTGATTAATCACAAATGGTAATACTCAAAGAAAAACCAAGAAAGACTATAAGGGTAAAAAAAAAAAAGAAAACGCATACGACTAACTTCGATATGAAACACGTATGAGCCACTATTAGATGTTTACTGGTCAAAGGCTAATACCCAACTCCCATGTTTACTATGCCTATTCAAAGCAAACTGAATAACATTTATTTATGGTAACATGTTTCTGGATGATTTAAAACATGAACGTCACTAAAAGGTTGGTGTAACATTTTCTAACTTTGAAACAAGGCCAAGAAAGAATTTCAGAAATTCGTTGAACTAGGGGACCTAAAACAAACAATAAGACTTGACCTAATGCTGGTTTTATCATTTATGTCGGCGGGTAATTCAAAATCAATTTGAGAAAAATACTTATACTAATCATTAATCGTAATTATTACGATATACTATAAGTTAAGTATTACTTGGTAAGGTTGTGCACCGAGCGTGACCATTTCATAGAGCACGACACCGTAGCTCCAGACGTCTGAATGGGAAGTATAAAAAGCATCTTGCAAACTCTCAGGCGCCATCCATCGAATCGGCAGATCATCTAGACCTCCCGAACCTAAATAACAAAATTAACATGAGAGCCTGCTGATTTCTAAGGTACAATAAAAATGTTCATAATCTTAGAAATTGATTATTTACATTACGGTTAAATTAGTTTTTTTTCCACTGTTCTGATATATTTTATTGTTATTTTTTTAACAATAAGATTAGAATTAGTCGCATGTAGCCAAAAAGGAATAATTCTGGTGTTGATTGAATAAGGATAAAAAAGAGTCCGTGCACTCAGAAGCGGATGTCTATAGTAGGAATTCTTTTTTTTTTTATGTGTAAACATCTTAGCTCTCGGTAGGCGCTATCTCAGACCGTCAGAGAGTAAGAGTAATTAATTTTGGATTGGTATTATTTTGCATTTTCATGATTTTATTATTTATTTTTTTTATTTTTTTATTTGTCCTGTTAAATATATATTTGGTAGTGACAATCTTGTATAGGGTATTTTTTGTTATTTACTACTGTTTCGTTACAAGAGGTATATTTCGATATTAAAATGCCTTTTCTCCATTTTTTTTTATATTTATTATACTTGGATACTTTTTTTTTTTTACCGGGGGGAGGGTTAGGGGGGAGCAGCTCATCGGAAGGCTCACTAAGGATGTGGAGGAGGGGGGGAGCGGGCTCGGGGGTGCGCCCTGATCGGGCCCCGGAGGGAGGGGAGGGGGCTACCGTCTCCTCTCGGCTATCCTCGGATATGTTCACTACTACTGGAGTGTTTATATTTTTTTCTATAATTAGGATTATTCTTAATGTTATTTTCTGACAAATCTATATGAACGTTATCTGTTTTTTGAAATTCAAAACAAAAAATATCTGTTTGCGTGCTAATTTCTACTTTGGTTGTATTACGCATTTCATTTACAGGCACGTTGCTGTCGCTACATGCGCGAAAGATTTACTAAAAGTGGGGGCCATTTTTAGTCTATAGAACTTCTTGGCTTCCATGTAGGAAACTTTTTCGATTAATTGTATTTTTTTTATATCTCTTTCTCTTTGAAAATTATGGCATTTTTTATCGAAAGCAGAATGGGGGCCACTACTTTTTTGGCGACGTACAGAAGCCGTCAACGTGTTTAACCAGGCCACAGTTCGCACAAATAGGTTCTTGTTTACATGCTTTAGCGGGATGTAACTGTAAAAACGATATACAACGTAATGGATTCGGGATATAAGGTCTTACAGGTAGGAAGTGATACCCAACTCTAATTTGAGGGGGGCCGTGGGAGAAAAAACGTTAACGATATTCGTGTCCGTATTATGTTTTACTTGCGTTTTTATCCCATAAATGTCTTCGTTTTTGGTAAAAGACACTCTCTGGGCAGCGGAAACATGTTCTGATTTTAATCCTTCGCTAAGTATTTCGCTTGTTTGGCATTCGTCGAGGTCGAAACATTTTATTACTCCTTTCGGAGAATTTAATGTTGGATTCTCGACTTCTCGTTGGGACTCGACTTTCACGCTAACCTGATCAAAAAAACTTTTACATTTAAGTAGTTTGTTTGCTTGCTGGCTGTTTTTAACCTCTACCAAAATTTGGCCTGTTCTGATTTTTTTAATGGTTTTAACTTCCCCCACGAGCGAGGTAATCCCTTTATAAATCAAAAACGGAGATGTTTTTTTCAAGTCTCCAGAGAGATCAGTAAAAATCGAGGGAATTGAGTTTCTAGTAACTGAAGGGGGCTGATCTGCCGAGCTCTTTCTTTTATGGGCCCGGTTGTCAGGATCGGGGGGTTTATTCATTGCTAGTGCAACTTAAGGAAATAAATCAAGAAATTAATATTTAAAATTGAAAGAAAAAAAAAAAAAAAAAAAAAAAAAAAACGATGGGAACGAGAACAAATAGGGGAAATTAATTTAGTTGATGTATATGATGACGCCTGAGTACAGAGGTACGGGGTCCTTAATCCTCAACCTTCCTCATTGGCGGTCAAAACACAACTGACTTCTTCCAATAAGATCCAGTGTGGAATGTCGAGGTAGGGTGACTGATTAAAGTTATTTTAAATAATAAATTTAAAAAAAGTTCCTCGGTGAATTCGCAAACTATATACTGACCCACTCACCCACAATCACACATTTATGGAATTTTATATAGACGCTGCAATCTCCAGCTCTTTCAACACTTTTTTCAGAAATTACAGTTCTTTTGGCAATAGCGGAAGTTATTTAAAAACGAGAAACCATATAAGCAAACAAAGAATTATTTCACAATTATGGGTCTCAGGAAAATATACAACTCATTTGAATTATACAAATTACCCAGCTAAATTTCAGCTTGACTCTGTCCACTTTGTAACAGTGATAATGATAACATACTCCATCTTCTCATAACTTGTCCAATGTTAAACCAATACACTATCGATTCAAAAGAATATAAAAAATTGCAAAAGGCTGACTTGTCCTGTAGTAATCGGTTTCATAGATGTCTCGGGTCATTCCGAAATCTCCAATCTTCACGGTAAGGTTGTGACCAACCATGCAGTTCCTAGCGGCCAGGTCTCGGTGGACAAACTTTTTGGCAGCGATGTATGCCATTCCATCAGCTATTTCTGCGGCCATGCGGATAACTCTCTGAAAACCAAGATTGAAACATTATTATGGCACATTTGCTTGCTTATACGAGAACATTTAGCAGAACGAAATATTGTAGTCTTGTGAAAGTCTGATATCGAGTTTTCAATGGATTTTCACGTTTCTAGGTCCATGGAACACGTTTTGATTTTCGCAATTATGTATGTCTGTGTGTGTGTGTATGGGACTGGAACTTTATAAAAGTTTGCGCGCACCCACCCCCTTCCTCTGAAAACTCAGGTGCGCTAAATAACCTATCCAATTCTTCACCCTGAACATTCCCCATTTCGTGCGTTAGGTCGAACCGTGTCTGCGCCACACTGTTAAGCCCAATTTAATTCATTAGAGGCCCTCTTCACCCCCCCCCCCCCCCCCCCCCCCCATCAAAAAAAATAGTTCACCAGCTTAATAATAGTATTATTTTCAAAGGTCCTATACCTCTGAGAAGATCTACTGTCCGTTTAATAGGCACTAATACACTGTAGGAATCAAGGACTTTTTGGTAAAATTGTTGATCAGAGAGGAGGAGGACATTAGAAGATTGGACCATGGGAGTATTTCAGGTTCATTCAGGAAACTGGGAGACTGGGTACTTCTTGGGGAAGGACTAGGTTTAGGTAATATACACACACGGTAATATAATATGGTGGTGGTCTGGTGTTTTACATGTAGGAGGGAGCTAAGCATACAATGCTTTCATCCCTTCCCCGGTAGCTGGGCTTCCATCTTACTTTATTACTTAGTTATAATTATATACAGGGTGTCCTTTTTAGATGGTCCGGCTGAATTTCTTTTGGACCGATAACGTTATAAAAAAAAATAAAAAATACGTATTTAATATTTTTCAGTCTAGTTTAAAATTTCCAACTGTTTTTGAAAAAAAAATTATACGGGGTACCCCAGGACCAGTACAACTTAAAATTTTCAAATAGGACCCTATACCTTCCGATGCATCATTTCAAAGGATTTTTTTACGCTGAAATCAATGATTTTAAGTCCCCCGTCAAAAAATTACAAATTTATGGTACAAAGTTAAAAAAAAAAACATTTTGTTTGTTTCTTTAATAATTCCAATCGATGAGGAGCTGAATATTTCATTGTAGGTATGTTATGGAAAATCCTAATTCTTCTCTCCGAAATACTGGAAGGGTTTTAGGTTTTTCAGAGAACAAAATTAGAGATGTACTCCGGACTTATAATTTTAAGCCCTGTCGCTCTCATCTTGTCCAGGGGCATCGGGACGTTGATTATGACAGGCGCCTAATGTTCCTTCCACAAATGTCGATTTGGGAAACTGAAGAAAACGTTCTCCCATACATCGTATAGACTGATGAATCAAAGTTCACCACAAATGGTGTACTCAATCGTTGGAATTTTCGAACAAAGGCACAGGAAAATCCTAGAATATCGTATTCTTGTCGTCACCAGATGGTTCACAGCATCAACGTTTTGTGTGGACTTCTCGTAAATAAATTAATTGGTCCTTATTTCTACCAACATAATTTAAATGGACCTCAGTTTCTAAATTTCTTGAGAGAGGAATTACCAAGTTTACTAGAAGAGTTTCCTCTGCAGTAACGGCAAAGAGATACTGCAGCTGGATGGATGTCCCGCACACAATTCTCTGCAGGTGAGAGATTATTTAAATCGTTACTCCCGGGATAGGTGGATAGGACCTCACAGCCCCATCTGTTGGCCTCCTCGGTCACCCGATCTAACTCCGTTAGACTTTTTCTTGTGGGGACATTTGAAAAACAGCGTTATGCCAATCATAACCCTGCAACATCAGTGCAGCAAAGAGTGGAAAATGCTTGTCGATCCGTCTCTCCTCAGTCTATCGCACTGAGCACCAGTGAAGAGTGGTTAAGAAGAGCTTTGCATCTTCAAAGAGGGCAGGCAGTTTGAACACGAAATGTAGGTTCACCAACCTTTCTAGGGGTATGGAATGTTTTTATTTTTAAAAATAGCTAACAAAATGTAATGTGTGTTTTCGTTTTTTAAAATTTTGAACCATAACTTTGTAATTTTCTGACCAATTTAAAATGGGGTTGCACCATTGATTTCAGCGTAAAAAATGCTTTAAAATAATGTATCAGAAGGTATTTCCTATATTATTTTATTCCTATTTGAAATTTTTAAGTTGTACTGGTCCTGTGGTACCCCGTATAATTGTTTTTTTCAAAAACAGGTCGAAATTTTAAACTAGACTACAAAAAGTTTTTATTTTTTTTTATAACGTTATCGGTTCAAGAGAAATTCAGCCGGGCCATCTAAAAAGGACATATATATATATATATATATATATATATATATATATATATATATGTAACTCAAAAACGGCTTAGAGTTACCTTGAGAGTGAGAGGGATGGATTGGGGTGACTGGGACGGATTTGAGTCAGTGCCCTCCGGCTGATGGGACGTGATGAACGACATCAGATCTCCGCGACTCATCAGCTCCATCACCAACCAGATCGGCTGACTCAAGGATACCACCCCCAGCAGCTTCACCACGTGGTGCGCGCTGAGCTCTCTGCGAACAAACAAAAACAATATATTAGTTTGGTAAAGGCTCTCAACAAAACCGCCTTTCTAAACGTCGCTCTAACATAGCTTGGCCTGAAATATTATTAATACACATGAGCCCGGTGGATATGAGCCTGCATCTACTATGGGAATCCTAAATTTTGCCTACCTAGGCTTATTCATCTAGGATAGGAGTCTTTAACGAGTACCTGACATCGCACTGGCTCGGGGCCATCGCTTAACGTCCCATCCGAAGGACGGCGTGCCTAACTTTTTTTTACCCCCCCAACTAAGGGCCTCGGTCGGGTTTCGAACCCACGTTCTTGAGCTCAGAACACAACGCATACCACTGAACTACCTAAATTATAACTACCTTAAATTTAACCTAAATTTTTAAATTTTTTGAATGATTTTTTTTTCAAATCGATGCGGTTTCCTCAATTAGGAAAATTTTGTCTAATTGTTGGAATGGCGGCAATGATTAAAAACTACCCAAAAAATTCAACTTTAAATATTTTGAAAATTTCAAAATCAAGATTTAGACATTGGTGGCCAGGTTGAAGAACATGATAAAAAAAATTACTTCATAACAGATGCTTCTTTTAAAATGTCGATCCTATCTTTCTCAGAAGTCTGATCATTAACTGTTTTGACGGCACATAGCTGATAGATAGGTCCAGCCGGATCATGCAAAATCCCTTGATAGATGGACCCAGAAGATCCTCGACCGATCTCTCGGATGAACCTGAGATGATCTCGTGGAAGTTCCCAACCGTCACCTCCATACGCTGCAACTAAAAACAGATACAATCAAGAGAACATTAATTTAAAAAAAAATAATCTTTACAAATAAATATAAAAGGCATACATAATATTTCTTTTAACTTCAGCGTCCTGTTTAAAAATTATCTTTACGTTTAGGCCCATATAGAATCAATTTAAGCTACATTTATTTCGCAAATATCGCTAAAAATACATATTTTTGCATATCTGAACCTGATTCGCATATTTTTATTCATATTATTGGCAACTCAAGGATAGACTCTGTAAAGTAGGTACATACACACCTATTTAATGTTTTTTTAAGCTATTTTATTTTTTTTGTAAACTGAGGATTAATAAAAATTAATCCCACTTTTTTCCAAATTATTCCCATTACATTTGCTTCTTAAATAAGTAATAAATAACATGTATCAGTCCAACAGAATTTATTTTAACCACAACTAGTTTCGTCAGTCAAGCTGACATCCTCAGGTGGTGAATCTTATTGGAGAAGAGGTCAGAGGACTGGACACCTATCAGGGACCAGATGGACAATAAATTCTGTTGGACTGATACATCTTATTACTTATGTAACAAGTAAGTCCACTGCATCTGTCTACCACCAAGAAACATTTGTTCTGTTTGGCCAGGTGTACGCCTTTTATTCAGATGAGTGCAGATGAAAAACAAGAATAAATCGAAAACCAAGCTTTATCGAAAAAAATTGTTCAAACAAAAGTTGCAGGGTTCAAAGGGGGACATATAATGATAATACGAAATTTAACCTCGAGTGGCGTTTTCAGGGTCAAATCAAGGGCAACTTCTATTTTTTCAATGGAAACCCATAGTTTTAATTGCATACTTGTATTCTACGTGAAAAAATACGTATCTTTTGTTGAAAAAGTTTTGTTTGAAAATGTTAATTTTTTATGGTTTTGAGAATAACACAAATTTGATGTACAAAGAAATAAACATCGATTAAATTTAAATGAGTGTTATTGTAACAAATAATCAATATTTTACACAACATTTTGAAAACAAATTTTAATTGAATAATTTCACACCACTTATCAACAATTAATTATCATCGTAATACATTTTCAATATTATGAGTCCCTGAACTTCAATACATTTTTCAACACGTGTAACGAAATATTGCACCGTCCTTAAATAAAGTTTTTCTGTTAATTTCTCGACATGCATTCCTGATTCTCTCTATCATATTTTCAGTTGTAGTTGGCACATTTTTGTGTACTTGTTCTTTTAAATATCCCTTTAGAACAAAATCTGGCGAAGTTAAGTTCGGTGACCTAGCTGACCAGTTTACTCGACCACCTCGACCAATCCATCGGTTAGGATAGTCTCGTTTTAATAATTCACGTGCTGTTATTGCATGCGCTGGACAACCATCGTTTGGAACCACATATTCATTCTTTCTTGAAGGGTCAAATTTTCAAGAAGCTCTGGTAAATGTTAGTCTAAAAATTCTGCATACTTTTCTCCATTTAAATTACCATCAATGAAAAAAGGGCCTATAAGTTTATCCCCAATAATTCCGCACCATACATTCACTCTCCATGGTCTTTGATTTTCAATCAGTTTAATCGATGTTTATTTCTTTGTGCATCAAGTTTGTGTTTTTAAATTCTCAAAACCATAAAAAATTGACATTTTCAAACAAAACTTTTCCTACAAAAGATACGTATTTTTTCACGTAGAATACAAAATAATGAATTTTATGTCTATAAAGATTAGCTATTACTTCTGTAGTTTCTTTTAGTTTTATGAGGACCTGTGTATTATAACCCCCGTCTAGTCTGCTTCCTTTACTCATATTTTATAAATATTTAATGTTTTTAATTTTCCGAAAAATTAACATAACATTTTTAATAAAGACGGCGGCCATTTTCCAATATGGGAGCCAAATTTAATGGACATACTTTCCTGAAAGACTCATACTTTGTTCCAGAAATATCAAATATAAAAAGTATTGCCAAATTATACGCCATACAAGACTCATTTCAGGTTAACATCTGCGGATGTCAACTACTTATTAGAATTTATTAAGACGCATATACAAAGATCACAAACGTTTATCCTCATTGTAGAAGGAAATCGAGGTTCTGTTGTGTAAAAGAAAATGCAAAATTTGGCCAACGTTTCGAAAACTATTTATTTTCTTCTTCAGGGCCTACAGAATATAAACAAACAAATTAGACATTATGGATAATGATATAAATTTATTTATTTGTTTTATATAGTTTATTACTATTTTCAAAAGTTGTATTTATTTTTATTATTATTATTTTTCTCTCTTTCATATATGTTTAAAAAAAAATTGTTTCCATATCTTTTTCTATTTATTATTAAGTCTCTGTTTATATCATTGTCCATAATGTCTAATTTGTTTGTTTATATTCTGTAGGCCCTAAAGAAGAAAATAAATAGTTTTCGAAACGTTTGCCAAATTTTCTTTTACACGACAGAACCTCGATTTCCTTCTACATTGAAAAAATACTGTCGGCTCTATTAATATTTATCCTCATATTCCATAGGAAATTATAATCTTCGCATAACACAAATTTATTTCATTGTTGACTCTTCCACTTCATTTTAACTCCATAACTTACTAAGTTACTGAGCTCTTATAATAAACAAAATTGGCAGAAAAGTAATACACAAACAACAGCTCAAATACCATTGGCTTGAATGACATGTCCACATGAGTCCATTCAACTCACTTGAAATGCTTGGCTACTGGTTCAAAAACTTGGTCAAGTGCTTGAATGTTACTTACTTCCACTTTCACAGTAACTTGTTCAAGTGACATGACCCATGTAAGCTAGGCGTTACATCTAGTTTATGCGTCATACCTTAGTTCGTCCAGTAAAGGTTTAGTTCCAGTTAGTTAATAGGAGCCCAAATATAATTCAAAAAGGACCAGAAAAGGTCTTATCCCTGTTAGGACTAAAACCACTGACCTGTAGGTACATACGGCGGGTTGACAGCAAGTCTTAGTTTGTCGGAGGGGAACCGGTTGAACATCTTCACATACAAGAGAGAGATTGAGATGAACCAAACGGTGATAACCAATAGCATGGATAGCATGATGAGGAAAAGCCCCATGGGTATCGGCCAGGCTTTCTGAAATACAACCACACTAGTTAGCAAGTATCATAAATAAATTAGACGGGACTTCACCTGTGAAGCACCATACTGATTGGTGGGTGCCGAGGAGAAGGTTTCAGACCAAGGTTCAGCAAATAAAAGCGGCGCTAGGGAAAGACCTTCAACGCTCACATTTAATTTAATGCACATGTAAGTTCTGAGAATATTTTTCTTCAGGTGTATCGCATTTTTTTAAAAATCAAAAATACTTATGTATATGAAATTAAAATTACGCACCCCTTAGCATAAGCTCAAACATTATGTGGAATTTTACCGAAAAGTAGTTTTTGACAAGTACAATCCCAAAAAGTGACTCGATCGAGGGGATAGAGAGGCTCCATCCCAGATAAGACTATTTTTAATTGTCTTGCAAATAATCTTCATGATCAGTATTAGTCCTACCTCCGTACAGACAGCATCTCCGTTGGGCGGGTCCTGAGGACTAAGTAGTGCATTGTTACAGCTAAGTTTTAGTTTTTTTATTATTTATTATTGCAATTAGCCTTATTTTCCAGGTAGTTTTTTTATTGTTTTACAATTACACATATAACATCAAGTAGTTTATTTTGTGAAGGACAATAACATCCATACCAGCAATAACATTAACTATCCAATCAATTTAAACCTTTCAATATATGCACGTTTTAGCAAAGAATTATTAATAACCATGTTGTTTAACGTATTTTTCCTTTAAATAGGAATTTATGCTTTTCAATAGTCTTTTGTGGAACGAAAAATTCAGCATTAATGAGTTAATAAATTGTTGAAAGGCGGGACCTTGATTTTAAACTCATTTTCGTGGTATTGAATGTTCAGCAAAATGTTTTTTTTTTTTTATTTATTTATATATTTACAACGGCATAATAACATTTGCCATTAGCAATTGTGATAAATAGAGCAGTGTCAGGTGCGTGGCTGTACTGCTGAGGTACGTGACCGAAGAGGAGTCCCTCTGCCATATCCGCTTGAGGCGTCGTGGTGGATTTGTGGGGAGAATGTTTGTAGATAATTCTTGTATAAGTGGATTGGCGTGATGATGGAGTTTGTCGTGAAAATTTTGATATCGTGTCTTGATAACAGAAGGTACAAATGGGATATTGAGGTCAAAAAAAAGGTCGGAAAAGGTCCTCCACTACCTGCTACCCCCATCCCATCCACCCTTCTCATGACCCCATTTTTAAATATAAACATTCCCTTCAGTCCAGTTGTCTTTGTGCCATGGAAGAGAAAGGGATTAGATGCAGAAACCGAAATGTGAGTTATTACAAGTATATTATTCATAACATTAATCCTTGTTAGGGTTGACAGATGTATTGTTTCTTAATTGATTGGAATGCTATGTTAATGTACCTAAAGTTAGGATACAACGATGCAGAACGTCGAATTTGGTTAGATTGCTTGAAGGGGGTCGGTCACATCACCCTATTTGATCGGCGGGGAAATGGGTAACCTTTCTCCGTTTTTATTAAATTTTTTTACAAAATTGATGCTGTGGACCGGCTCGATGGCTACGGTCCGCAGTCGTCCTTGTTTTGTTTTTTTTGGGCGGCGCCTCTTTGCGCCGAGTGAGCTCGAGATTCCTCGGGGGGTTCTGTTCTGCCTATTTCCTGGAGCCGGGGGTGGTCGGCGGGGCCCCCGGCCTCGGGCTAGAAGGCTTTCATAATTCTCCGCCAGAAGGAGACGAACTGACCAAAAGCCAGGTAGCCAGCCTCCGTCATCAGTCCCGGCAGGTCCAGTCCCAGGTACGATCCTGCCCGGCGAATCAGCGCCGCACTGGGCCCGTCGTATAGCGGGCATTCGAGGACTCCGCGGTCTCGACGCCGCCACACGAGCAGGCAGGGCTGTTCTTCCTCTTTAGGAGGAAGAGCTTGGCGCTGAAGTCTCCGTGACCTGATAGCACCTGTGACATCCAGTGGTCTGGTTGTATCCTTGGAGAGTCAAGGCGCGTCCGGTCGCTCGGGAAATAGGCGAAGGTTGTTCGGCCATCTGTCGATCGCGCCCAACGCTCTTGCCATCGAAGGGCCAATTTGAACCTATAGTTTTTTTTTTTTTTTTTTTTTTTAAATCGACTTATTTTATGACAAATGAAACTTGGCCTATCTGAAACTAGATAAAAAATCGACGTCTGAACTCATCAATCAATTCGATGAAACGGCTTATCAGACGTTTCCTAGAGTCCTGCTTTTAAGTCTAACTTACTGCGTGACAGAACCTATTGTGACACCTTGAACTATCTTTATCTTAGGCTGCTAAATGTCAATGAATATTGAACGATGTTCTATTATATAAGGATAAAAACTTCATGTTTGGTAAGTAAATTGTTTTATCAATATGTAATTACAATGCACGTTTTAGCATAGAGTTATTAATATCCATATTGTTTTACGTCTTTTCCCCATAAATAACAA
This sequence comes from Aradus depressus, assembly GCA_963662175.1. Lineage (NCBI taxonomy): Eukaryota > Metazoa > Arthropoda > Insecta > Hemiptera > Aradidae > Aradus > Aradus depressus. The sequence goes on along the minus strand of OY759218.1, from coordinate 24,009,549 downwards.
TTTATGCTTTTTAATAGTCTTTTTTAGAACGAAGAATTCAGCATTAATAAGTTAATAATTTGTTGAAAGGCAGGACCTTGATTTTAAACTTATTTTTGTAGTAGTTAATGTTTAGCAAAATTTTGAATTAGATATAAATCCTTTTCAAATTTCGCAAAAGTGCCTTTTCTACTAACTCCCCCCACCCTCCCCCCTTAATACCTAACTAATGTAATTCAAGTCTTCAGGAGTTTCCCCCATTTTCTTAACTTTTAGATATTTTACTACCTTTTTAAGAGTTGGCTACTTACTTTTTTCTAAATTAACCACTGGTTTTTGTTTGAAAATGTTTAATATATGGTTATTGTGATTTAAATTTTTTTAGCCATACGGCAAATATTAAAGCATTGAATTGTCTTTATATTATATCATAAAAATAAGAAGGGGGTTTGTATGCGCCTCGCAGGTGGAGAAAACCAATCGGCAAATATTAAAAGATATATATATACATAATATTATTATGTTATTTCTTTTTCAATTTGTTGTCTATGAAGAAGGGCAGAATTTTATTTTATGTCTCTTTTTCACTTGAGATATAGAAATATTTTCGTCCCCAATTTACCTCATCTAGGGAATCTAGTAGCTGTGAAATATTACCAGGAGGGCACATATATAAGATACCAAAATATGCTGTATTTTCATAAATGGGACAGGCATAGTCCATAAGTTCACGGGAAGAACTTAGAAGAAATGTCAGGAGATTTCAAGGGTGAGAAAGTACCATAATATGTCACACAAGGATTTTTCAATACCTTCAACTATTGACACATCGTTTGATTTCATTTATTTTTTCGAGTAATACTCTTTTGCAAGTTGGTAAGTTATTTGCTTCAATCCCTTTGGGGTCTGCCAATGGGCTCTTGCCTTTTTTTTTAAAAAACATCCATGAAAATTTTCAGTCCTTATTCGTCGATTTCGTTAATTGTTTTTTTTTTGTGTAGTATCGACAAACTAAGCTTTCTAGTTCTTTTTCGTATGGCATTAATAGGTGGTTATTATCACCAAACGTTTTTTAATTTCCGCAAAAGCTCATTTTCTTGTAGGATTTTACTTTCCCCAATCTGTAAAAGGAAGAAGTATAATCACATCCATAAAATGAGTCGATTTTTGGGTTCCAAAAGTGGGATTTTGAGTGACGTCTGAATCACCGTTCCATCGGATTTATGAGTTCAGACTAGGATTTTTTTAGTTCAAATTTTATCTAGCTTCAGATAGGCCAAGTTTCATTTGTCATTAAAAATAAGTCAATTTAAAAAAAAAAAAACTATAGGTTTTAATTTAATTGGGCGCCATTTCGTAGTTCATCGGCTTTGAGGTTTCAGACTGCTATTTTTTAGATTAAAAATATAGTACCTAGTTACAGATCAAAACAGAACTAAAATAGAAACGTATACTGCTGAATTTGCCAACTCTCTTCCAAAATGAATTTTATTCAAAACAAAATTTATTTGCTTACATACGAGAATACTTGACTAGACGGATCGGTGTTGTTCGCAATATAGATCCTAAATTATCGGAAGAAGAAATTCTTGAGATGATCAGTTCCCCCGTTCCACCGGTGTATATTAGGCGCTTGAAAAAAACGAATTTCAGCGATCCTTCTCGGCCGACATTAATTACCCTCCACACATGTTTCATCACCTTCATGGGTCAGGCCTTGCCTGAATATATGTCTATATACGGTGCCCGGTGTTGCGTGAACCCTTACATCCCTCCAGTGCGGCAATGCACCATTATTTTGCGGTTCTCGCACTCCATCCACTAGTGCAGGAGCAGAGGTGCTCCCACTGTGCAGATAACCACCCTGTAGAGAAGTGTTCCAGCCTAGACAAGGAACCCGTTTGCGCTAATTGCCTATTAAACCATAAATCAAACGACCAGTCATAGTCACACTATTTATTTTAAAAAACATTAAACGAGGCTAAATTCAGGGATAATTCTTAAGCCCAGGTTACTCAATTTCACTCCCCTTCCACCAACCTGAGCAGTAATCTTTTTAAAAGACCAGTGCATTCCCTAATTAACTCTAATGAAAATACTTTCCCCCCCTCTCCAAGCAGGTAAAACAGAGCGGCACTGTCACTACACTCAGATTCAAACCACCCCATGAAATAGGCTGATAATTAGCGTTATAATTAATAATAAATAACACGGACCCCATGCAGCCTATTTCATGTAACCCTAGTAAGAGTACCGATGTTGAGAAATACATAACAACAATTACTAGTCTTTTAAATACACTTAAGACTCTCCTGACATAGAAATGTGTCACTGAACAAAATTCCCCGGAACCAGTTTTTTGAAGAGTGGTTCAAGTTCCCGAAAAAATGTCGTAAGATAGCATTGAAAAAATGTTTCCCTGGAAAGCCGTTCATTTATTCACTTAACGTTTGACATATTTTATTGAGTTGGCTTTTGTATCATATTTTGATACCTGCAGAATTCAAACAGTTTGTACATATCTTGTTTATTTCCTTAAAGCAAGGGTTTTACTTTTTCTTATTCATGTTGGTTTTATTTTCTTCTACGATTTATTAAAGAGTAAACTTAATTTACTAAAGAGTAAACTATCAAATTAAATAAAGTGTTATTTTCACCCATTGTTCCGTCTATTATTTGACCTTATTGTTTTTCACCCATAAGGTACCGATTTGTCTCAGCTCCATCTCTTAATGTTAATCGACGCTCAGAGGATTAAGTAACATACCGAACCATGTACCATAATAAACTACTTATGATTAGCGTTTTTTTCAAATTATTTTTGCCGTTTGGTTTTAAAAACGTTTAATGGCGTGCTATTGATTTACATCTGACTCATTATAGTCTCATTTGACTTTGAATTTCATTGGCTGTAATTTTTGTTTCTGAAAGCTTTTGATACAATGAATCCTCTCCTTGTAATTTTGAAAAGAAGGTAGACAAGTTAGGGTTTTTGATGTATTTCATTGTGCGGCGGTGCCTCCTGTTCTCCGGTATGGTTGGGGCCGCTCGCTTGGGGGTCTCGGGGTCCCGTCTTCCATTCCTTCTCCCGACTCATTTTATGTTGTGAAGTCTTTAGTTTGCCTCTTCATATCTGGCCAATTTGTCTGATGACATAAGGCCAAAAAAATATATATATATTTCATGATAAAACAAATAGGCTTACCTCTATAACAAAGTTCTTATAAGGAGTAAAATTTCCTGTTCCGTACAAAGAAGTGGCTCGAAGACGTAAGCTATAGCTTCCCGGCGCCAATTTCTTTAGTATGTAGCTTCTCCCAGTCTCCACGAACTCTTTCCGAGTAATACATTCTGTTGTTTGGACATACTGAAAAACATAACGAGTGAGTAAGAAAGAGGCCAAAACCAGCTAAACACAAACCTATGTATGTATGTATATATATGTACGGCACATCCCTCTGCACTTTTTTAGCTTTCAGAGGGCAATTTTCCTCGAATGCTTGTCGCACCGCCAATGTAATGTTCTCGTGTAAGCAGTCTATGCCCTCAAACCATTTTGGTTCATTGGATTGCCCTCCCAGAATTTGTTCCAGTCGGCTATTATAGCCTTCCCAGTCCGTATTTTTTGGATTTATGGTCCACAATTAATGTCATCCGCAATTCGTCGACGATTTCGAAAATGTAATTCGTTAACCTGCATGATATATTGGATTTATGAGAAAACCGGTAGAATGTGATACGTACATCTCCTTGATTGATACATCCTTGGTTGGTACATCTCCTACTGTAATTCTTGTTATAGTGGAAATTTCAAGGCAGAGTAAAAGACAAAATCGATCTACGCGACAAGCTGGTTACAATGAGTTATTGCACAGACTATATATCTTCTAGAGAAAGTTGACTTTTCTACTTTTGACGCCTCAATGTACAGTGGATGACTAGGCTTAAAACCTTTTTGGGCATATCTTGTTCTGAGGGCTTATAGAACCAATACCTGAAAAATTCTCGTCCCCAATAACAAGTAACTGTCATATTCGCAATGTTCAATAAGATTCAATGAATTGAAAAAAATAAAAACTACTTACTTTCCCTTTGCCGTAGTCGAGCCGCGTATATTCGATTTGGTACGCAACTATAAGTCCATTCGGGTTGAGAGGTTCGTTCCAGCTAAGAAGGACGTCCCTAGCAGAGTCGTGTTGGATTTCCCATATAGGGTAGATGTTTTCCAAATCGTCAGCAGATGCTAAGAAAAAAAGTTAGTGAATCAACGGCAAAGTACTTCCCCAGCTCGAATTATTTATAATCAACATATATACAAGCTCCCTCTCTTCGGTGAACTCGGGGGCATCTCATCTTCATATAAAATTTGGAAACAATTGGAATTCATTGCATCAGTAATTATTAGGGTTTTAGAGTTGAGCCCCCCTTTAGTCAATAGAATTCACCTGAATCCAGATATACAACTTCGTGTCGACAGTCATTAGAATCGGCAGTTATTCGGGTTATTGAGTAAAGCCCCCTTCGCTTTGGCTGATGATATAACCATCGTGTAAGTAATTATCTTGATCAGATACAAGCATGAGAAATGCGAGACTGAGTATTTACTAAACAACCAAAGCTCTGACATAGGAATAAGGCGCTACTATTCTGGATATAAATCGGAGTAGGTGTTCGGGAGTTATGACGCTAAAGGACACATAACTGTATGTATAGGGGGGACTATTGCATGTTGTCAAACGACAAGGAATACAGAGTGCAGAACTGAGTGTACATGCGCACTACGGTACATCTTAAATTCAAATTCCAAACCCCGTCGATTTTAATTCCCAATGAATAATATAAAATTGATTTAAATTTTCGATTGATCGATTGATCAATTTAAAATGAATAAATATTCTTGAATTCAAAACGTTGAAAAAATTTTTTTTTTTTAAATTTAACATCAAAGTCATATCAAATGATACATTGAAATTGACCAACGTAAAAAAAAAAAATTAACAACGCAAACTTCCATTTTAAAAACAACACAAGTGATTTTCTGAATTTTTCTTTCATAGTGGCTTTGTCATGATAGCTGCCAAATTATTTTCTGAGGCAACATAATGAACTTGCATAATATTTTTGATATATCAGTAATGTACTTCCTGATTTTCGATTGAACCAAATTATTCGTTGCTCCTGAGTCTATATTATGGTTTTCTATACTTTCCGGGACTGTTTCTGCAGACATTGCAATGAAGCTTATATCTTCGCTGCCACCGTTTACTTTTGAATAATGACCTGGATATCTTGCTCTTCATGGTGAATTATTCCATTTCGCCCTCTGAAGTTTCCTCCTCGGCCTCTGAAGTTATTGCGTTCGTTCTTTGGGCAGTTCGCCTTAAAGTGACTCGTGCTTCCACAAGAATAACACTGACGAGCATTGAATGAGCATTCACCATTAATTCATTCATCTTTTTCACCTTTTTTGAGTTTCAGTTCGACATCGATAAGTTTACTTTTGACAAAATCTATTGTCAGCTTTTCGTTTGAAGTTTCCAAAAAAAAAAGTAATTACAGTTTCGTATTTTTCTGGCATAGGAAGAAGGAGATGATATGATATACCTTGTCATCTTCGTCTATTTTCGCTCCTGTCGCATCCAAGTCTCTTAATAGAGCATCGAAATGTACGAAGTAATCCTCCATTCTGCGTCTTCGTTGCATTTTAGTTGCAACAGTTGCCTTCGAACGAACAATTTTGATAAGACACTTTTACGTTCAAATATCTTTTCAAGGCTTGCAATCATATCGTATGCTGTATATGCGTTTCTTACGTATTCTGTATGCTTGTCGGTAAGACATGAAACTATAATTGATTTATAACTACAGCATCTTCAGCCTCATGGTCTGCTTTCCCCAGTCGAGTTCATTTTTGTTTACTTTCTGAGTCACGACATCCTTTACTCTTTCAGCATCTAGTAAATTCATTATTCTAAATTTCCATGTGGAAAAATTAAAGTTACTCAATTTTGGATACGCCAAAGCGTTTGTGTTCGACTCCGTTTTTTTTTTTACTCAGTCGTTGGTACACTCACGGGCCAAAAACAGAATAAAATAACACTTAAAACAACATAGAATAAAAAAAAAACTTAAGAAACACTTTACACATACACAATTTTCATTTAAAAGGTAAAATAAATACTTAATTTAATTTATTTGTAACGGAAGTACTCCTGGGCCCATAACCTAAAGAAACACACAGATTGGGTTTTCATAAAGGACTATATTTCACGACAAGGAATACAGAGTGCAGTACTGAGTGCACATGCGCACTACGATACATCTTAAATTCCAATTCCAACATGTGTAAGGGGGGACAATGCATGTCGTCACACGATAGGGGCATACAGTCACTGACGTGGGAAAATTGTGTCGAAAAATGTAAACAATTTCCCTTCGGATGAAAGTCAAGAACAGGGTCGATTCTGTTCCTAACCCTTACAAGTAAATACATGAGATTTCGTGCGTTAAATTACCTCACAATGCGTCATGCGGGGAGGAGTATGACTTCCTCAAAAGTGGCAAAAATCGAACCTCGGTACTGAAAGTTCGTTACTATTCATATTTTGAATTGAGCACAGAACATGAAGTTATGTAATTTTAAATGAGGTGTAAGACCTCAGAGACCGCAGTTAATACCTATGAGCAGTCTGACTGAATAATCTACTTTGGCCAAAATCAGGCCCAAGGTTTCGCCGAAGCCGAAGGATCATTAAAGGCTATAGCGCGCAAAGCACCCCCGCCTACCGCGCACCTCACAAAAACGTGCAATATTTAAATTCCAATCCACATGAATGTACGTACCCATCGGGAGGGTCCTGGCAGAAACTATGGCTTCTTCGCTACAGGTATTCTTCTTGGTGTAATTCTCCCGGTGCTCGAACCTCCGACAGGCTCTCACTGCGATGTTGTATAGGCCGAAGTGACGGAGGCCTCTCATCACAAGACTAGTGCTGTTCAGCACTTGGAAGAAATGGATACCTTAAAAATAATGACAAGAACATTAACAATCACAACAAATAAAACCTGTAGATACAGTAGAAATAATTCTAGGGGAATTCTGTATAAACAAATGCACTTCCATTCAACCGCCAACGTTTCGATATATTATATCATCAGTAAGGCCTACAAACATGTAGGGGGTGGGCTACCTAGACTATTTCCTACTTAGCACCCACTACCTACTAATCACTACTAGCTACCTTCTTACCATCAATGTAGGAGTGAGAGCTGTTCTCGTCTGATTGACTCTCGGGCAGGATCGCCTCGAAGCTGATCTCCACATCCTCCGTCAGGTCCCGCTTCACTCTGTTCGTATTTGTCCTTCAACACAAAGTTCCATATTCATATCAGTTCTTATTATAATTAACGTTGAATATTCTATAGGGGTTTTTAACGAGTACCTGACATCGTACAGGCTCGGGACCATCGCTTAACGTCCCATCCGGAGGGCGTAACTAAACTAAACTAAGTAAGTAAACTAAAGAACAGTACAATTTAAAATTTGTCAAAATAACAAGAGTAAATACGGCATTGATGAGGAACAACAATTTTTTTTCCTATGTTATTTCAAATCCTCTGCTGGTGAAAATTTAACAATAAAAAAATGTGCAAGTTTTTTCATACATAATAACGTAAAGCGTAGCTTTTTGATTTCCAATATAATTTTTATTGAATTTGTAAGATAGCTCACATATATTATATGTACATGTAATACTCCGATAATCAATCTCTAAAATAAGGAATAGTAACTCATATGATATACCCTCGTATAAAAACTTACAAATAACTGAAATGCTAACTAACCTCTATATCTCTCTTTGATCAATACAATACCTTTTAAAGTAGATCTGGTTTAGAAGTTGATCCTCAAAAGAAATCTCATTTTCACGCTTCTCATCGACAACAACCTTCTTCTTGCGAGGGCAACTTTTTAGAGAAAGTTCATCAAGCTCATATGGCTCTCTTCGTATTGGCAGTTTCGCAGATTTGGTGGGCTTATGAGAGATTATAGGCCAAGGATGAACTGGACAACAAACAATATTTATAATAATACCAAATTGAGGGTGACCTGGGGCCAGGTTTAGATGAGAAAGCGCATATAAATGTTTATAAAACCATTGTGTGATACAATGGTGGGTGTTCCACATTTAGACGGCCAGACTTCGGAATCAAGTAGGGGAACTCAAAATAAGAAAAACAATTTATAAGAACATATGATAGCTAATGCGTTCTCCAAGAACTACATACAGCCAAACAACCTCAATAAAAAAACGTTTCTTGAACCTTCGCTAGATAACTCCATTACAAATCGTATCAAATCAAAACAATTCTCAAGTCGAAAATGGTCTCATAAAAACAAAGGAATTGTTTCCAGTAACATTTTTGGACACCACTCTCAAAGTTCACTATTTCAAATCAAAAATCGAGGACTTTTAGAAATAGAGGTTTTTTTTGTAATTTAGTTTGAATGGGAGAGATGAATTTTATATTGCAAATATTTTCGCCATTTTGAAACGTTGAGAAATTTAGAAAATGTCGTTGGTGAATCACTGGCTATGTACTTCCCCAGCACAAATTAATAAATAACGTTTTCGCTCTCCCTCCAAAGTCAATCGACCTTTTGGACTAAAACACAATATTTGACTAACATAGGGACTTCTGAATCCTCATACTAAATCTTGTCTCGATATATTCATTACATCGGCAATTATTGGGGTGAATCGAGCTCCCCTCCACTGATCCCCCCCTTCCCTTCGTCTGATCTTAGGGGAAATGGAACAGGTTCCATCCTTATAGCGATTTGAATCGAAATATAAAATTCCATGTCGATACATTAATTACGTTAGTAGTTATTAGGGTTTTTGAGTTGAGCACCCATCCCCTTCAGCTGATTCCTATGAAAATTATTTGATGTCATCCTTGTAGGGCTTTGAATTTACATATGAAATTTCGTGTCAATACATTCATTGCAACGGCACTTATAACTGTTTTTAAGTTAAGTTAACCTGGCCTTATTTTAAGTCACTAGTGGTCACTACACCCCCTGTAAGATCCCGAAATATTAGTTAAATGTAAATAAATCCACTTTTAATGTTTATAGAATTATATCTGTTATTACTTTAATCTAGTGAAATTAGAAGTGAGAACCTGGTTAGGGGGAAACAATAAATTGTAATAAATTATATGAATCTTAATATCACTCAAGAGCAGGGGCGTAGCCAGTATTTTGAGCAAGGGGGGGGGGGGGGGGGGCAAAGTTAGGTTACGGGGGGGGGGGGGGGGGGGGGGGTTAAAAAGTAAATTCATTTTTTTTTAGCTAATTTCAAAAATTCATTTAACATATCAATTAATAGATTTTTTCTAGTCTGGCGGGGGTAAAATGTTTTCTTACATGTTTTCCAAGCATTTTCACCTTTAAAATTTGAGATGTTTGATGGGGTACCTTCTTTTTGTGCCATGGGAGCTTGGGCTATTAGGTTATCTGTCTGAATCTCTAGGCTCTTCAATTCAATTATAAAATAATTCAAGATACTTACTAAAAAACTTCCTAATATCCATGCTAATTTTAATAATTTTATGCAAATATGGAAAACAGTCAAAACGGAACGGAACTGTTAGACGAAAACTTCGTCAAAACCTCAAAACAAACTGTCACGTGAACACAAACACAGTGAACAGTTACAGCACATGGCCTGCGGCCTGCACTTACAACAGCTGATTGCTGATTTAGGAGTCAGAAGAACGGGAAATTTGATGATCCTATGGTAACTTGCAAGCAATGCATTTGTAATAAAAACTAATTTTTTAGTTTATTTAATTTTTATATTTTTATTTCTCTGACCAGGGGGGGGGGGGCGCGTGCCCCCCCCCCCCTGGCTACGCCCATGCTCAAGAGGGTTCCCAAGAGGGAATATTCATACAAACATTGTCTATAATGTGACATAAGATTATTTCTATATGAATCCGCTAATACGTAATAATTACGATCAAGACAGTAGTTCCTCTGGCCGTTGAAGTCCTCCCGGTCCTTCTCCCAACTGGCGGTCACCAAATAGTGAGAGAGTCGGCCGTTATCGTGAAGAGGTGGCTGCCAGCTGACCACCAACTCCGAACTGGAGTTGGAGTAGGCCATCAGAAACTGTGGTTCAGTAGGGGCTGTACAACACAAATAAGAAACGTAAAAATAATTTATTGGGGATGGAGAGGGAGAGGAAGACATATCAAGTGAAGTAGTACGTAATAGGAAGACACATTGATAAAAAAAACTACCTAAATGGTCCCCTTGTTTAGTTAAAAGTTTTGTTATCCATAGGCCTTAAGGAAACAGTCAAAATTTAAGAAAAATACAAACGTAACTTCTGAATAAGAAGTGCGTTCAAAATGTGTGACATTGGACTGAAGATATCCGTAAGACCTGTAAAAAGATTCCAAGTGCATCCGAACGGTTCTAAAAGTAACCTCAAAAAGGGGGGAATGTGAATTATTTATAATTAAATGATTTACTGAAGGTGACTAAGCTACTACCAATAGAAATAGTAAGATTATTCTCGGTGGAACTTGTTATCCCAATGGTAAGACTATTTGAGTGAACACTGCAGCCAAAAATGTGTCAAATAGAAAAAAATTAGATCCATATGGAAAATATGGTTCTATATTTAGTTCGAACAACCTCCTATGACCATGAAAGCATTTTTTTAAACAAAAGTTGTCAGGCAAGAAGCTATTGCAGAAAAATAACCGAAGAGAAACACTTTAATGCTTAAAGTTGGGTTCGAAGAAGAAAAACTGACTTTCAGAAGATCAGGTTTGATTCAAATATACGTACTTCAAAACCGAAAAGAATTTGAATAAAGATCCACAAATTTAAATCTTAGAAAAAAAAGCCTTGCCGTCAGGATCAGTCCGGAAGTATTGAATAGGGCTCTCAGCTCCGACGTTTTCAGTAGCGATGCTGTACGTCCTCACGTAGAAAGCGTACTGGGTGTATGGCTTGAGCCGGGTCAAGATGTGGTTCAGTTCGTCATTGTCTGGCTCAGCCCTGTCTGATGCATCCGAGACATCAACATACTCCACCCGCCATCTAAAAAGAGGACACATATCAGCTATTATAAAATATTACTATCAATTTCAAGGGGTAAATCGAGACAAAAAGTTAGCGGATTTTCTCGAGCTTAGCGGTCATACTGCGGGCAATCAAGGACTACATGTTCTGCAGTCTCGATGCCTCCACATGAACAGTTTGGGTTGTTCTTCCTCCTGAAGAAGAGTTTGGAGTTAAAATCTCCGTGATCTGATAATATCTGGGACATCCGGAAAGTATCCATAAGTCGTTCGGCCATCCGACCTTCGTGACCAACATTGTTGCCATTTTTCTACTATCCATTCCTGGGCAATGTCTGGACTGTCCCCTCACATACTGCTCCTGAGCTAGGCGTAAGGGCTCATCAATATCTCGGTTCTCGAGGTCACGGAGCAACCCGTCAAAGAGTATGTTCCATAGGACCAAGCCTTGGGGACAGGCTCTGGTGATATCCACGGTAGTACTAGTAAACAGCTGTCATATGACGGCAGACCGATCGTTAAGGAAGCTAGAGATCTGCGCAAAATAGATTTTTCGCTTTAAAAAAAAACACGTTTATTTAGGACTCTATTAAAAAATACATGCATATTCAAAATGAAATACATGAACAAGACATCCCATTTTAAACGGTCAGCGATTTGTCTAATTCAAAGTAGCCAATTCTATATTTAAAGTTTCCTTATGGCCTGTAAATTGATCATGCCCTTAAATAAACTAACGTAGAATCCAGCCACATCGCCCGATTTTTATACCTCACCCAGTTCCCAGACATAGAATGGCGGTCTATTGAACTGAGATTGGGTAGTGTCAAGAACCTTTCTTCAGTCACACCTTATTGAGAAAAAGTAAACATTCTCTCTCATCACTCTGCTGGTTTCTCACCACTCTCTCCCTCTCCACCACCGCTGTGGACATTTATTACAGTAGTTTAATTGTAACATACCGATCACCGCCACAGGCGTCCCTCCCATCAAACATAGTAACGTTCTGATACGGAGCTTCTATCGAGTAGACAACATAGCCGAGCAGAGTTCCAGAGTCTTGAGGTTTGAACTGTTTCCATTTGATCAGAGCAGCCACAGCATTCTTCTTACACACGATAACCGTCAACGACGTGTTGTCGCCTAAAACAAAATGACTGAAGTTGGCATCTCATCTCAAATAGGGAAATTAATTATTTTGTATTTCAGATATTGAGATTTTTCATATATTTCCAGTAAAAAGTACACTTCAAATGAAATTTAAAAAACATCACAACGTGCAGACAAATAATAATTTCATCGAAAGAAAGACTTGGGTGAAACACAGACAAAGTTCTTCCCCAATCGAATCCATGTAGAAAATTAATTTTCCTTTTTCCCCATTGCCTGATTTGGCTGAAAATGATAATATGTCTCAATTATGGGCTTCCCAATTCACATATACGAATTCGTGACCATATATTCATTGTTTAGTGAATGATTAGGGGTTTTGGTTAAGCCCCCCTTCAAAAATGCCCATCTCCTTCGTCAGTTCGGAGGAAAATCAATAGATGTCACACTCGGGAGGTCTGAATCCACGTATATAATTTCATGTCGAAATATTCCTTCTTTCAGGAGTTATCATGACCACCCACCCAGAAACGCACACAAAAATGAACTTTTAACTCCAGTTTTGGATTCAGGGGCTCAAAAACAAGACTCAGGTGGGGAAGTAAAACTCAATTTTAGACAGTCTTACCCAATTTCTTAAATCCACTTCATCAACAATTTACTTTTAGGCTTAATTTTCAAGAAAAGAAATTGTAGGTAATACTAGATTTAAATGGAAAGTAAACGAATGTTAATAAAACAAAACTATTAATAAAACAAAAATAAATAAATATTCGTTTCATACATGCGACTTTGTCTCCATTCGTGTTGGTAGATACTTCCAATTCCGTGAAGAAGTCCAGATTTGCCTTCATATTCAGAGTCTCTATCTTCGAAACGCATAGCTTTGGATTCAAATGAAAAAATATGCTCCCATTTTTAATGTCTAAGCCCTCACCACGGGTATCCCAGTCCCATAAGTCCTTCAGATTTTGATTTTCAAGAACCACTAAAGCATATCTGGATAAAAAAATAAAAAAAAACTTTTAATGTTATTGCAAATAAAATAAGCAATGGCATGTACAGAGATTTACATCATACAATTTATAACCAAAACACAGTTACAAAAATTAATGTTCATGTGTACGAAAGCGGGAACAAACTGGATTAAAATGGCATAGAAGCGTCACTTTAAAACATTATTATTGAAAAATTTAATTTGAAGAGAACTTACTTGGAACTTTCCAATTGTTTGCCATGTATCACTTTCAATTTCTTCAAAAAATTCAAAGACACTAGAGGAACAGCCCGAACTATTTTCAAATAGTCAGTAATTTCCTCGACCATATTCAAATTTTCTTCCAGTTCTTTCTCAACGTTACCTAAAACATCAATTATATTAGTTATCTTTGATTAAATTATTCTACTGTTTATATTTCAACAGTATGTAAGATTAATCAACAAATCAGCCAATGTCTGAACCATTACCATTATTCCGGAAGAATGGCGCGAAATACAAATAGTACCGATACTAAAACCAAACAAAGACACGCAGGAAATCACTTCACACAGGCCCATAGCTCTCTTATCCTGTCCAGCAAAAGTTTTTAATATAATTATGAAGAAAAGATTCGAATGGTTTGTGGAATATCACAATCTTCTCAGTCCACAGTGTCTGGGTTTCCGTAGCGGCTGATCCACAACTGATGCCCTTATGACACTCACATCTTCAATCGAGATAGCATTTTCTAAAAAACAAATACTTATGGCCCTATTCATAGACATAGACAAAGCATATGACAATGTAAATATTACCAAACTAATAAACGTCCTCGATAAATCAAAAATCCCACAGGAGATAACGGTATGGCTACATAAATATTTATTTAAGAAAACACTATATATAAAGACAGATGAAAGGGACGTAGAGATGGACTCATACAAAGGACTGTTACAGGGAGATGTTTGGTCACCAATCCTCTTTAACATGTATACTAGAGAGCTAGATGAGGGCATCAGTCTACTGCAATACGCCGATGACATAGTGATCTTCACAACACAACCCACAGTAGACCAGGCCATCACCAAACTAGAGGGGGGGACTCAGTACTCTCTCCAACAGACTGGACGACTTGAAACTCAGGATCAACATTGACAAATCGACACTCGTACCTTTCACAAAGAAGAGAAACATCAACCACAACAACATCAAATTACAATATAGTCATATCACCATACCCGTTGCTAAGGAACACAAATTCCTTGGTCTTTGGTTAGATACAAAACTGTCCTTCAAGAAACATATTCGGTCACGTACCTCAGCAGTACAGCCACGCACCTGACACTGCTCTATTTATCACAATTGCTAATGGCAAATGTTATTATGCCGTTGTAAATATATAAATAAATAAATAAAAAAGAAACATATATCCCATACAATAGCAAAATCACAAAAACCAATAAATCTCCTGAAATGTATAGCAGGAGGTTTGAGTTGGGGGGCACATCCCACCAACATGATCCACCTATATAAGAGCTTAGTTCGACCACTGCTGGAGTATGGCTGCGAGGTTTATGGCTCCACCAGAACACCCCTCATTCAGAAACTTAGTGTAATACAAAACCAGGCCTTAAAAATTTCATTGAGGACATTTAAAACAACTCCTATCAATGCCGTTCTGGTGGAAGCCGGAGAACTTCCACTTCCACTCAGACGTAAATTACAGTTAAAAAGAAAACTTACAAAAATACACGCCGACAAATCACACCCTTTCAACGATTTAATTAATAGGCAAAAAATCCACTTGAACAAGTACATTCAAAATACACTAGCAGAACTCAGGCCAACATTACAGACACTACATCGGACCGACAAACCGTTCTCATTTATTGCGCCCATCCCACTATCAAACCTTATCATAAAATCCAATCCAGACATTAGAACAATCAAAACATCCAAAAACAACTTGGACCCCACAATCCTAAAAGCCAACACAATAGAAATGATTAACACTCTTTACGATAAATGTCACAAACTCTTCACAGATGCTTCAAAAACACCAGAGGGGACGGGGATAGGTATCTTCGATCCCCAAACAGACACTAACCTAACAGAAAAAATCTCACCACATCATAACATCTGTACCTCTGAACTGATTGCTATCCAAAAGGCCATAGACTACTCTAAAAGTATTACATTTTCAGAAGAGATAGTTATATTGACCGACTCTAAATCCGCCTGCCAACTACTACTCAACTTTCACCTCAAAACTCGCAGCAACTACATACTCTCCACAATAGCTACATCCATTTACCAGTCAGATAAGAACTATTACATTCAATGGATTCCTGGACACATCAATTTGACTGACAACGACAGAGCTGACCACCTAGCCAAGCGAGGAACGGCAAAGGACACAGTGACACTCAGAATCGACTTGACCTTAGAAGACACCCTTTCCATCCTACAACACCAGACACTCACGGAATGGCAAACCAACTATACTGACATATCCCAAACCAAAGGACAATACCACTACAGAGTACAGAAGACAATAACGACAAAGCCATGGTTCCACCCACACAGTAAGACACTGACGACTAAACAAATCATATACTTGACACTACTGAGGACCGGACATGCCAGAACAAACAAATACTTACATCTAATCAAAATAAAACTATCCCCCAACTGTGAACACTGCAATGAGACTGAGGACGTAATCCACATTTTCACTAACTGCAAAAAATACGACAACCAGAGACAACATGAGTCACTACTATCCAACGAAAACACAATTCTTCAAACAATAGCTAACATTAATACCATAGAAAACATTAACAGACTCATTAAATTTATTACCAAATCAAAAATAGAATTATAGGATCAATAGACTACTACATACTCGCTCCAGCTTTATAGGACTACAATTAGTCTTACGGCATAATAAATTTAAAAAAAAAGTTGAGAGAAAAAAAAAGTTCTAATAATGATCGTTTTGCTAAAAATAACAATATAAGTGATAATAGCAGTTGCTAGAACTTACTTCCACCTCGTATCTTGATTTCCAAAGCCCCCCTGATTGTGGTGCAACCCCTGAGTTTTTGTATTGAAGCAATGCTATCAACATAAATTCCAGTGCATATCTTTTTACAAATATCTGAAAACCAAAAAAAACTGATTATAATCAGGAAGTAATAATACAAGTAATACAGGGAAGTGTAATCAGGTCCCACACTGAAGGATTCAATAAGCGAACAACAACTAAAATGTATTAGGGCGATTCTCTATAAACTCGTAATGGCCCATACAAACTCTGTCCTGGCATATTTTTTTAGAATTTTCGTAAAAATATAATAGTATTGCTTAGGAAAGTAACTGTTACTTTTAGTACACAAGAGGGCCAATTGAATTTATATGTATTTTTAAAGTTATTTTAGATTTTCTGATAAATCGCGACAGGGGACTGTTAGGTGTGTTAACTAAATTCTTAAACTAATTCAATCTTTTTTTTTTTTTTTTTTTTTGGGCAATTTGTTTAAAATTTAAGTTATATAATTCTGGGCAGCAATCATTACATATAAACGAGTAAAAGTACCTTCTTTTTGGATCAATAGCACCAACAAATCACTTAAATTCAGTTCACCAATTATTTAAGCCTAAAAATCACCATTGTAATTTTTACACAGCTCGCCGCCATCGCTAGGCCTCGACTTCTTCACTACACCATTAATTGTTTCATGTTTTTAACTTAATATTTTAATGTGTGTATTTTAATATTAATTAATTATTAATATTTAATCGTATATTAATTATTAATATTTAATTTAATTATTAATTATTATTAATATTTAATCTAATCAACATTATTAAAATCATTTACCAGAGGACTGTATGTCGCAACGACCAACACGCGTACTCACACCACAAATTGCGCTCGGACACTAAACAAAATGGCGCCCTGACGCCGTTCTCGGCAGTGTTACTACCTTCACACTGGTTGCGTTTCATTTCACGTTAAAAAACGTTTGTAAACATAACAGATTTTTTCTATTTTAGGTTTAAATTTTTGACAGGGGACTGTCTAAGAAAACTTCGGACAACATTAACATGACATTATTACATTTAAAAAATAAGAAACTACACCTTATTTTATGACATAAATATAAATTAATTATTCTATTTTTAGATATGAACTGCAAAATTTATTTAGTGTTCATAGTTTTTTTTAAAATATTATCCTAAAGTGGGAATACGTGAAATGGGACAGCCAGGGGACTGTGTTTTTAGGGCTTCAATATTTTTTAGAAAAAAATGTAAAATTGTTATCGTTATAAATATAATAGCACTATAAAGTTCAGCGTTTAATTTAAATTAAGAGGCATAATTATATTTCTATGCTTTATTTATTTTTTTTAAACTCGGTCCGGACAGCCGTTTACGAGTTTACAGAGAATCGCCAATTAAATACATTTAGGTTAGGTTAGGTTTTATGACTCATGCCCGGGCTTTAACTACGAGGTCATATCGCCTACTACCAGAGCGCTCTTTCGTCACTCTGGTGGACATGAGCCCGACTCTACTGTGGGAGTCCTAAATTTTGCCTACGCTAAATTTTTATTCACCTAGGGTAGGGGTCTTTAACGAGTACCTGACATCATACAGGCTCGGGACCATCGCTTAACGTCCCATCCGAAGGACGGCGTGCTTAAGTTTATTTTACCTCCCAGATAAAATAAACTAAGGGCCTCGGTCTGGTTTGAACCCACTATCTTGAGCTCAGAAGTCAAGCACGCATATCACTGAGCTACCGGCGCCCCTAAATACATTTAATAAATGTGTAGTTCTGATAGTTTTTACCTATGTAACAAAAATTTAATTGTCTTGAACCTCGTTTTTTAAAGAAATATTGAAAGTAGAACAGGATGTCAAGTGACATATGTGAAAACAATTCGAGCATATTTCAAGGGCAACATTTTTAAAATTCAAGGATCACAAAGAAGAAAAGAAAGGCAAATAAAAACTGGCTAAACATGTATCAATGATACCCTCCCCTGTGAGCGCTGTCTTACTTTCTGTGGTTCAGACATTTAGAATACTCAGATCATTTGAACTCTCGTAAACTAACTCCTGAGTGCCTGCAGTTACCAGGGGATGACGGTCGTCGGTTCTCCCGCTCTTCAGCTTTGCTAGGTGAGAGCCAGTTTGTTGGCGCCGCACCAGTTGTCAATATCGTCTATGGCGGCTTGAGCAGCTCCACTATCAGCGTGTACAGTAACAACGAGGTCGTCGACTTGGTTTTGGCACCGCTGAGGTCCGGTGCGTCCCTCTCTTCTAGCTAGTTGAAGTCACTTATCGTTGTACCGAGAAACAAATTGAATATGGCCCCAACAACAAACCTGGTTTATCTTGGCAGGATTCACATATATGTTTTCCATTTCTCTCAACATCTGAATAGCCGGTTGGGCACTCGAGGAGACAGTGTCCATTAAACGGTATCCATGGATTGTTCCGGACGTTTTCATCCATCTCCCTCGGTTTGGGCATGTCGTAGCATTCCGATTCAACAACACACCGACGACCAATATACTAAAAAAACATGGAAAAACATTTACAAAACTTGTCATGATTTTCAAAGAGGTTCAGGTGGACTAGAAATCGTTTATAAGTACTCGTATTACAAGAACATATCAGATATAAGAACCAAAATGTAAAGCCTCGTCCAGATTTCATTAGGTTCTAGATAAAAGAAGTATCGAATAAAGAGAAATCTTTATAAATATAAAAGGCAAAAGTCATATACACATTCACCGGTCAAATTTTCAGGTACTCCATTCTTAACGTAAGTCACGGGGAAAAAAAAAAAAAAAAACATAAACTGTTGATGATGAAGTGCCTACAGGGGGTGAACTGCTCGGTAATAACCTCCACGTATGGTTATTTCAATTCAATGACAGTTTCGGTCAAGTCCCGGTATAGTGACTGTATTTGTTGGATATAAGAAATGTATGGAAAGTTACTCATCCCGCACTATCTCAGTTTAATACATATGCCTCTTTTATATATAGATTGTAGAACCCGCGAGGCCAAATGCGAACGAAGTAAATAATAAAACAGGCGAAATATACTAATAAATATACCTCATAGGTGTTTTGGGGACAGTTTTCAACACACATCTTCTGAAAATAAAAATGTCTACATGATAAGCAGTCGGCGGAAGAAGGTCCAAAACAGCCGCCAAGACAATTTGGGTGACAGCACTCACCTTTGTCGGAGCAGCTACCGCCACAATTCGCGTGGCAAACTGAAAATAAACGAATTAATTTTAAAATAAATATTATACAACATTTAATCCTCAAAAATAGAACCAACCCCATTATAAAATTGCCTCTCCAATGGGGTTCATTGCAGGACCCAAGTACCCCCCATTGGTAGATGCTAGGAAAGAGCATAGTGTTTCCAAGGTGAAAAACATTTGGGTTTTAACAATAATCAGATCAAATTAATATTAATTTGTTTATTTCAATAACAATAATAATAACCAGATCACTACTCAACCTATAAACATACATCAAGGCATGTTTCATGGGATTCACTCAGCCCTCTTTGATTCTGTCTGGCGCTAAACTAACTTTCTCAGACAATCAACTAAGCAGATTATGGATACAATATTAAATGTTACGGGTATAGCATACACACGAAATTTCATGAAACTCGGCCGTAGAAGTCAATATAAACTACAACTTCATAAATTAAGAAAACATGAGCAAACTGAAATAGAAGTTTCACTTTTAAACATAAAAAAAAAAATAATGGATAGAAAGTTACAAAAAAAATTATAAAATTAAATTAATCGTGATTTTAGGAGCCCAAGGCTGCAAATAATTGAAAACATTAAAAAGTTGTCAACTAAATTTGTTTTGGATAAGGGTTATCCGTGAAATTTACCTTTTTGACAATGGTGTTTATCCCAACACACCGTGATCCTCTCTCCCTTAAAGTTCATCGTGGGACAGGACTGGTTAACAGCGCACAAAGGGCATTCCATAGTTGGCTTATTATTCTGAACAAACACAAAACTATGAATATTATAATATTCAGTAGAGGCTCGTGTGAAGTTAGCGCCCCTTTTTTGGAAAAACACATTTTTCTTTAGAATTCTGAGTTTGGGGGCAAGAGTTCTTTATAAAAATTGTAAGGAGTTCTGGTGAATTACGCTTGTGAATCGAAAAAATTCCTTTTTTGGAAAGTTACCCCGGATAATCGAAAACTACGGATATCCGTAGTCTGAAATTCAAAAGACATTAATTGAAAAATTATTTATTAAACATAAACAAAAGGCATAATAATTGTGAAGCGGTTCCCAGGAAGAGAAGTAACAACACTTAGAGTGAGGGGTTATTTAAAATCAAAAGTCTGAATTACACTAAACAATCAATTAAGAATAATTCAAAAAGGAAAAAAAAATATTGTGTAACGTCCATATTTAAAATAATTTAATTCCCGACAAGTTTTAGATTTACTGCCCAGACTAAATTGAAACAATTAAAATATTATTGATAAAAGAAAAATCTAAAAAATTATAATTTTTTTTTAAATATAATTTTTCGATGAAGCGTTTCCTGACTCATTTTATATAAACTATTCAACTCAAAATTTAATATCTAATAAGATCCGGAAAATATGTATGTAATAAGTAGTCTGTCAACTAGGTCCATATTAGACTTCTAATACAGCGAAAATAGTAACGTACTATAATGTAATGATATAACTTACTATAATCTAATGAATGAATAACTTACAATAATATAATGATGTTCCTTTCCGCTAGTTGCTATAAGGTCCCAGTTTATGGTACTGATATAACAAAGCTGGGGGTTCTTAGCAAAGTACACAGAACCCCGCACGATGTCAGTAAGGGACTTCAAGCCTATTTCCTAAAAAAATAATTATTATTCAACATCTATATACAGTGTGTAAGAGAATAACATGATCACTTTCCATAATTTTTGAATGACTGACTTTATCGGGACGCGACAAAATGCCATCATGCAAAGTTGGCGTAAGAGATCTATAAAAAATAATACAACTGTGAATAATGAATAATATTAATAAAATAAGGTGAAATACTAACATGAGGGTCACTCAATAAGCTTATAGTCATGACATCCTCCTCTGTCTAATCAATTTAACGACTGGCAGATTCTGGAATACACCGTTCTCTATGTTTGAATGAACATGACACAGCAAAATCGGCGCAAACGATCCTTATAGTGAATCAGCCTTTAAAGGTAAATTAAGTCTTTAATAGTAGTAGGTGAATAAATATAAAAACCTGTAAGTGTAGCATCTCAAAAACGACGAGTGCATAATTCAAAAATAGAGGATTTCCTCTAATAACAGCTAAGCTGGGGAAAAGAGTCTTCAAAGATCGAAGTCTATGGACACGGTAGAGTAGGAGGTACCCCGTGATCTCTTTCAACTCAGGGAAAGAGAAATTGGCGTAATCAGACTCGCGGGCGTGGTTGATGAGGACAATCTGTACGTTCCCTTCCACCACCTCACACCCCCTTAGCTGGGAGAGCATCTTCACTGAGTTCCGGATATCTATGCTCTGACACACTGGAAATCACGAAACATTACAGTTTAAAAAATGAGAAGCAGAAAAATACGAAACTAAAAAAACTGGCACCATTTTCCATTTTCTCTTTTTTCAAAATGGAAAACCGGTTTGCTTTCGCTCACGAACCAATTTTTTTTTTTAAACTGTCGAGAAAATTATTCATTTCATAACATAGAATTTAAGGACACACACTTTATATTTTGAAGAAATCCTTTTTAATAAATCTTTCAGTTTATTAATTTTTCATTTATTATGAAAAAATTCTTTCATTTATTAGTGATATAGATTTGTTATAGGCTGTATAAAAAAAGTGAAATAATATATTATTCATTAATAAATTATAATTAAAACTGTTGAGAGTTATTAGATAATTCTTCGTTAATTTGTTCCTCAGTTATTGTCAACCATTTCAAACTATCTAATACATGTTAGGCTTATTTCGCAATTTTTTTTTATTACAGGTTCCAAAGTCCTGAGATGGTAGAGTTCAGGTACCTATAAATAAATTAAATTCTAAATTATATTCAAATTTTAAATAAAGTTGATTCTCACCTCCAGGTTCCTTTCGGAAAGTGGTGATGTCCGTCATCTTATATGTTAGGGAAGACATCACCCAACTTATAAAAATAAACTGGGTAAGGAAATATGGTTTCCATTTATTAATCATTGTGATCTGCAAATACAATAGAAAATTCTCAAAAAATTCGAACTATTAACAAAACTCACCTGTCTTTAAAAAAAGCTCACAGATTCACTAAGGGGATTTTGAAGAGAGATGACGTGTTAAACAGAATACATACACGAGGGAACTACGTTTCGTTATGTATTAGTGAAAATATAACACATTTTTTTTAGAAATGAAGAAGTATATTAAAAAGTCATTGAAAATAATAAAGTAATTTTGAAAAGAAACATTTTGAAAAAAATTGAAATTTTTTAAAAAAACGCCAAAAATTCAATATTTGTTATGTTTATTCCTGACTCTCACCGCTGTAACCTGCTTTTAATTATGAGTGAATCGAACAAAAAAAGTTTGGTCAAAATATCTGCAAAACTCGCTGAATGGCAGCGTATTTTCTGAATTATAAAATCTTAAAAAGAATTTACCAAATATCACAAGTCCTATATCTATGAAAAAATCAAAATCGAAGTGAAAATTATATATCTAGTGTAATTGTTTTAACAAAACTCACCTGTCTTTAAGAAAAAAAAGCTCACACACACTAAGGGAATTTTGAAGAGAGATGACGTGTTAAACACGGTACAGTGCCTTCATAATAGAGGGAACTTCTTTTCAATTTCAATTGCAATATAAAATAATTATAAAAAATGTATAAAATATTTATAAAAAATGTATAAAATAATTATAAAAAATGTATAAAATATGGTAAATATTATTATCTTCAATATTTCTCTAATTATAAGAAACATTTTGAAAAAAATTGAAATTTTTTAAAAAACGCTAAAAATTCAATATTAGTTATGTTTATTCCTGACTCTCACCGCAGTAACCTGCTTTTAATTATGAGTGAATCAAACAAAAAAAGTTTGGTCAAAAGTATCTGCAAAACTCGCTGAATGGCAGCGTATTTTCTGAATTATATAATCTTAAAAAGAATTTACCAAATATCACAAGTCCTATATCTATGAAAAAATCAAAATCGAAGTGAAAATTATATATCTAGTGTAATTGTTTTAACAAAACTCACCTGTCTTTAAGAAAAAAAAGCTCACACACACTAAGGGAATTTTGAAGAGAGATGACGTGTTAAACACGGTACAGTGCCTTCATAATAGAGGGAAATTCTTTTCAATTTCAATTGCAATACAAAATAATTATAAAAAATGTATAAAATATTTATAAAAAATGTATAATATAATTATAAAAAATGTATAAAATATGGTAAATATTATTATCTTCAATATTTCTCTAATTATAAGAAACATTTTGAAAAAAATTGAAATTTTTTAAAAAACGCTAAAAATTCAATATTAGTTATGTTTATTCCTGACTCTCACCGCTGTAACCTGCTTTTAATTATGAGTGAATCAAACAAAAAAAGTTTGGTCAAAAGTATCTGCAAAACTCGCTGAATGGCAGCGTATTTTCTGAATTATATAATCTTAAAAAGAATTTACCAAATATCACAAGTCCTATATCTATGAAAAAATCAAAATCGAAGTGAAAATTATATATCTAATGTAATTTTTTTAACAAAACTCACCTTCTTCAAGAAAAAAATGCTCACACGCACTAAGGGAATTTTGAAGAGAGATGACGTGTTAAACACGGTACAGTGCCTTCATAATAGAGGGAACTTCTTTTCAATTTCAATTGCAATATAAAATAATTATAAAAAATGTATAAAATATTTATAAAAAATGTATAAAATAATTATAAAAAATGTATAAAATATGGTAAATATTACGGTTTTTTTTTTATTTTTTTTTTTAGATGTACTATAAGTACGCGTTTCCTGGGCATCTGAGCTCTATACACTTACTTATAACAATAAAATAAATCGAAATATGCGATAAAAAACTTGGTCCCACGGGAAATTTTTCGGATTACGCCTTGACCCCAATGAAAAATTGTCGTATTTTGCGCCGGTCCCAGGAAGAAATAGCCACATTTTGCCTTGGTCGTTAAAGTGTTAAATATTTACTTTAAATAACAAAATATCATATATAATTATGTATTATTCATGTAGTATTTATAATATGCATTTAATCATACATAATAATAAATATAATTGACAGAAGAACTGAAAATATATCATCTAGAATTTTAACTGGATTAGAACCGTCTTGTTTCTTTTTAAACATTTTTTCAAAACGTATCTCAGAGTCTATACGACCTGGCGAAACCAGTTTCACCATAAACTTCAGCTATTTACCTCTACTACAAATGTTGGCTCTCCCCTGTAGTTCATAAGTTTGGTTTTAATATTTTGATAGGATAATATATAAATTGAAGTTATGATCAGCGACGAATTTAGGCTTAGGCCCGCGAGCCCCAGTTATTAGACAGAGAAAATGAGGGTATACGTTCTGCATCAAACATAAGTGCTCTGTTGCTTTCACGTGATCTTTACGAGATTTATCCTAACATAAATATTGCTTTACGCATTTATTTAAGTATTCCCTCAACGAATTGTTCTGGAGAACGATAATTTTCCACGTTAAAAAGAGTAGAAAAAAATTATTTGCATGCAAGTATGGATCAAGACAGACTAATGCACTTGCATTATTGTTCATCAGTTGGTGCAAGAAATTGATTATGATATCATGTTTTCGCACGAGCCAAAGCAAAAAGAAAAAAAGTTATTAATCCATTATACAAATATCATTTATTGTTTTATTTGAGTATTTTATTAATAATGTTATGTTGAAAAATGAAAGAATAAAATGTATTTTTCATTACATCAAGCATACTTTCTAGAGGTCGGAAACATGGAATTTTTCCGCTATATTTCGTATAGCTGGGGAAGTAAAACTATTGATTTTTAATATAAATATTGTCTATTTTCCAAATACGTATAATACCGAAAGTACTCCCGTGTATTATATATATATATATTTTGTGAATTAGACAATATTTATAAAATATATTAGTTTTTTTCTTTATTTGTAATAAGTGTTCACAACATTTCTGCAAAAAATCTGAAGGTTACTGATTAGTTAGAGCCTAATTTTTAAAAACAATCCTCTTTATAACTGTTAATAACCTGACGAATAAACTATAATATAATAACAAAGAAAAAAAAAAAAAGAATAAATAAAGAAAAAATAAAATTAGAGACGAATAAATAAGGAATACTTTGAGATAGTTGCATGATCAATCTGATATATACTGACTAGCAGTAATACCCGGCGTTGCCCGGGGAACTTTGACTTTTCTCCCAATATCTCCTATAAGGCTATTCAGTTCCTCGACAGTACATTCATGATGTTATAATTTTCAATTATTCATACGGAATAAGGCTTATAGTCCTTCAACTGTAGTAACGCTAGCTTTGGAGCTAAAACTAATTTATTCAAAAAGATTTCTCATTAATCGTTGCAATGGTTTTCGAGTTACAAAGATTGCGTGAGTGGATGCTGGGATGGACCAGGGGTTGATTAAAAAATAGACCTTAACCTTCCGGTAGATAAAACTTATCTATTCAAAAAGATTCCTCATTAATCATTGCAGTGGTTTTTGAGTTACAAAGATTGCGTGGGTGGATGCTGGGATGGACCAGATATTGAGGTACTAATACGCCTATAACCTTCCACAGACGATGACGAACAAATTTAAAAAAAACAATCAAATCCATCAAGCCGTTCGTGAGTTATAGCGGTACAACGCACAGACATTTTCAGCTTTATATATATGATAGTCTTTGCTAATCATTTCTATTTCTTGCACTTCTCAATGCATGTATGTATATATATATATATGTATATACTTCTTATGTAGTTTATATGTGTTGTAAATAGAATTTAGTGTAAAGGAGATGTAATAAGTATATTTAAATGCATGGTAACACTGAGCTCTCTCTAACATATTAATCATGTACCAGGAGGTTGCCCAGTTAGTAACTATAAGCAGGTTAGTCAAATATCTGGCAGGTTAGTAACATTATGTTAGATAGACCGAACAAAGGATAAAAATGTAAGTGAATCACCGGCTATCTACCTCCCCAGTAAGAATTAATCAATTACGTTTTCTCTCTCCCTCCAAAACCAATCGACCGTTAGGGCTAAAACGAAATATTTGACTTAACTACATAGTGGCTTCGGAATCATACTGAATTTTGTGTCGATAAATTCATTACATCGGCAGTTATTATGGTATTTGAGTCGAGCCTCTCTTCTCTGCCCCCTCCCCTTCCGCTAAAAATTAATAGGTGTCGTCCTAAGAGGGCTTTGCATTACTTATGAATTTTGTGTCAATGCGTTCACTAGAACGGCAGTTATTATAGGTTTTTGTGTTAAGCCTCCACATAAAAGTTCGTGTTGATACATTCATTTTGTCGGGAGTTATCGTGTTAACAGACACGCATACCCACTACTTTTTTCATTTTTAGAATCAGGAGGGCGGAAAACATGAAATTCTGTTGAAAATTCATCAATGAATTTTTGATCGATTATATAACTTCCCCTACACTACCGTAATCCTGAGGGCGCCGGTAGCTCAGTGGTATGCGTGCTTGACTTCTGAGCTCAAGTTCGTGGGTTCGTAACCCGACCGAGGCCCTTAGTTTATTTTATCTGGGAGGTAAAATAAACTTAAGCACGCCGTCCTTCGGATGGGACGTTAAGCGATGGTCCCGAGCCTGTACAATGTCAGGTACTCGTTAAAGACCCCTATCCTAGATGAATAAAAATTTAGGACTCCCACAGTAGAGTCGGGCTCATGTCCACCAGAGTGACGAAAGAGCACTCTGGTAGTAGGCGATATGACCTCGTAGTTAAAGCCCGGGCATGAGTCATAAAACCTAACCTAACTACCGTAAACCCACCCTTACAACAATAAAATAGTACAATTTAATGTTCCCCCCTCCCACCTCCTCCCAACTGCCCTTCGCTATTTTCCAATCTGGGTTATTGCTAGTTGTGATATTTTATGAAAATCCAATCAACCGTTGAAAAGCTAGCTATCATTTTATGTGCCCCCTTGTTAATTTCGAGATGCTACATAGCCTCTTTTCTGTGTGAGGCCTTCTTTGAAATACCCTGAAAGTTTCTTGAATATGCGATCAACCATTTTTGAGTTATTAGGTGGCAAACAGGCAATTAAAGTGTGGCTTTTACTTCAATGGCTTTCAATTCATGAATGACTTTTCTTGAAGTTTTCTGATCTGAGGGCCCCGGTAGTTCAGAAGTAGCATGCTAGCCTACTGAGACCAAGATCGCGGGTTCGATACCCTGCCAAGGCTCTTAGATTTTTTATCGGGAAGGTTAAAACCTTGAGCACGCCGTTCTTCGGATGGGACGTTAAGGTTAAGCGATGGCTTCGAATGCGATGTCAGATACTCGTTAAAGACCCCCTACCGTGTACTATTGCCATGTTATGGTTTAACAGAAATAAATGTATTATTATAACCTTAGATAACTAAACCTGGGTAGACAACTTTATGTCTCCCACACTAGAGCTAACAGGGAAAGGATAATAAAATTGGATGCTTAAGTCCCTTGGTGTATATAATTTGTAAAAGTTTTCGCTTCAGTTTTTGAATTATGTTGTTTTCATTTCCATTTATTGCAATACTTTTCAAATATATGCAGGGATTTTTGTAATATATTTCACCTTATGTTTTCTGTTTTGCCAGATTGGTATCCCTCTGTCGGTGAGCCTGGTCCCTGGCCGGGAAGTGGTGGTCGACGTGGGGAAGCCGGTCGAGATGAGCTGCCTTGTCTCTGGAGGGAAGGCTCCTTTCCTCACCTGGTACAAAGACACCAAGCCGATCATCTCTTCAACCCATCCTTCAGGTGAACAACAATCCAAGCCTGGGGAAATCAGGCCATATCCTATACTAACAATAAGTGATATACCCGGCGTTGCCCAGAAGTAACGTTTCGTCATTACTTTTTTTGTCTTTGTATTAAAACAGAGGGCTTATACTACTTAAGGGTTTAATAGCCCCCTCTTTGGTAAGTAGTCACGCCAACAAAACCAAGTTAAGTTCCATAAACATTTTGAGTTCAGATCGAAATGTCAAGAACTCAGGGTTATGATATGTTTGAACTGTCCTTGCCATGTGTCCTGCTTGTATGTTGCTAAAACAAATTCTAAAGCCTCCCTCTATAGCGGCCTTCCAAGAACGCTAAATAGTCAAGGCGTTTCCTCGTTCATCCTTAACATCCCCTGAAAGTTTTTGAAATTCAGGTTGAACTGTGTCCCTTCCCTAAAATAATTCCATTGGCTTTGGAGAGAGAGCGATTGATTAATTTATGCTGTGGAAGTACATACTGGTGACTCACTGACTACTTTTTTCAATTGTTAATATTTTTTTTTTTTATTTTATTTTATTTTGTACCACTTGTGATGATACTGATCACATGTGGTCTGACTTGAATTAGATATATAAACAGTTATTGAATCTTAAAATAGGTTAGATTTGGTTAGGTTTTTATGACTCATGCCCGGGCTTTAACTACGAGGTCATTTCGCCTACTACCAGAGCGCTCTTTCGTCACTCTGGTGGACATGAGCCCGACTTTACTATGGGAGTCCTAAATTTTGCCTACCCTAAATTTTTATTCACCTAGGGCAGGGGTCTTTAACGAGTACCTGACATCGTACAGGCTCGGGACCATCGCTTAACGTCCCATCCGAAAGATGGTGTGCTTAAGTTTATTTTACCTCCTTTTACCTCCCAGATAAAATGAACTAAGGGCCTCGGTCGGGTTTCGAACCCACGTTCTTGATCTCAGAAGACAAGCACGCATACCACTGAGCTACCGGCGCCCTCGAATCTTGAAATATCTTCATGTATACATTTTTATGACATACCCCCTTATTACCATGTTATGGTTTAACGAAAATAAATATTATTATATTTTAGAAATGCTCTTATCAAGAACTCTAAAACGATGTGATAATATTTTACAACCCCTCTTATTAGCGCCCCCCCCCCCCCCCCCCCCTCTTAAAACTCAGGTACACTAAATAGCCTTTCTACTTTCATGTTCACCCTGAACATTCCTTGAAAATGTTGTGAAATAAGTGGAACGGTGTTGCGTCGAATATAATTCCTTAGGAGCCCTCTTTCATCTTAAAATAGTTTGCCAGCTCAATAATACTATAATTCTGGACCGTCCTTGTCAAGAAATTTAAACAAAGGGGCACTGTAGCAACTATCAAAGTATTCAGCGAAGGACAGTTGACGTAGCGCTTCTTTGTACGTTGGTTGCGACACATACTTGGTAAAGCTGAATGAGGCTGTTCTCGACCATTGATATTCAGGTATTGCTTCTGGCTGTTGGTTGCCTTTGGTGGTTTTTCGACATTTATCGGTGGAACTACATTTAAAATAGGCTAAAAGAGTAATAACATATTACACTGAATTATGATTAATTTTAAAGTTAGAGTCTTCTAAGTCTATGAATAAATATTTTAAATTCATATCATGAATAGTATTAAACTAAAATTAGAGGGATTACGATATTAGGTATGATTTCCTAATTCTCTAACCTAACGAGCCTTATTCTAAAATTGGAAAAAATGAGTGTCTCTTTGTTTTGATAATAACAGATATCGACAGGGGCATAGTGGGGGGGGGGGGGGGGGGGGGGGGGGCGCATGCAAAAAAAACAAGATAAAATTTAAATAAACTAAAAAAAAATGTTTTTATTTAAAATGGATTGCTTGCAAGTTACCAATAGGATCTTCAAATTTCCCTTGCGTCTGATTCCTAAATCAGCAATCAGCTCTTACATAAATGTATATGTACAAAACAAGTCATATTACATTTATTTAAATATATATGGATTTGATCATTTCATTTCCTCGCTCAAAATCGTCATTTATGTTATACTTTATACTCTTAAAGCTGATTTGACATGCGCAGTAAAAATTCAAATGCATGCTATTGGATTTGAGTAATTTAATTCTAAAAGCACAGAAACCATAGCGTGCATTTGCTGCTGCTGCGCTTTGCATTTTTGCTGTTCATTTAAAGTCAACTTAAGTATTACAGTCAGTGGTTACCTCAGGGGGAGCTTCTAGAGGTCCGAGTCTCCCAAATTAATAACAAAAAGTCTGCAACGCTAACCTCGGAAACTTCGGGCTGTGCCCCCGGGAGTCTATACCCCCCACCCTCGTAGCCTAACCCCCCCTGCTCAAAATCCTGGCTACGCCCCTGGATATCGATCCCATATTGAATAATAAGTAATGATTAATTATTTCAATATATTTTATAAAAGGACTGCTAGTTTCAGATAGTTGTTGAAGACGATTATATCATCGATATAGATGAGAACGAGAAGCATCTAGCGAATATAATGTTCATTGTTTCGATGAGGCGTTCTTTAAGGCGAAGGGCATGCGCAAAAATTCATAATGGTCATTTTCCGTTGAAATTTCATTGATATTTGATGAAATACCTGACGCCAGATCAATTTCCGAAAAATATGTGGCATAACCGATTTTTACAAATGGGTCTTCGATATTTGTTAATGGAAACTTTTCTTTTATCGTCTTTTCATTTAATTTGCGATAGTCGATTTCCTTTTGCCGGACGCGTCAGGTTATTCGGGTACTTCCCATATGTTGTTTATGTTTGTGGAATTAGACAATAAGTGTTCAATAAAAAAGTGCTTTATATATCATCTTTTTAATTTTATTTATTAGTATTTCCACTATATCGACACAAAACGCAAAACATGTATTCTGAAAGTGAAATAGATTTCTTAAAATTTTTAGAATTACGACGAAACTGTTACCTAACAAAACAAAAAAATGTTAAATTTGGTGATTCTGAATCCTCATACTAAATTTTGTGTACATTAAATTTATTACATTGTCAGTTATTAGGGTTTTTGAATTGAGCCCCTCCCCTTTCCTTCGGCCGATATCGCTGAAAATAGACAGGTTATGCCTTTGTTGGGTTTTGATTTCATGTTGATCATTCATTACATCGGCAGTTATTGAGGTGTTTGTGTTAAGCCCCATTCTGATCCCCCCCTTCTTATTATTTAATTTTAATTAATTATTTATTATTAATTTTATTAATTAAATTATTATTTTTACATTTATTTATTTTACATAATATTTTTTATGACAGTAGATTTACATACACGTCAAACAAAAAAAGTGCAAATAATAATAAGAGATATGTGACATATTACTAATTTATAAATAGTTGTTAATTATATTATTTAAAATTAATGGTGGTTCATGTTGTAGCCTACTTAACATAATGGCTTTTAAGACGTTAAATGTTAATTTGGAGATGAGGTGCAGCATCGTATTCACCAACACACACCTACTTTTTTTTTTTAATTTTTGGGATGAGAGCACTTATAATATGAAATTCCTGTGAAAACTCAACTTTGAATTTCTAAACGATTATATAACTTCCCTTCTACATCGTAGTGGGGGAAGTAACAACTTTGTTTACATTTATGGGGAGCGGGGCTCCTTGGAATTTAGCCGCTTGCAATTAGCTACGTACATATACAATGTCACCCACATGCAAACCCTGCTAAGTCAATGTAAGCAAATTTTGGCAAAGGGCGAAAAACTGTTAAAATCAAACGGTTAGAGATGCAAAGCTGCAATTATTTTGTTTAAATCGTCAAAAATAAACGCAACTTTCCTTTTATCTGTGTATAATCTCAGAATTATTAATAATTAGTTATTCTGGTATTTAAATCCTACTTAGCAGGTTTTGCAACCGCACGCCAAAGTTATCAGGTTTTGAAACCTTTTTGGCAGCCATCTTTGAAACGATACTTAACATTTTTGCAGAGATATTGTGAAACACTTGATAAAAATAAAGAAAACGTATGTTTTTAAAAAATATTGTCTATTTCACAAATAATATATAATATGGGAGTACTTTCGGTATTGCTACCATCTTCAGCCACGACTTAACAAATACTAAATTGAAGTTCAACTAGGTAGGTAGTTTACAATCCAAGCGGTAGGTAGGTATCCTTTTTCAGCCCCTACGGGGTTTTCCTATCCTTTCTGTACAGTTAATATTTGAAATATGGAAAAACATAAAAAATGACATTTCGTCCCAAATTGGGATCTTAAAAATAAAAAATTTGAAATACTATGTGTTGATTAAATGCATATATGAAGTGAATTAAAGATTACAATTGTTATTATATGAATAAAAATAAAATAAAAAGTTTTATAAAATAAAATATACAGTTTTTTGAGAGAGTAAGTACGTATACACAGAGACTGGAGGATTATATTATTGGCGATAAAAGGGGTGAGTATTTGAGATTGGTCTGATCGTTCATACAATTTCCTTTTTGTAGCGCTCTGTTTATTTCTAGTTGTTCCAGTGAGTTGAGTAATGTACCTTTGTCACAAAAATATAGGTATTGTATGCCTGTATTTATGTCGAAATGGTGTTTGTTTTCGTTGATGTGTTGTGCGAATGTTGATTTTACTGAGTTATATGATGCGTCGGTGTTTAGCCCTATTTCTGATATGTGTTCTTTTACCCTATTTTTAAATTGTCTCCCGGTTTGACCTATATAAACAAAATTGCAAGAACTACATTTTAGTTGGTAAACCCCGCTTTTTTCTTCTGTTTTTATTTTGTCCTTCGTGTTGTTGAGATGTTTGTATATAGTATTATTAGTTCTAAAACCTACCCAAAAGTCCTCTTTTTTAAGTATATTTCCTATCTGTTCTGAAATTTTTCCAAAATAAGGTAATCCCACCCATTTTTTAGTCCCTGTATTATTTGATGTGTCTAATTTTGAAATGTCTTTTAAATGTATTCTGTTTATGACTTTACGTCTTATCTTATCAATAATGTGGCTATTGTATCCGTTTTCTTTTGCTATATTATTAATGATGCCTAACTCTGTGTTTCTGTTGTCTTCGTTTAATGGTATTGTGTAGGCTCTGTGAAATAGTGAATAAAATGCTGCATGTTTGTGTGTTGTGGGAGCATTTGATGTATTGTGTATGATGGAGTCTGTGGTTGTTGGTTTTCTGTAAATGTTGTATTCTAGTTTATTGTTTATTATTTTTAAATTTAGGTCTAAAAAATGTAAGGTATTCCCTCCCATTTCTATAGTAAACTTTATTTTTTCATGTATACTGTTTACGAAATCAAATAGCTGTTTTATTTGCCGATCATCGACGAAACGATACCAAAATAATATTTTAGTCTTACTTGGAGTTTTATCAAGAATATATTTTTCTAGCTGGTCCATAAATAAATCCGCTAGTAGGGGGGATAAGCAAGAACCCATTGCTAATCCGTCTTTTTGTTCATAAATTTGATCATTAAAAGTAAAATAATTTGGCTAGTACATAACTTTAACATGTCATATATTTCAATTTTTTCATAAAATGAATGTCTAGTTCTTATAATTAATTTATTAACAATATCAAGACATTCTTCCAGAGGGATATTGGTAAATAAATTAGTTACGTCTAATGACAACAATTTAGCCCCTGATGGTATGTTTAGTGTTTTAGTTTTTTCCACAAAGTCTAACGAGTTTATGACCGTATGTGAGGGTTGAAATTCTATGAACGATCTGAGTTTTTTATTGAGAAATTTGGATAATTTGTAGGTAGGGGAATTAATAAATGATACAACAGGTCTAATAGGGATGTTGTCTTTGTGGATTTTGGGGAGACCTGTTAGTTTGGGAATTGTGGGATTCATTATTATGAGTCTCTGTTTATACGTACCTTTTGTAATATAAGTAGTTTTTGAAACTGTTTTCCGAACATTCTTCTGTAATGAAACGGTGGGGTTCTTTTTCACGCGAGAGAAACCGTTCTCTTCAAGAAAACTGAGCACTTTATTAACATAAACACTTTTCTGCAACAAAACTAAAGCATTTCCTTTGTCTGCTTTTACTGTTATTATGTCTTTGTTCTTCAGTTTCTTCTTTAGTTTTTGGAATTTGTTGTGTTCTGTGTTAGTGTGTTGAGTGTCCCGGTGTGATCTTAGGCTTTTCCTTATTTTCTGTGCTCATATAGTCTTGGACTCAATATTACCTTTATCAGATAATATTGAGTCCACGGTGGCAGATAATGCCTCTGCTTGTTTGGATGTAACCGGTTCCTTGAGGTTGAATTTCAGTCCTTTTTCTAATAGTCCAGTTTCTTCCACAGTTAGTTGTACGTCCGTTAAATTCTTTACTTTTTCGTGAAACGTAAAAACTTCCTTTTTCTTTATAGGTAGGTTTGGTATTTCTTTCCTTCTGTTCTTCATAAGTAGACTTTTTAGCTTTTCTTCCTGTTTTTTGGTCTTTTGTTTACTTAATTCCCAAACCTTTTCCCTAACTGAACTTTCTATTAAATCCATTTCTATATTGCTGTACTGCCTGCCCAGTTCTTGTCTTAGATAGTATAAAGTTTGACTGAGTCTGTCTCTTACCTCGTACCATCTTTTTATTTCCAGTTTCAGCCATTCCAGTTCCGCTCGTTTCACTGCTCTATTTGCTTCTTTGCTTCTGTTCCTCGTGTTAATCTTGATGTAATTGGGTATGACTTGTTCTCTCAAACACTCCAATTTGGGACGAAATGTCATTTTTTATGTTTTTCCATATTTCAAATATTAACTGTACAGAAAGGATAGGAAAACCCCGTAGGAAAACTACCTACCTAGTTGAACTTCAATTTAGTATTTGTTAAGTCGTGGCTGAAGATGGTAGCAATACCGAAAGTACTCCCATATTATATATTATTTGTGAAATAGACAATATTTTTTAAAAACATACGTTTTCTTTATTTTCATCTTTGAAACGATGTATGCGGCTACAAAATCTGTTTATTATTAGCACGTTCTCCATTCATTTTACAATTTGGTTTAAAAAAAAAAAAAACAAGCGCAAAGTAATAAAAGTAGTAGGTATATTTATAATAATTTGTTATTTTTTAAAACAATTCAGTAAATATTTACTGATATTGTTCGAGAAAATTAATTAACTACCTACCTACATTAAAAGCATTAGGTAGCTACGATCTAAAAAAATAAAATTGTAGTGCAAAAAGCAGTTTCTTAAAATAAATTTTGCTTTTTCTCTAAAATTTAATTAATTTGTTTCTTCCTCTTCTTCGTTCAATAGATCCAAGTCTTCCTCCGAAATTAAAGCATCCTGGTTCTGAAGACGTTCTTGTTGTTCAAATACCTCTTTATAAAAGGATAAATTTTCATTTTCTTCCCATTCATTTCCAAAATGCAACAATAAAAGTTTTTTTAACCTCTTCTATTTTTGCGTCTTTCATTGCAACACCTTGGTATGTAGTACTCATACTTATCAGGTTTTGTATCCCAAGTTCTGAGGAGGCCATCTTGGCCCACATCATTTTTTATGACAGCAGGGTTTGCATCTGTGCGACATGATTCCAATTCGAGCTATTAAAATACAGTAGACTCCCTCTTATCCCTCGTTGGTTTTTTTGTTAACCCTCCTCTCAATTCAATATGGTTTAAATTGATAATTGAAACGAGAACTATAATAAATCAAAGCACATTTGGTCAATTTGGCTGAAACTCAGTAGGTGTCGTCGTTAGAGGGTTCTGGATTTACATATACAATTTCGTCTCGATACATTTATTCTATGGGGAAGTAAAATAGGAATCTTTTTAAATTTTTGTTAGAGAAGAAAATTCTTTAAAAAACTGATAAATAATTGCTTAACAAAGAGGGCAACCTCCTAGTATATGATTAATATGTTAATCTATGTTAATCTGATGAGTGTGAACACACATCAAGCGAATTTGATAGTCAAGATCCTCCCTCCGACTCTCAAGTATGCGAAGAGAAACTGTCGGACATTTTTGATCAGTTGAATTTGGAGCATATCAATCTGAACGAGTTGCATGAAATATCTAAGATGCCTTTTTTGAAACGAAAAATTCAAGAAGCCGCTAACGCGATGTGCAAAAAAGCGAAGTTGGCCTAGCAATAATGAAATGAAGTCTATTTTAAACCTATAAAAAATACTTTCCCCAGAAAAAATAAATTATTTTGTCAATTTTCAACTCCTGAAGAACACATTTGGCGTTTAAAACATATAAAATAGTTGTATCAATTTTGAGAAAAAAATCCTGAAAAAAAAGTCATAAAAAGCGAAGTTGGCCTAGCAATAATGAAATGAAGTCTATTTTAAACCTATAAAACATACTTTCCGCAGAATAAATAAAATTTTTTGTCAATTTTCAACTCCTGAAGAACACGTTTGGCGTTTAAAACATATAAAATAGTTGTATCAATTTTGAGAAAAAAATCCTGAAAGAAGTCATAAAAATCGTAAAATCACGTTTTTTGGTGTTTGTATCAATCGCAGCAATTATTTTGACAAAATTTTCGAAATCTACGGAAAATTTCCTATAAGAATATTGTGCGAAACTTATTTTTTACAATAACTGCTGTAGTTTAAAAGAAAGAATGAAAAGTGATGAGTGAAGAATATTTGAATTGCAAACGAAAATGTATTTTTTTCTAGGACGCATGAGGTCAAACAAAAAAATCTAAAAATTTGGATTTAGACCTATTTTTTAATGAGGAATCTGAAAAAAATATCAGTTCTCAAAAAAAAAATTCGATGGTGTAACTGTGTTGAGTTCGCGTGGAATTACCCATATACATGCATTGAGAAGTGCAAGAAATAGAAATGATTGGCAAAGACTATTAGTATAAATCAGATTGATCATGCAACTATCTCAAAGTATCACAGTTGAACGGCGATTTTCTTTAACTCCGTCATCGCGAGTTGCAATTTCAACTGAATAGACGTCCGATTTAAGTGTTCCCCAGAGGAAGAAATCTAATGGTGTTAAGTCCGGCTCCTTGGTGGCCACCTTACAGGCCCATACCTTCCTATCCATCTATCCTCATAATTTTCCTCCATCCACTGTCTGCCAGCATTGCTGCTATGCGCTGGGCAGCCATCCACTCGGAACCATGAGTTCTTCCTCAGCGCTAAGGGAACCTCTTCCAGTGCAGTGGGTAGTTCGTGTTGAAGGAGCTGTAAAAAGGCGTTAGAATCAACCCGGTGTGGAATCACAATCGGCGGTAGAAGATATTCTCCTAACATTCCACACCACACGTTCACTTAGGACTGGTATTGATGGCTGGATACTCTACCCATGTGTGGGTTGACATGAGACCATGCGTGTGAATTGTGAGAAAGAATGTTATTCAGAAGAACGTGAGGTAACTGAGTTGGGAGTTACCTCTTCAAGCTCTCCTGAACCACACAACCTCGAGAATTTTATCTATCACCCCCATGGATAAGAGCCTAACAAACGGGAAAAATCTGAAGCTTATTTCAAAATTGGGTGTGAACCCGAATTGCTAGAAGAAACCGATAATAAGATGGAAGTTAACTAAAGGTACCTTATTTTACTAATTTCATTGCTTAAGTTTGTTCAGTTGCTAAATACAGATTTTATTTAACTTTTTTCTTATGTGTTCCTATTTGCGCTTTTGTTTTGTATTTTATATTGGTTTACAAAATTAAACAAATCATATAAACAAAATTAAAAAACCAAAAATCAAACAAAAAATAAATTTCATTAATTCTTAAGTACCTATTTAAGTAAACATTTTATGTTTTATGTTATGTTTGCATGGCACGGTATTATGCACGTACTTACATTGCACATCTTAAAAATAAAAAAACATTTCATTTCGGGTTATCATTTTATGTTTTATGTAATGTTTGCATGCCACGGTATTATGCACGTACTTACATTGCACATCTTAAAAATAAAAAACATTTCATTTCAGGTTAGTATTAAAAAGTGGCAGGGGACCGCCAATTGAATAGTGGGGAAAGGTGGAGGGTAATTAAATTAAGAAAATAATTTTTCTTAATTTAAGAAAAAATATTTTTCTTGAATAATTAAGAAAAAATAGTTCTCTTAATTTTTTTTCTTAATCATTTCATTTCATAATATGAGCATAAACTTCATCGCATTTTTTTTTCAATGTATAATAATAGTCTGTAGGATGTTTTAGTTTTCAGTTGACAAAATGACTCCATAAAATTTCTGTCTTTGTATTTTCAATATTGATTCTATAACAATTCAACATTGAATAAATGTTTAAGAGCAGAATGTCAATTTTAGCAAACTGTTATATTTTAATATTTCTGCCATACTTTTGCAAAAGAAAAAGGTAAGGATTTTCCAACCAGAAATATTATAAGTTCTTTCCTGAAAAATGTTGAAATTGGAGTTAGTCATTCTGTCAACTGAAACGCTCAAATAAGACCCTTTATACCTGATGTCAAGTACCTGCCAAGGAATGGCTGGCAGTGGGCCCATTACCAGGCCAAAAGTCCTTTTCGGTATCATAAAATTACTTCAAAGCATTCATCTAAAATTTGACGTCAAACTATCAGCTCTTGGACATGGATAAACGACCCCCCTGTATTATCTGGATTGTAAAGAGGAGGACAGGGGAGGGGATGGGGGTTAGTCAGTCGAGAGTGAGGTTTGGTCCGTGAAGGGAGTGGAAGACCGTTAAGGTCTCCGGCTAATTTCCATCTTGTTATTGTGCTTAGTAACACCGTTGTGGTATCCGGGTAGTTTCCATCTTGTTATTGTGCTTAGTGCCTGAAGGAGGAGTTGACTTGAGGACAGCAGTCTCCGGGTTGGTCACGTCATGGTGAGTTTGACTTGTATTTTAAACCTTTCCTTACTGGCGATGTGTGGTCTTGTATAGCCAATAGTTTATGTTTCAATTACCTATTTATATATGTTGTCAAGTTTAGTTAGAATTTTTAGTTAAGAATCGTTAAGTTAGTAACCAGTAAGAGGTTCGGGATTACATTTTTTTTTTTATTCAAAGGATTTTATTCTTTGTTCCTCCTTTGACTTTTCCGCTACCTTCCCTAGACTAAGCGAACCTAGCTGGGGAGCGGTACAGCCGACTTACATACGTATTATTGCTTTTTTGACATTTTACAGCCATATATTATGATATACCCATCAAATAATTATTAAAAATAAAAATAATATTGTTTCAAATAGGAGCATTAAATAAACGAGTTTGATAGGGTACTAAAATGACATTGGGTGTTGAGAGCCTCCTTAAAGAAAATTTATTTTCTGAATAAATGCAGCATATTTTCTGAATTTTTTCAGAAACTTTATAATTTTCTTTATTAAAAAATGTTTGCATAAATGAGGTAAAAATGAATTGTTTTTTTGAACAAAATGACGGTCTAGCCTTCATACGATGAGTAGAACGGCCAGTTTTTGACCACTATGTGCCATACCTTTTTAATATTAAATTATATAATTTGGGCGTCGTGTCTCTGCTTCCATAACCAATTTAATGGAAGAATTTAACAATGTATTTGTAAATGTTTCGGAATCCGGTAAGCTTAACAGAAAGCATTCCGACTTCTTTGTGACAAATAATTCAACCCTACACAGAAGACAACACTTTCCTAATAATTTTAGACTCTTGGGGAGGCCAGAAAGATCCCTGGACACATTATCAGTATTTACAAATGATGAAGGTGTCTGCAGCGTCTCATTGAAAGTAATACCGCCACATTGCACACCATTCAGCCTTGCGATGTTATTTCTTTAGGCAAATAAAAAATGTTATCAAAAAAATTCAAAATGCAATCTACGTATTGCAAACACGAAAGGAATTGAACACGCGAGAGGATGCCATAAAAATCCATTCTCTGGTCCATCATCAACTCTTTATCTTACTCTTAACTGTTTGTTGAGACAATAAGGGGGAGGGCGCAGCGTCTTTTGCGGCAATGTCTGCTTTTCGTTCCCAGAGATGCCAATATGGGAAGGGATCGGAATTAGTTTTAATTTTTTTTGTTTTTTAATTAATTTTGAATGTCTTGAATTCTTCATTGTTGTTTTTAATTGTATTTGTATACCC
The DNA here is from genome assembly GCA_963662175.1 of Aradus depressus. Taxonomy (NCBI): domain Eukaryota; kingdom Metazoa; phylum Arthropoda; class Insecta; order Hemiptera; family Aradidae; genus Aradus; species Aradus depressus. The sequence goes on along the minus strand of OY759218.1, from coordinate 23,969,191 downwards.
CAGTTAAAATTATTACAGTAACAAAAATAAAAAGACAAAAAAATTCATTTAACAATATAGAATATTGTAGGGAGGATTAAAAAAGCGAATGAAACCTAGAGTTCTGATTTGAAAAGTTACGATATTAGTGAGTGAAAACTTTGAATTTGATGTGATTTCCAAGGTAATAATTTCATTCGGGACATATTTCGCAGATTTTTTGGGATTATACGAACCAAAGTACAACTAGAATTTTTTTTCGCCAAAATGAAGACCAGATTCTTGTTTCTCATACAAAAAAAACCCTTAAATAAATACGTATTTAGATTTATCAGTCCAACCAGTCCGACCAGCTGGACCCTGATGATACTCGAACGTGTCCCTCGACCTCTTCTCTAGAAAGATTCACCACCTGAAGATGGCAAATTGCCGAAACTAGTTGTGGTATAAATAAAAAATATATGTTGGACTGATAAATCTAATTACTTATTTAACAAGTTAGTCCACTACATCTGCCTACCACCAAGAAATAGAAAAAAAAACCTTATATCTGGATTTTTGGCAGAATCAGGATAAAAACATTTTGACCGAAAATTGACTGGACTACTTATTTGGAAATTTTTGAAAACTAATTTAATCGTGTATTGCGCAGTCCACTCAACCAATTTTAATGAATGATACGTCTTTAAAACTTCGAAAATAAACTTAACTATCGATAATTAAAGTAGTGTTCGAAGTTATAAGCTTATATGTTAAGTAGTTTAAGAACTTGTCGCAATAAATTTGGGGTTTAAAAATCGATATCAGTCGTGTTCTTCACCTTCGTCAGTGAGGACCTCCGAAGGATCAAGCAGATAAGAGACTTCTTTCATTCATTATTTCTCTTTTTCTTTTTTTTAAATTTTAGTTTATTGTCTCCATTTTTTAAATTTATTTTTATTGTTCCTCATAGTTATTGCCTTTAGTTTTCTCTTTAAAGATAATGATACGAATAATTATGAAGTAGGAAACTTTAGTTCATTACATTATACATATATACTATATATATCGATTTTTTTTCTCATTCTTTTTAAAATTGATTAATTATTACTATTTAATTTCCTCTCCGTTTGTTTTTTCACAGTAAAATCATAGTGTGATTCGCAATTTAAAAACATGTCTGCGGAGAGTGGGAGACCTCCTGACCCCTCATTAAACTGTGATTCCATTTCTAATACTGAAATGAATAAATTATAAAGTAAACACGAATGTTTTTTTTATTGTCTATTTCACAAGACATATAAAATATATGGGAGTACAGTATGGTATACATAATGTGTATTTTAATCAACCCACGCCATCCCAGAGTTTCCGCCATCTTAATGCCACGAACATGTTTGCCACGTCATCTCTAACATCACACATTTAAAGAATACATATTATGTATGCGTACATGAAATATATCAAAGACTAATAAATATACAAAGGAAAATAAAATACATACGTCTTGAGAAAGTAAGTACGTACACAGAGACTGGAGGATTATATTATTGGCGATAAAAGGGTGAATATGTGAGATTGATCTGCTCGTTCATACAATTTCCTTTTTGTAGTTCACTGTTTATTTCCAGTTGTTCCAGTGAGTTGAGTAATGTACCTTTGTTACAGAAATGTAGGTACTGTAAGCCTGTATTTATGTCAAAATAGTGTTAGTATTCGTTGATGTTTTGTGCAAAAGTAGATTTTACTGATTTGTGTCAGTGTGTAACCCTATTTCGTTGTTCTTGCATATGATGATTGCGTTGAACCAGAGTAACTTTAAGTAGGTTAGTAACTTTAAACAGGTTAGTAACTTTAAGCAGGTTGGAACAAACAGGTTTATTCAATGATTTTGAAAGTTGATTTTACTGAGTTTGTGTCAGTGTGTAACCCTATTTCTGATATGTGTTCTTTTACCCTGTTCTTAAATGATCTTCCAGTTTGACCAACAAAAACTAGATTGCAAGAATTACATTCCAGTTAGTAAACTCCACTTTTTTCTTCACTTTTATTTTGTTCTTTAGTGTTTCAGATATTTGTATATTGTATTGTTTGTTCTGAAACTAACCCGAAAATCCTATTTTTTGAGTGTATTGCCTATTTGTTCAGACATTCCTCCAAAATATGGTAAATTACCCATTTCTTAGTCCTTGTATTATTTGTTGTGTCTAATTTTGAAAGTTCTTTTAAATGTATTTTGTTAATGACTTAACGTTTTATCTTGTCAATAGTGTGTCTAGTGTATCCGTTCCTTTCGCTATGCTAATAGTGATACCTAACTCACGTAAAATTCATATGTTTAGTGGTAGAAAGAAACCACCTGCTAAATTTGAGCGAAATCGGAGAACAATTGTATGATTTTAGCGTGGATTGCCCCTTTATGTAGATGGGGAAAATTGCTTCGCTTACTGCTCGTTAAGCTAGGTTCCACTGTACTTTTCCATTCTGTATTTCAAGGCTATGCACTTATTTATTATATGCATTTTTGTGATCAAATATGTTCTATGGGTTCCTCTCAAATATCAACTCATAAAGAAAAGAAAATTCTCAAAAAACATTAAATTTATTTAAAAATGAAATATATAAAAGGACAGAGGACAAAACAGAGGCAACCAAGGGACGGAATAAATATAGGGAATTTTTTTTTTTTTGAAAAATGGGGGTTGCTCCTGTTGGTATAATTGTCCTCATATTCGTTGAGAGAGTAGTTCTCTACCTCCTGGTGACCAGGGCGGCACTGGGGGGGGTAATTTCTGAGACAGCCGCTCTGTACTCAATCCCTTCATCAGAGTGGAAGAAGGACACAGCCTCGAAGTCCTCGTCCACATATTCCATCAGAAGGCTCACTATTTCCAAGAAGGTGGGCCGGTCGATTGGCCTGTACTGCCAACAATGCGCCATCAGGTTGTACAGCTTGCTTGGACAGTTCGTTGGCCGTTTTATCGTACCTCCCTCCAGGACGTAGGTCATAACTTGATCGATGGACAAACCCTAAAATAAACAATTCATTTAAATACATAAACATAAATCCATTCAGTTCAACAAATTTCTGAGATTCTTCCGTTAGCCATGTTTCAAATTTAGATAATGTTACATCAACCATAAACATGTTACCTCTTAATAAGAGCTCTTACATATATTTCAAATCGTAAATTTTATATTGAATTGGTGCTCAATTTTACAGGCTTGGTGAGATGTGGTGCTTAGATGTCCAGGTGATAGCACGTGGTGCCTGTAGAAACCATGTCCCGAGTCATCTAAGCCTTGAGTATGCCGTCTTTCGGAGGGGACGTTCAATGGCTGTCTCGAGCCTGTACGATATCAGGTACTCGTTAATGACCCCCTACTTTAATTGAACCTGGGTAGACAACAATTAGGACTCACAGAGTAGAGCAGCATTGGATGGTTAATGATTAAAGCCTATTTCTACTATCTGAAATCCGGTTTTAAACTGTTTCTTCGTGTTTTAATCTGTTTAACGTGTTTATATTTTAAGTCAATATTTTTGGCACTTGAGACGTCAGTTTAGATATACCAAGGGACCTAAGCGTCCAATGATTTTATCTCCTGCTTTACTGTGAGAGTCTTAAATATTGCCTACCCAAGTTCGATTAAGGTAGAGGTCATTAACGAATACTTGATATGGCACAGCCATTATGGCCGGTGTCAAATGCTCAAGCCTTAGATGACCCGGGACATGGTTTCTTCAGGCACCATATCTCAGCAACCATGTAAAATTGAGTACCAATTCAATTTAAAATTTAAGATTTGAAATATATGTAAGAGCTCTCATTTTTACTATTTATTTTTTATTTATTTATTTTGAAGCTATGCTTCTTATGGGACGCCTGGGAGTTGGGGGTCAATGAGGAAAAACCGTAACCTAAAGAGGCGTATAGACACGCGAGCAACGAGCTGAACATTAGTCAGTGCGCATGCCTGGGGATGAAGTGCGCAGGCGCTCGACGAACAAGGGAGGCTAGGGGTCTGCTCCACCTGTTGTTGGTTTTTTGACGTTTTATGGGATTTAAAACACAAATTACATTTCAATAAAATAAAGAGATTGTATGCTTGGGAGGAATTATCCAAACACTTTTCCATATCAGTAATGCAATTAAGAAGTAAATGGGAGTCTTTTCAGGCATTGTTTCGCAGAGAAAAAAAGAAAAGAAATACATTGTGTATTGTGTATATAGCCACAGGTAGAGGTAAGCTTGTTAATAATAAATACGTGTCCGTATTAATTGTACTACAAATATGTAAATTAATTACGTAAGTAGCTACCTATCTTGAGCATTTTCTGATTGAAGACTTTAAATAATAATAAAATGAGATACAAATAAACGTAAATTTGTTATCTGCAGGTTAAATTGTGCAGGTTATGTTCGTTAGTATGGTTGTGGAGCATCCAAATGCTCGGCTCGTCTCTGTTCGGCTTGGAGTGTGTTCGTTTATACTGAACACGAGCCGAGCACTGCTCGCATGTCTGTACTAGCCTTAACGCTGTATATAATAGTTCTGGATCTCACGGCTAGATGTCAGCAGTCAAATTAGACTAATAGTCTACATTCTGTCTAAAATTCTTCATTTAATTAATAAGTTAAATTATGTTCCTATTTATATAATTATAGTTTTTTTTTTTTTTTTTTTTTTTTTTTTTTTTTTTTTTCTTAACATCGTAAAATATCTTGTAGCCAGTAGGTAGTTTGTAGTTCTCTACAAATTTAAGTCCCGTTAACTGGAGTTTTCCCTGGATTTATTATCTGTTACCCTCGACCCTTCTGTACCCTTAGTTGAACGTAAGACTTCACTGTCTTCATGCCTTCTCCTCAACCATCTATATTCATAGTAAGTGTTGAGTCGCGGGTTTCGGGAACTCGCCAAAACTATCGATTGTTTCTTGATTGAACTACAAGATTCAGTCAGTTGTAGATCGCGGTCTTTTTTGTTCGTTATAAAAAGTAAAAACTGAGTTCGAAGTGTAAGGACGATAAATTTATGAACACACGCGGTATACATATATGCGGAGTGTCTATATACTGTATTAAAGGACTTACCTTTGTGTTAACCAACGCGAAGTAAACTATAAGTTGTGTTTGGTACCCACGCGGGGTACAAGGTGTTTTAATAAATAGCTATTAATCAACTGGAAGTTCTCTTTAACCCATTTACACCTCTTAACAGTAAGTTTCCTTGTTTTTCATCAATGTGTGTATGTATGTGTATGTATTTATGTGTATGTGTGAATGTATAAGTATTTATGTACCTATATATAATTTCAATCAATCACTCATTATATTTTTGTAATCTTGATTCCCCCTTGTTTGTTAGGCCCTGATGATGATAAAACGTTGGCATTTGAATAGTGTTTTCATCATTGACTGACCCTCAATACCCCCAAAATTTTAATTATTAATAGTACTGTTTCCTTCCGCTAGATGCCAGCACCTGTCAATATATATCTATGGCTACACTGGTTTGCTTCTGTATGTCCTTTGTTCTGTGAATTTGAGGCTACACACCGACTCACACTTAAGTTTCCGCTCTCCCTCTAAACCTTTAGTATCATTACTTGGTCGACTCATAACTTCGGTTGTTGCTCATTTGAGGGTCTTTCGATCTCTCTTAAATCGACTTTACATCCTGCCTCATATGTATGTTTCCGCTCTACCTCTAAACCTTTAGTATCATTACTTGGTCGACTCATAACTTCGGTTGTTGCTCTTTCTTTTGATCACTGAAATTGATTGACCCCTCATACACATTACACGCTCATACGTATGTTTCCTGTTGTTTTTGTTCTTGTTTTATGTTGTTTTTTTGGTTCAGAAAAATAAAATTTGAACAAGTATAAAATTGCGAGATCTCCGTCAACCGAGCTGATGTCAGGACGCTACGCTTCTATTAGCTGATAATTTTTTCTTTCTCTTTATAGCTTCTGCCGGGGGTCCCGAGACCCACACCGTATTTTTTTTATTTATTTATTACTACATTGAAGCCTATTAAGGCTTATTGTAGAGAGTTGGGGTACAATTTGAATACACATTCGATATAATAATAAAGTAAGAATATTACAGCTTAATAAATTTCTAAATATCTTCAAATTCGTATTAATATATACGATTTTTAGAGACCTAATTTATTTTCATTTGATGTAGGTATTTCAATAATTCCCAAATATTGGCCCTTTTGGTCTCCTTGTATTTTTTTTTTTTTTCTTCATTTAGATGTACGATATTTCGTCCATCTGAAATTTTTCAAGTACAACAATTACATTATAATATTCTCCATTTTGTTATGCTATGAACCAGTATTTTTTTATGTATAACATAGCTTGACAACTTTTTTAATATATATTTCGTCTCCCAAACTGCAACACCACACAACTCAATTTCTGGAGGTTTGGAGTTGGGGGGTAAACACTTTTCTCAATGAGTTGATTTGGGTGTTTTTTTCCATTTCCTCAGGTGGAGGAGTACGATAATTATTCATAATTGTTCAGGTAGCATAAAAAAATTAAATGGTAGCATTGAAAATCATAGAAAAAGTGGTTTGTTGCCAATGGAGAAACCGGCAATCCAGATGACTCGAATGTTGCCGAGTACAGCTGAAAATGACCGACCGGCTTGTTTGACACGTCAGCTTTTCTTTGTGCTTAGAATAGTTTTATCTCAGTGTGTTGTGTGGTGAGTTGCAAAGTAAGTTCTAATTTGATTGTAACAGTATACAGTATACGTAATTTAAACATTACTTACATATTTTATCTAATTTCAACGACTAAGGTCTTATTTCAAGTTAAAAATTAACATAGTTACAAACAATAGGCCAAAAGGAAAATATTTTTCCTCTTTTGAATGAATGTTTTTCGATTTTCCTTCCCTGATGAGACATTTGCGTTTGGGTCGTTTTTTTCGGGACATCCCGTAAATATTAAGTGTAGCCCGTTTACTTAACCATTGTTTTACCCACTGTTTTTTTACCTTTCGTTTCTTTAAAGATAAACAAACTTCGGCATACAACAATAATTCGTCGTCCATTTTGTTGGAACTACAAGCTAGGAAAGGTCTCGATGGAGTGATCGTGAATGACCCCCTCCGTCACTCCACTCGCTCCGTCATCGTTCCACTCCATTGGAACGACCGTGAATGGGGGCCTTAAGAGAAAAAGATTATCCATCCCACAAATCTCAAGCTCTCTCGGCGCCACCAGGTAGCCGCAACACTAGGAGGTCTGGGAGTGTCAGCCTGCCCCGTTAGGGACCAGAGACTGTCGCCCCCAGACACCCCCCATACTATAAATTGTATGTAGTTATATTGATTTGTTGATGTAACTACTCTACTGTTTTTTACATGTTCTTAATACATTTTTGTATTTCTTTTTGGCTAAGTTATATTCAGTTACAAAAGGCTCCGAGAATTTATATTTATAATTTTTTTTTAAATATTTAAAAATTTTTTTTTCTCAATTGAACATTCTGAAGAAAACCAAGGTTTATTACTATTTAATTTAGAAACAATTGATTTTTTAATAATACCAGCCTGATCTATCCTCTCAGAAATTACAGATATCCAATTATTATATAAATCAAAAACATTTTCACTGTTATAGTAGATCCGAGAAGAAAGCTTCAAGGCTGAGACAAAATCTTTTAAATGATCTGCATCTCTGAGCACTTTTATAAATTTTTGAATATCGTCATTTTTAGTTACAGGTAAATATTTATGATTTGACTCGATCAACAAACTTAAACTGCAAGCTAAATGGCCAGACAAATCTGATATATTAATATGTTTTAAATCATTGACTACAGTAATAGATTCAAATGAAGTACAGACAAGGTCAATTACACTACCCCTGACTGCCTAAAAAAGTATAGTTACCCTGCCTGTCGTTAAGAGAGTGACCATTCAATACAAATAGACTCAGTTCTTCCAAGACTTCAATTAACGCAACACCTCTATTATTAACAATCTTGTCATAAGAATTTCTAATGTTTCTAAAGATAGAATTAATAAAAAATTCATCATCGACTACATTCATTTTCCCAATTCTCGCATTTAAATCGCCAGCCAAAATTATATTACAATACCCCAAAATTAATTTAATTTCATCAGATCATTATTTATATAATCTATATTTATAAAGCTGAAACGGGGTTTGTGTGTTTGTTCCAGCATCACGCCCAAACGGCTGGACGGATTTTTATGAGACTTCACATGTAGCATTCTTTTGAACCTGATTTAAACGGGAGGGGGGGGGGGGGGGGGGGGGGGGGAGGTTGTAAGAGGGGCCTAAGTATAAATTTAGTGCTAGCTCGTTAACGGTTGATCGGATGAAGAAACGTTTTGACTTTCATTTTTAACAGATTTCAATTCAGTTTTAATTGAGCTTAATTCTGAAACAATGTTTGTCATATCTTGTTCAAGCCGGTTTAGGATCAAAACAACTGATTCATTTCCCAGATCGCTAGCAAGATTACCTGAAACTCCGACTTCCATTTTCTTGTCAACGTTGCCTTGTTTATCCAACACAAAAAAGTAAAGTACATAAGTAAAAAATACACTGAGGTTACTCACTCTGTCCTGTCTTTCACTATTTGTTATATCTCCTTTCACTTTACTTTTTTCCATCTTAAATTTCTAATTTTTAATTAAAAGCGGTGATTGATCACAAATGGTAATACTCAAAGAAAAACCAAGAAAGACATAAGGGTAAAAAAAAAAAAAGAAAACGCATACGACTAACTTCGATATGAAACACGTATGAGCCACTATTAGATGTTTACTGGTCAAAGGCTAATACCCAACTCCCATGTTTACTATGCCTATTCAAAGCAAACTGAATAACATTTATTTATGGTAACATGTTTCTGGTTGATTTAAAACATGAACGTCACTAAAAGGTTGGTGTAACATTTTCTAAATTTGAAACAAGGCCAAGAAAGAATTTCAGAAATTCGTTGAACTAGGGGACCTAAAACCAACAATAAGACTTGACCTAATGCTGGTTTTATCATTTATGTCGGCGGGTAATTCAAAATCAATTTGAGAAAAATACTTATACTAATCATTAATCGTAATTATTACGATATACTATGAGTTAAGTATTACTTGGTAAGGTTGTGCACCGAGCGTGATCATTTCATAGAGCACGACACCGTAGCTCCAGACGTCTGAATGGGAAGTATAAAAAGCATCTTGCAAACTCTCAGGCGCCATCCATCGAATCGGCAATAGACTTCCCGAACCTAAATAACAAAATTAACATGAGAGCCTGCTGATTTCTAAGGTACAAAAAAATGTTCATAATCGTAGAAATTGATTATTTACATTACGGTTAAATTAGTTTTTTTTCCACTGTTCTGATATATTTTATTGTTATTTTTTTAACAATAAGATTAGAATTAGTCGCATGTAGCCAAAAAGGAATAATTCTGGTGTTGATTGAATAAGGATAAAAAAGAGTCCGTGCACTCAGAAGCGGATGCCTATAGTAGGAATTCTTTTTTTTTTTATGTGTAAACATCTTAGCTCTCGGTAGGCGCTATCTCAGACCGTCAGAGAGTAAGAGTAATTAATTGTAGATTGGTATTATTTTGCATTCTCATGATTTTATTTTTTATTTTTTTTATTTTTTTATTTGTCCTGTTAAATATATATTTGGTAGTGACAATCTTGTATAGAGTATTTTTTGTTATTTACTATTGTTTCGTTACAAGAGGTATATTTCGATATTAAAATGCCTTTTCTCCATTTTTTTTTATATTTATTATACTTGGATACTTTTTTTTTTTTACCGGGGGGAGGGTTAGGGGGGAGCAGCTCATCGGAAGGCTCACTAAGGATGCGGAGGAGGGGGGGAGCGGGCTCGGGGGTGCGCCCTGATCGGGCCCCGGAGGGAGGGGAGGGGGCTACCGTCTCCTCTCGGCTATCCTCGGATATGTTCACTACTACTGGAGTGTTTATATTTTTTTCTATAATTAGGATTATTCTTAATGTTATTTTCTGACAAATCTATATGAACGTTATCTGTTTTTTGAAATTCAAATCAAAAATTATCTGTTTTCGTGCTAATTTCTACTTTGGTTGTATTACGCATTTCATTTACAGGCACGTTGCTGTCGCTACATGCGCGAAAGATTTACTAAAAGTGGGGGCCATTTTTAGTCTATAGAACTTCTTGGCTTCCATGTAGGAAACTTTTTCGATTAATTGTATTTTTTTTATATCTCTTTCTCTTTGAAAATTATGACATTTTTTATCGAAAGCAGAATGGGGGCCACTACTTTTTTGGCGACGTACAGAAGCCGTCAACGTGTTTAACCAGGCCACAGTTCGCACAAATAGGTTCTTGTTTACATGCTTTATCGGGATGGCCAAACTGTAAAAACGACATACAACGTAATGGATTCGGGATATAAGGTCTTACAGGTAGGAAGTGATACCCAACTCTAATTTGAGGGGGGCCGTGGGAGAAAAAACGTTAACGATATTCGTGTCCGTATTATGTTTTACTTGCGTTTTTATCCCATAAATGTCTTCGTTTTTGGTAAAAGACACTCTCTGGGCAGCGGAAACATGTTCTGATTTTAATCCTTCGCTAAGTATTTCGCTTGTTTGGCATTCGTCGAGGTCGAAACATTTTATTACTCCTTTCGGAGAATTTAATGTTGGATTCTCGACTTCTCGTTGGGACTCGACTTTCACGCTAACCTGATCAAAAAAACTTTTACATTTAAGTAGTTTGTTTGCTTGCTGGCTGTTTTTAACCTCTACCAAAATTTGGCCTGTTCTGATTTTTTTAATGGTTTTAACTTCCCCCACGAGCGAGGTAATCCCTTTATAAATCAAAAACGGAGATGTTTTTTTCAAGTCTCCATCACCGTCCCTTGAGATCAGTAAAAATCGAGGGAATTGAGTTTCTAGTAACTGAAGGGGGCTGATCTGCCGAGCTCTTTCTTTTATGGGCCCGGTTGTCAGGATCGGGGGGTTTATTCATTGCTAGTGCAACTTAAGGAAATAAATCAAGAAATTAATAATTAAAATTGAAAGAAAAAAAAAAAAAAAACGATGGGAACGAGAACAAATAGGGGAAATTAATTTAGTTGATGTATATGATGACGCCTGAGTACAGAGGTACGGGGTCCTTAATCCTCAACCTTCCTCATTGGCGGTCAAAACACAACTGACTTCTTCCAATAAGATCCAGTGTGGAATGTCGAGGTAGGGTGACTGATTAAAGTTATTTTAAATAATAAATTTAAAAAAAGTTCCTCGGTGAATTCGCAAACTATATACTGACCCACTCACCCACAATCACACATTTATGGAATTTTATATAGACGCTGCAATCTCCAGCTCTTTCAACACTTTTTTCAGAAATTACAGTTCTTTTGGCAATAGCGGAAGTTATTTAAAAACGAGAAACCATATAAGCAAACAAAGAATTATTTCACAATTATGGGTCTCAGGAAAATATACAACTCATTTGAATTATACAAATTACCCAGCTAAATTTCAGCTTGACTCTGTCCACTTTGTAACAGTGATAATGATAACATACTCCATCTTCTCATAACTTGTCCAATGTTAAACCAATACACTATCGATTCAAAAGAATATAAAAAATTGCAAAAGGCTGACTTGTCCTGTAGTAATCGGTTTCATAGATGTCTCGGGTCATTCCGAAATCTCCAATTTTCACGGTAAGGTTGTGACCAACCATGCAGTTCCTAGCGGCCAGGTCTCGGTGGACAAACTTTTTGGCAGCGATGTATGCCATTCCATCAGCTATTTCTGCGGCCATGCGGATAACTCTCTGAAAACCAAGATTGAAACATTATTATGACACATTTGCTTGCTTATACGAGTACATTTAGCAGAACGAAATATTGGAGTCTTGTGAAAGTCTGATATCGAGTTTTCAATGGATTTTCACGTTTCAAGGTCCATGGAACATGTTTTGATTTTCGCAATTATGTATGTCTCTGTGTGTGTGTATGGGACTGGAACTTTATAAAAGTTTGCACGCACCCACCCCCTTCCTCTGAAAACTCAGGTGCGCTAAATAACCTATCCATTTCTTCACCCTGAACATTCCCCATTTCGTGCGTTAGGTCGAGGCCCTCTTCACCCCCCCCCCCCCCCCCCCCCCCCCCCACCATCAAAAAAATAGTTCACCAGCTTAATAATAGTATTATTTTCAAAAGTCCTATACTTCTGAGAAGATCTACTGTCCGTTTAATAGGCACTAATCACTGTAGGAATCAAGGACTTTTTGGTAAAATTGTTTATCAGAGAGGAGGAGGACATTAGAAGATTGGACCACGGGAGTATTTCTGGTTCATTCAGGAAACTGGGAGACTGGGTACTTCTTGGGGAAGGACTTGGTTTAGGTAATATACACACGGTAATATAATATGGTGGTGGTCTGGTGTTTTACATGTAGGAGGGAGCTAAGCATACAATGCTTTCATCCCTTCCCCGGTAGCTGGGCTTCCACCTTACTTTATTACTTAGTTATAATTATATACAGGGTGTCCTTTTTAGATGGCCCGGCTGAATTTCTCTTGGACCGATAACTTATAAAAAAAATAAAAAATACGTATTTAATATTTTTCAGTTTAGTTTAAAATTTCGAACATTTCAAAGGATTTTTTTTACGCTGAAATCAATGGTGCAATCCGATTTTAAGTCTCCCGTCAAAAAATTACAAATTTATGGTACAAAGTTAAAAAAAAAAAACATTTTGTTTGTTTCTTTAATAATTCCAATCGACGAGGAGCTGAATATTTTATTGTAGGTATGTTATGGAAAATCCTAATTCTTCTCTCCGAAATACTGGAAGGGTTTTAGGTTTTTCAAAGAACAAAATTAGAGATGTACTCCGGACTTATAATTTTAAGCCCTGTCGCTCTCATCTTGTCCAGGGGCTTCGGGACACTGATGATGACAGGCGCCTAATGTTCCTTCCACAAATGTCGATTTGGGAAACTGAAGAAAACGTTCTCCCATACATCGTATGGACTGATGAATCAAAGTTCACCACAAATGGTATACTCAATCGTTGGAATTTTCGAACAAAGGCACAGGAAAATCCTAGAATATCGTATTCTTGTCGTCACCAGATGGTTCACACCATCAACGTTTTGTGTGGACTTCTCGTAAATAAATTAATTGGTCCTTATTTCTACCAACATAATTTAAATGGACCTCAGTTTCTAAATTTCTTGAGAGAGGAATTACCAAGTTTACTAGAAGAGGTTCCGCTGCAGCAACGGCAAAGAGATACTGCAGCTGGATGGATGTCCCGCACACAATTCTCTGCAGGTGAGAGATTATTTAAATCGTCACTCCCGGGATAGGTGGATAGGACCTCACAGCCCTATCTGTTGGCCTCCTCGGTCACCCGATCTAACTCCGTTAGACTTTTTCTTGTGGGGACATTTGAAAAACAGCGTTATGCCAATCATAACCCTGCAACATCAGTCTGCAGCAAAGAGTGGAAAATGCTTGTCGATCCGTCTCTCCTCAGTCTATCGCACTGAGCACCAGCGAAGAGTGGTTAAGAAGAGCTTTGCATCTTCAAAGAGGGCAGGCAGTTAGAACACGAAATGTACGTTCACCAACCTTTCTAGGGGTATGGAATGTTTTTATTTTTAAAAATAGCTGACAAAATGTAATGTGTTTTCGTTTTTTAAAATTTTGAACCATAACTTTGTAATTTTCGTTTTTTAAAATTTTGAACCATAACTTTGTAATTTTTTGACCAATTTAAAATGGGGTTGCACCATTGATTTCAGCGTAAAAAATGCTTTAAAATAATGTATCAGAAGGTATTTCCTATATTATATTATTCCTATTTGAAATTTTTAAGTTGTACTGGTCCTGTGGTACCCCGTATAATTTTTTTTTTCAAAAACAGGTCGAAATTTTAAACTAGACTACAAAAAGTTTTTATTTATTTTTTATAACGTTATCGGTTCAAGAGAAATTCAGCCGGGCCATCTAAAAAGGACACCCTGTATGTATATATATATATATATATATAATAAAAAATCAAAAACGGCTTAGAGTTACCTTGAGAGTGGGAGGGACCAATTGGGGTGACTGGGACGGATTTGAGTCAGTGCCCTCCGGCCGATGGGACATGATGAACGACTTCAGATCTCCGCGACTCATCAGCTCCATCACCAACCAGATCGGCTGACTCAAGGATACCACCCCCAGCAGCCTCACCACGTGGTGCGCGCTGAGCTCTCTGCAAACAAACAAAAACAATATATTAGTTTGGTAAAGGCTCTCAACAAAACCGCCTTTCTAAACGTCGCTCTAAACTTGGCCAATTCTAACATAATGGCCTGAAATATTATTAATACACATGAGCCCGGTGGATATGAGCCCGCATCTACTATGGGAATCCTAAATTTTGCCTACCTAGGCTTATTCATCTAGGATAGGCGTCTTTAACGAGTACCTGACATCGCACTGGCTGGGGACCATCGCTTAACGTCCCATCCGAAGGACGGCGTGCCTAACTTTTTTTTACCCCCCCAACTAAGGGCCTCGGTCGGGTTTCGAACCCACGTTATTGAGCTCAGAACACAACGCATACCACTGAACTACCTAAATTATAACTACCTTAAATTTAACCTAAATTTTTAAATTTTTTGAATGATTTTTTTTTTCAAATCAATGCGGTTTCCTCAATTAGGAAAATTTTGTCTAATTGTTGGAATGGCGGCAATGATTTAAAACTACCCAAAAAATTCAACTTTAAATATTTTGAAAATTTCAAAATCAAGATTTAGACATTGGCGGCCAGGTTGAAGAACATGGTAAAAAAAATTACTTCATAACAGATGCTTCTTTTAAAATGTCCATCCTATCTTTCTCAGAAGCCTGATCGTTAACTGTTTTGACGGCACATAGCTGGTAGATAGGTCCAGCCGGATCATGCAAGAGCCCTTGATAGATGGATCCAAAAGATCCTCGACCTATCTCTCGGATGAACCTGAGATGATCTCGTGGAAGTTCCCAACCGTCACCTACATACGCTGCAACTAAAAACAGATACAATCAAGAGAAGAATAATTAAAAAAAAAATAATCTTTACAAATAAATATAAAAGGCAAACATAATATTTCTTTTAACTTCAGCGTCCTGTTTAAAAATTATCTTTACGTTTAGGCCCATATAGAATCAATTTAAGCTACATTTATTTCGCAAATATCGCTAAAAATACATATTTTTGCATATCTGAACCTGATTCGCATATTTTTATTCATATTATTGAGTTTTTCGGCAACTCAAGGATAGACTCTGTAAAGTAGGTACATACACACCTATTTAATGTTTTTTTAAGCTATTTTATTTTTTTTGTAAACTGAGGATTAATAAAAATTAATCCCACTTTTTTCCAAATTTTTCCCATTACATTTGCTTCTTAAATAAGTAATAAATAACATGTATCAGTCCAACAGAATTTATTTTAACCACAACTAGTTTCGTCAGTCAAGCTGACATCCTCAGGTGGTGAGTCTTATTGGAGAAGAGGTCAGAGGACTGGACACCTATCAGGGACCAGATGGACAATAAATTCTGTTGGACTGATACATCTTATTACTTATGTAACAAGTAAGTCCACTGCATCTGTCTACCACCAAGAAACATTTGTTCTGTTTGGCCAGGTGTACGCCTTTTATTCAGATGAGTGCAGATGAAAAACAAGAATAAATCGAAAAACAAGCTTTATCGAAAAAAATTGTTCAAAAGTTGCAGGGTTCAAAGGGGGACATATAATGGTAATACGAAATTTAACCTCGAGTGGCGTTTTCAGGGTCAAATCAAGGGCAACTTCTATTTTTTCAATGGAAACCCATAGTTTTAATTGCATACTTGTATTCTACGTGAAAAAATACGTATCTTTTGTTGAAAAGGTTTTGTTTGAAAATGTTAATTTTTTATGGTTTTGAGAATTTAAAAACACAAATTTGATGTACAAAGAAATAAACATCGATTAAATTTAAATGAGCGTTATTGTAACAAATAATCAATATTTTACACAACATTTTGAAAACAAATTTTAATTGAATAATTTCACACCACTTATCAACAATTAATTATCATCGTAATAAATTTTCAATATTATGAGTCCCTGAACTTCAATACATTTTTCAACACGTGTAACGAAATATTGCACCGTCCTTAAATAAAGTTTTTCTGTTAATTTCTCGACATGCATTCCTGATTCTCTCTATCATATTTTCAGTTGTAGTTGGCACATTTTTGTGTACTTGTTCTTTTAAATATCCCTAGACCTAGCTGACCAGTTTACTCGACCACCTCGACCAATCCATCGGTTAGGATAGTCTCGTTTTAATAATTCACGTGCTGTTATTGCATTCGCTGGACAACCATCGTTTTGGAACCACATATTCATTCTTTCTTGAAGGGTCAAATTTTCAAGAAGCTCTGGTAATTGTTAGTCTGAAAATTCTGCATACTTTTCTCCATTTAAATTACCATCAATGAAAAAAGGGCCTATAAGTTTATCCCCATTAATTCCGCACCATACATTCACTCTCCATGGTCTTTGATTTTCAATCAGTTTAATCGATGTTTATTTCTTTGTGCATCAAGTTTGTGTTTTTAAATTCTCAAAACCATAAAAAATTGACATTTTCAAACAAAACTTTTCCTACAAAAGATACGTATTTTTTCACGTAGAATACAAAATAATGAATTTTATGTCTATAAAGATTAGCTATTACTTCTGTAGTTTCTTTTAGTTTTATGAGGACCTGTGTGTTATAACCCCCGTCTAGTCTGCTTCCTTTACTCATATTTTATAAATATTTAATGTTTTTAATTTTCCGAAAAATTAACATAACATTTTTAATAAAGACGGCGGCCATTTTCCAATATGGGAGCCAAATTTAATGGACATACTTTCCTGAAAGACTCATACTTTGTTCCAGAAATATCAAATATAAAAAGTATTGCCAAATTATACGCCATACAAGACTCATTTCAGGTTAACATCTGCGGATGTCAACTACTTATTAGAATTTATTAAGACGCATATACAAAGATCACAAACGTTTATCCTCATTGTAGAAGGAAATCGAGGTTCTGTTGTGTAAAAGAAAATGCAAAATTTGGCCAACGTTTCGAAAACTATTTATTTTCTTCTTCAGGGCCTACAGAATATAAACAAACAAATTAGACATTATGGATAATGATATAAATTTATTTATTTGTTTTTTATAGTTTATTACTATTTTCAAAAGTTGTATTTATTTTTATTATTATTATTTTTCTCTCTTTCATATATGTTTAAAAAAAAATTGTTTCCATATCTTTTTCTATTTATTATTAAGTCTCTGTTTATATCATTGTCCATAATGTCTTACTTCCACTTTCACAGTAACTTGTTCAAGTGACATGACCCATGTAAGCTAGGCGTTACATCTAGTTTATGCGTCATACCTTAGTTCGTCCAGTAAAGGTTTAGTTCCAGTTAGTTAATAGGAGCCCAAATATAATTCAAAAAGGACCAGAAAAGGTCTTATCCCTGTTAGGACTAAAACCACTGACCTGTAGGTACATACGGCGGGTTGACAGCAAGTCTTAGTTTGTCGGAGGGGAACCGGTTGAACATCTTCACATACAAGAGAGAGATTGAGATGAACCAAACGGTGATAACCAATAGCATGGATAGCATGATGAGGAAAAGCCCCATGGGTATCGGCCAGGCTTTCTGAAATACAACCACACTAGTTAGCAACTATCATAAATAAATTAGACGGGACTTCACCTGTGAAGCACCATACTGATTGGTGGGTGCCGAGGAGAAGGTTTCGGACCAAGGTTCAGCAAATAAAAGCGGCGCTAGGGAAAGACCTTCAACGCTCACATTTAATTTAATGCACATGTAAGTTCTGAGAATATTTTTCTTCAGGTGTATCGCATTTTTTTAAAAATCAAAAATACTTATGTATATGAAATTAAAATTACGCACCCCTTAGCATAAGCTCAAACATTATGTGGAATTTTACCGAAAAGTAGTTTTTGACAAGTACAATCCCAAAAAGTGACTCGATCGAGGGGATAGAGAGGCTCCATCCCAGATAAGACTATTTTTAATTGTCTTGCAAATAATCTCCATGATCAGTATTAGTCCTACCTCCGTACAGACAGCATTTCCGTTGGGCGGGTCCTGAGGACTAAGTAGTGCATTGTTACAGCTAAGTTTTAGTTTTTTTATTATTTATTATTGCAATTAGCCTTATTTTCCAGGTAGTTTTTTTATTGTTTTACAATTACACATATAACATCAAGTAGTTTATTTTGTGAAGGACAATAACATCCATACCAGCAATAACATTAACTATCCAATCAATTTAAACCTTTCAATATATGCACGTTTTAGCAAAGAATTATTAATAACCATGTTGTTTAACGTATTTTTCCTTTAAATAGGAATTTATGCTTTTCAATAGTCTTTTGTGGAACGAAAAATTCAGCATTAATGAGTTAATAAATTGTTGAAAGGCGGGACCTTGATTTTAAACTCATTTTCGTGGTATTGAATGTTCAGCAAAATGTTGATTTGAATTTTTGAAAGTTCGGAAAAGGTCCTCCACTACCTGCTACCCCCATCCCATCCACCCTTCTCATGACCCCATTTTTAAATATAAACATTCCCTTCAGTCCAGTTGTCTTTGTGCCATGGAAGAGAAAGGGATTAGATGCAGAAACCGAAATGTGAGTTATTACAAGTATATTATTCATAACATTAATCCTTGTTAGGGTTGACAGATGTATTGTTTCTTAATTGATTGGAATGCTATGTTAATGTACCTAAAGTTAGGATACAACGATGCAGAACGTCGAATTTGGTTAGATTGCTTGAAGGGGGTCGGTCACATCACCCTATTTGATCGGCGGGGAAATGGGTAACCTTTCTCCGTTTTTATTAAATTTTTTTACAAAATTGATGCTGTGGACCGGCTCGATGGCTACGGTCCGCAGTCGTCCTTGTTTTGTTTTTTTTGGGCGGCGCCTCTTTGCGCCGAGTGAGCTCGAGATTCCTCGGGGGGTTCTGTTCTGCCTATTTCCTGGAGCCGGGGGTGGTCGGCGGGGCCCCCGGCCTCGGGCTAGAAGGCTTTCATAATTCTCCGCCAGAAGGAGACGAACTGACCAAAAGCCAGGTAGCCAGCCTCCGTCATCAGTCCCGGCAGGTCCAGTCCCAGGTACGATCCTGCCCGGCGAATCAGCGCCGCACTGGGCCCGTCGTATAGCGGGCATTCGAGGACTCCGCGGTCTCGACGCCGCCACACGAGCAGGCAGGGCTGTTCTTCCTCTTTAGGAGGAAGAGCTTGGCGCTGAAGTCTCCGTGACCTGATAGCACCTGTGACATCCAGTGGTCTGGTTGTATCCTTGGAGAGTCAAGGCGCGTCCGGTCGCTCGGGAAATAGGCGAAGGTTGTTCGGCCATCTGTCGATCGCGCCCAACGCTCTTGCCATCGAAGGGCCAATTTGAACCTATAGTTTTTTTTTTTTTTTTTTTTTTTAAATCGACTTATTTTATGACAAATGAAACTTGGCCTATCTGAAACTAGATAAAAAATCGACGTCTGAACTCATCAATCAATTCGATGAAACGGCTTATCAGACGTTTCCTAGAGTCCTGCTTTTAAGTCTAACTTACTGCGTGACAGAACCTATTGTGACACCTTGAACTATCTTTATCTTAGGCTGCTAAATGTCAATGAATATTGAACGATGTTCTATTATATAAGGATAAAAACTTCATGTTTGGTAAGTAAATTGTTTTATCAATATGTAATTACAATGCACGTTTTAGCATAGAGTTATTAATATCCATATTGTTTTACGTCTTTTCCCCATAAATAACAATTTATGCTTTTTAATAGTCTTTTTTAGAACGAAGAATTCAGCATTAATAAGTTAATAATTTGTTGAAAGGCAGGACCTTGATTTTAAACTTATTTTTGTAGTAGTTAATGTTTAGCAAAATTTTGAATTAGATATAAATCCTTTTCAAATTTCGCAAAAGTGCCTTTTCTACTAACTCCCCCCACCCTCCCCCCTTAATACCTAACTAATGTAATTCAAGTCTTCAGGAGTTTCCCCCATTTTCTTAACTTTTAGATATTTTACTATCTTTTTAAGAGTTGGCTACTTACTTTTTTCTAAATTAACCACTGGTTTTTGTTTGAAAATGTTTAATATATGGTTATTGTGATTTAAATTTTTTTAGCCATACGGCAAATATTAAAGCATTGAATTGTCTTTATATTATATCATAAAAATAAGAAGGGGGTTTGTATGCGCCTCGCAGGTGGAGAAAACCAATCGGCAAATATTAAAAGATATATATATACATAATATTATTATGTTATTTCTTTTTCAATTTGTTGTCTATGAAGAAGGGCAGAATTTTATTTTATGTCTCTTTTTCACTTGAGATATAGAAATATTTTCGTCCCCAATTTACCTCATCTAGGGAATCTAGTAGCTGTGAAATATTACCAGGAGGGCACATATATAAGATACCAAAATATGCTGTATTTTCATAAATGGGACAGGCATAGTCCATAAGTTCACAGGAAGAACTTAGAAGAAATGTCAGGAGATTTCAAGGGTGAGAAAGTACCATAATATGTCACACAAGGATTTTTCAATACCTTCAACTATTGACACATCGTTTGATTTCATTTATTTTTTCGAGTAATACTCTTTTGCAAGTTGGTAAGTTATTTGCTTCAATCCCTTTGGGGTCAGCCAATGGGCTCTTGCCTTTTTTTTAAAAAAACATCCATGAAAATTTTCAGTCTTAATTCGTCGATTTCGTTAATTGTTTTTTTTTGTGTAGTATCGACAAACTAAGCTTTCTAGTTCTTTTTCGTATGGCATTAATAGGTGGTTATTATCACCAAACGTTTTTTAATTTCCGCAAAAGCTCATTTTCTTGTAGGATTTTAAAAGGTTTTACTTTCCCCAATCTGTAAAAGGAAGAAGTATAATCACATCCATAAAATAAGTCGATTTTTGGGTTCCAAAAATGGGATTTTGAGTGACGTCTGATTCACCGTTCCATCGGATTTATGAGTTCAGACTAGGATTTTTTTAGTTCAAATTTTATCTAGCTTCAGATAGGCCAAGTTTCATTTGTCATTAAAAATAAGTCAATTTTTTAAAAAAAAACTATAGGTTTTAATTTAATTGGGCGCCATTTCGTAGTTCATCGGCTTTGAGGTTTCAGACTGCTATTTTTCAGATTAAATATAGTACCTAGATAAAAATATAGTACCTAGTTACAGATCAAAACAGAATTAAAATAGAAACGTATACTGCTGAATTTGCCAACTCTCTTCCAAAATTAATTTTATTCAAAACAAAATTTATTTGCTTACATACGAGAATACTTGACTAGACGGATCGGTGTTGTTCGCAATATAGATCCTAAATTATCGGAAGAAGAAATTCTTGAGATGATCAGTTCCCCCGTTCCACCGGTGTATATTAGGCGATTGAAAAAAACGAATTTCAGCGATCCTTCTCGGCCGACATTAATTACACTCCACACATGTTTCATCACCTTCATGGGTCAGGCCTTGCCTGAATATATGTCTATATACGGTGCCCGGTGTTGCGTGAACCCTTACATCCCTCCAGTGCGGCAATGCACCATTTGTTTGCGGTTCTCGCACTCCATCCACTAGTGCAGGAGCAGAGGTGCTCCCACTGTGCAGATAACCACCCTGTAGAGAAGTGTTCCAGCCTAGACAAGGAACCCGTTTGCGCTAATTGCCTATTAAACCATAAATCAAACGACCAGTCATAGTCACACTATTTATTTAAAAAAACATTAAACGAGGCTAAATTCAGGGATAATTCTTAAGCCCAGGTTACTCAATTTCACTCCCCTTCCACCAACCTGAGCAGTAATCTTTTTAAAAGACCAGTGCATTCCCTAATTAACTCTAATGAAAATACTTTCCCCCCCTCTCCAAGCAGGTAAAACAGAGCGGCACTGTCACTACACTCAGATTCAAACCACCCCATGAAATAGGCTGATAATTAGCGTTATAATTAATAATAATTAACACGGACCCCATGCAGCCTATTTCATGTAACCCTAGTAAGAGTACCGATGTTGAGAAATACATAACAACAATTACTAGTCTTTTAAATACACTTAAGACTCTCCTGACATAGAAATGTGTCACTGAACAAAATTCCCCGGAACCAGTTTTTTGAAGAGTGGTTCAAGTTCCCGAATAAATGTCGTAAGATAGCATTGAAAAAATGTTTCCCTGGAAAGCCGTTCATTTATTCACTTAACGTTTGACATATTTTATTGAGTTGGCTTTTGTATCATATTTTGATACCTGCAGAATTCAAACAGTTTGTACATATCTTGTTTATTTCCTTAAAGCAAGGGTTTTACTTTTTCTTATTCATGTTGGTTTTATTTTCTTCTACGATTTATTAAAGAGTAAACTTAATTTACTAAAGAGTAAACTATCAAATTAAATAAAGTGTTATTTTCACCCATTGTTCCGTCTATTATTTGACCTTATTGTTTTTCACCCATAAGGTACCGATTTGTCTCAGCTCCATCTCTTAATGTTAATCGACGCTCAGAGGATTAAGTAACATACCGAACCATGTACCATAATAAACTACTTATGATTAGCGTTTTTTTCAAATTATTTTTGCCGTTTGGTTTTAAAAACGTTTAATGGCGTGCTATTGATTTACATCTGACTCATTATAGTCTCATTTGACTTTGAATTTCATTGGCTGTAATTTTTGTTTCTGAAAGCTTTTGATACAATGAATCCTCTCCTTGTAATTTTGAAAAGAAGGTAGACAAGTTAGGGTTTTTGATGTATTTCATTGTGCGGCGGTGCCTCCTGTTCTCCGGTATGGTTGGGGCCGCTCGCTTGGGGGTCTCGGGGTCCCGTCTTCCATTCCTTCTCCCGACTCATTTTATGTTGTGAAGTCTTTAGTTTGCCTCTTCATATCTGGCCAATTTGTCTGATGACATAAGGCCAAAAAAATATGTATATATTTCATGATAAAACAAATAGGCTTACCTCTATAACAAAGTTCTTATAAGGAGTAAAATTTCCTGTTCCGTACAAAGAAGTGGCTCGAAGACGTAAGCTATAGCTTCCCGGCGCCAATTTCTTTAGTATGTAGCTTCTCCCAGTCTCCACGAACTCTTTCCGAGTAATACATTCTGTTGTTTGGACATACTGAAAAACATAACGAGTGAGTAAGAAAGAGGCCAAAACCAGCTAAACACAAACCTATGTATGTATGTATATATATGTACGGCACATCCCTCTGCACTTTTTTAGCTTTCAGAGGGCAATTTTCCTCGAATGCTTGTCGCACCGCCAATGTAATGTTCTCGTGTAAGCAGTCTATGCCCTCAAACCATTTTGGTTCATTGGATTGCCCTCCCAGAATTTGTTCCAGTCGGCTATTATAGCCTTCCCAGTCCGTATTTTTTGGATTTATGGTCCACAATTAATGTCATCCGCAATTCGTCGACGATTTCGAAAATGTAATTCGTTAACCTGCATGATATATTGGATATGAGAAAACCGGTAGAATGTGATACGTACATCTCCTTGATTGATACATCCTTTGTTGGTACATCTCCTACCGTAATTCTTGTTATAGTGGAAATTTCAAGGCAGAGTAAAAGACAAAATCGATCTACGCGACAAGCTGGTTACAATGAGTTATTGCACAGACTATATATCTTCTAGAGAAAGTTGACTTTTCTACTTTTGACGCCTCAATGTACTGTGGATGACTAGGCTTAAAACCTTTTTGGGCATATCTTGTTCTTAGGGCTTATAGAACCAATACCTGAAAAATTCCCGTCCCCAATAACAAGTAACTGTCATATTCGCAATGTTCAATAAGATTCAATGAATTGAAAAAAATAAAAACTACTTACTTTCCCTTTGCCGTAGTCGAGCCGCGTATATTCGATTTGGTACGCAACTATAAGTCCATTCGGGTTGAGAGGTTCGTTCCAGCTAAGAAGGACGTCCCTAGCAGAGTCGTGTTGGATTTCCCATATAGGGTAGATGTTTTCCAAATCGTCAGCAGATGCTAAGAAAAAAAGTTAGTGAATCAACGGCAAAGTACTTCCCCAGCTCGAATTATTTATAATCAACATATATACAAGCTCCCTCTCTTCGGTGAACTCGGGGGCATCTCATCTTCATATAAAATTTGGAAACAATTGGAATTCATTGCATCAGTAATTATTAGGGTTTTAGAGTTGAGCCCCCCTTTAGTCAATAGGATTCACCTGAATCCAGATATACAACTTCGTGTCGACAGTCATTAGAATCGGCAGTTATTCGGGTTATTGAGTAAAGCCCCCTTCGCTTTGGCTGATGGTATAACCATCGTGTAAGTAATTATCTTGATCAGATACAAGCATGAGAAATGCGAGACTGAGTATTTACTAAACAACCAAAGCTCTGACATAGGAATAAGGCGCTACTATTCTGGATATAAATCGGAGTAGGTGTTCGGGAGTTATGACGCTAAAGGACACATAACTGTATGTGTAGGGGGGACTATTGCATGTTGTCAAACGACAAGGAATACAGAGTGCAGTACTGAGTGCACATGCGCACTACGATACATCTTAAATTCCAATTCCAACATGTGTAAGGGGGGACAATGCATGTCGTCACACGATAGGGGCATACAGTCACTGACGTGGGAAAATTGTGTCGAAAAATGTAAACAATTTCCCTTCGGATGAAAGTCAAGAACAGGGTCGATTCTGTTCCTAACCCTTACAAGTAAATACATGAGCTTTCGTGCGTATTTTCGATAGGTCCAACTAAGTACAGCTCAATTTGCATAAGGACAACTCTGGCTGGGAATGACATTACCTCTCCCCACTGCCTAAAAACCCCTGCAAATGGATCCATTTCTTATAACCGACTTTAAAAAAAAAAAAAAGAAACCTTTTGCTTATTGTTGAGTAACTAGTTTATAAGCCACGGAAATAATTAATTACCTCACAATGCGTCATGCGGGGAGGAGTATGACTTCCTCAAAAGTGGCAAAAATCGAACCTCGGTACTGAAAGTTCGTTACTATTCATATTTTGAATTGAGCGCAGAACATGAAGTTATGTATTTTTAAATGAGGTGTAAGACCTCAGAGACCGCAGTTAATACCTATGAGCAGTCTGACTGAATAATCTACTTTGGCCAAAATCAGGCCCAAGGTTTCGCCGAAGCCGAAGGATCATTAAAGGCTATAGCGCGCAAAGCACCCCCGCCTACCGCGCACCTCACAAAAACGTGCAATATTTAAATTCCAATCCACATGAATGTACGTACCCATCGGGAGGGTCCTGGCAGAAACTATGGCTTCTTCGCTACAGGTATTCTTCTTGGTGTAATTCTCCCGGTGCTCGAACCTCCGACAGGCTCTCACTGCGATGTTGTATAGGCCGAAGTGACGGAGGCCTCTCATCACAAGACTAGTGCTGTTCAGCACTTGGAAGAAATGGATACCTTAAAAATAATGACAAGAACATTAACAATCACAACAAATAAAGACTGTAGATACAGTAGAAATAATTCTAGGGGAATTCTGGATAAACAAATGCACTTCCATTCAACCGCCAACGTTTCGATATATTATATCATCAGTAAGGCCTACAAACATGTAGGGGGTGGGCTACCTAGACTATTTCCTACTTAGCACCCACTACCTACTAATCACTACTAGCTACCTTCTTACCATCAATGTAGGAGTGAGAGCTGTTCTCGTCTGATTGACTCTCGGGCAGGATCGCCTCGAAGCTGATCTCCACATCCTCCGTCAGGTCCCGCTTCACTCTGTTCGTATTTGTCCTTCAACACAAAGTTCCATATTCATATCAGTTCTTATTATAATTAACGTTGAATATTCTATAGGGGTTTTTAACGAGTACCTGACATCGTACAGGCTCGGGACCATCGCTTAACGTCCCATCCGGAGGGCGTAACTAAACTAAACTAAGTAAGTAAACTAAAGAACAGTACAATTTAAAATTTGTCAAAATAACAAGAGTAAATACGGCATTGATGAGGAACAACAATTTTTTTTCCTATGCCATTTCAAATCCTCTGCTGGTGAAAATTTAACAATAAAAAAATGTGTAAGTTTTTTCATACATAATAACGTAAAGCGTAGCTTTTTGATTTCCAATATAATTTTTATTGAATTTGTAAGATAGCTCACATATATTATATGTACATGTAATACTCCGATAATCAATCTCTAAAATAAGGAATAGTAACTCATATGATATACCCTCGTATAAAAACTTACAAATAACTGAAATGCTAACTAACCTCTATATCTCTCTTTGATCAATACAATACCTTTTAAAGTAGATCTGGTTTAGAAGTTGATCCTCAAAAGAAATCTCATTTTCACGCTGCTCATCGACAACAACCTTCTTCTTGCGAGGGCAACTTTTTAGAGAAAGTTCATCAAGCTCATATGGCTCTCTTCGTATTGGCAGTTTCGCAGATTTGGTGGGCTTATGAGAGATTATAGGCCAAGGATGAACTGGACAACAAACAATATTTATAATAATACCAAATTGAGGGTGACCTGGGGCCAGGTTTAGATGAGAAAGCGCATATAAATGTTTATAAAACCATTGTGTGATACAATGGTGGGTGTTCCACATTTAGACGGCCAGACTTCGGAATCAAGTAGGGGAACTCAAAATAAGAAAAACAATTTATAAGAACATATGATAGCTAATTCGTTCTCCAAGAACTACATACAGCCAAACAACCTCAATAAAAAAACGTTTCTTGAACCTTCGCTAGATAACTCCATTACAAATCGTATCAAATCAAAACAATTCTCAAGTCGAAAATGGTCTCATAAAAACAAAGGAATTGTTTCCAGTAACATTTTTGGACACCACTCTCAAAGTTCACTATTTCAAATCAAAAATCGAGGACTTTTAGAAATAGAGATTTTTTTTTGTAATTAAGTTTGAATGGGAGAGATGAATTTTATATTGCAAATATTTTCGCTATTTTGAAACGTTGAGAAATTTAGAAAATGTCGTTGGTGAATCACTGGCTATGTACTTCCCCAGCACAAATTAATAAATAACGTTTTCGCTCTCCCTCCAAAGTCAATCGACCTTTTGGACTAAAACACAATATTTGACTAACATAGGGACTTCTGAATCCTCATACTAAATCTTGTCTCGATATATTCATTACATCGGCAATTATTGGGGTGAATCGAGCTCCCCTCCACTGATCCCCCCCTTCCCTTCGTCTGATCTTAGGGGAAATGAACAGGTTCCATCCTTATAGCGATTTGAATCGAAATATAAAATTCCATGTCGATACATTAATTACGTTAGTAGTTATTAGGGTTTTTGAGTTGAGCACCCATCCCCTTCAGCTGATTCCTATGAAAATTATTAGATGTCATCCTTGTAGGGCTTTGAATTTACATATGAAATTTCGTGTCAATACATTCATTGCAACGGCACTTATAACTGTTTTTAAGTTAAGTTAACCTGGCCTTATTTTGAATCACTAGTGGTCACTACACCCCCTGTAAGATCCCGAAATATTAGTTAAATGTAAATAAATCCACTTTTAATGTTTACAGAATTATATCTGTTATTACTTTAATCTAGTGAAATTAGAAGTGAGAACCTGGTTAGGGGGAAACAATAAATTGTAATAAATTATATGAATCTTAATATCACTCAAGAGCAGGGGCGTAGCCAGTATTTTGAGCAAGGGGGGGGGGGGGGGGGGTTAAAAAGTAAATTCATTTTTTTTTAGCTAATTTCAAAAATTCATTTAACATATCAATTAATAGATTTTTTCTAGTCTGGCGGGGGTAAAATGTTTTCTTACATGTTTTCCAAGCATTTTCACCTTTAAAATTTGAGATGTTTGATGGGGTACCTTCTTTTTGTGCCATGGGAGCTTGGACTATTAGGTTATCTGTCTGAATCTCTAGGCTCTTCAATTCAATTATAAAATAATTCAAGATACTTACTAAAAAACTTCCTAATATCCATGCTAATTTTAATAATTTTATGCAAATATGGAAAACAGTCAAAACGGAACGGAACTGTTAGACGAAAACTTCGTCAAAACCTCAAAACAAACTGTCACGTGAACACAAACACAGTGAACAGTTACAGCACATGGCCTGCGGCCTGCACTTACAACAGCTGATTGCTGATTTAGGAGTCAGAAGAACGGGAAATTTGATGATCCTATGGTAACTTGCAAGCAATGCATTTGTAATAAAAACTAATTTTTTAGTTTATTTAATTTTTATATTTTTATTTCTCTGACCAGGGGGGGGGGGGGGGGCACGTGCCCCCCCCCCCTGGCTACGCCCATGCTCAAGAGGGTTCCCAAGAGGGAATATTCATACAAACATTGTCTATAATGTGACATAAGATTATTTCTATATGAATCCGCTAATACGTAATAATTACGATCAAGACAGTAGTTCCTCTGGCCGTTGAAGTCCTCCCGGTCCTTCTCCCAACTGGCGGTCACCAAATAGTGAGAGAGTCGGCCGTTATCGTGAAGAGGTGGCTGCCAGCTGACCACCAACTCCGAACTGGAGTTGGAGTAGGCCATCAGAAACTGTGGTTCAGTAGGGGCTGTACAACACAAATAAGAAACGTAAAAATAATTTATTGGGGATGGAGAGGGAGAGGAAGACATATCAAGTGAAGTAGTACGTAATAGGAAGACACATTGATAAAAAAAACTACCTAAATGGTCCCCTTGTTTAGTTAAAAGTTTTGTTATCCATAGGCCTTAAGGAAACAGTCAAAATTTAAGAAAAATACAAACGTAACTTCTGAATAAGAAGTGCGTTCAAAATGTGTGACATTGGACTGAAGATATCCGTAAGACCTGTAAAAAGATTCCAAGTGCATCCGAACGGTTCTAAAAGTAACCTCAAAAAGGGGGGAATGTGAATTATTTATAATTAAATGATTTACTGAAGGTGACTAAGCTACTACCAATAGAAATAGTAAGATTATTCTCGGTGGAACTTGTTATCCCAATGGTAAGACTATTTGAGTGAACACTGCAGCCAAAAATGTGTCAAATAGAAAAAAATTAGATCCATATGGAAAATATGGTTCTATATTTAGTTCGAACAACCTCCTATGACCATGAAAGCATTTTTTTAAACAAAAGTTGTCAGACAAGAAGCTATTGCAGAAAAATAACCGAAGAGAAACACTTTAATGCTTAAAGTTGGGTTCGAAGAAGAAAAACTGACTTTCAGAAGATCAGGTTTGATTCAAATATACGTACTTCAAAACCGAAAAGAATTTGAATAAAGATCCACAAATTTAAATCTTAGAAAAAAAAGCCTTGCCGTCAGGATCAGTCCGGAAGTATTGAATAGGGCTCTCAGCTCCGACGTTTTCAGTAGCGATGCTGTACGTCCTCACGTAGAAAGCGTACTGGGTGTATGGCTTGAGCCGGGTCAAGATGTGGTTCAGTTCGTCATTGTCTGGCTCAGCCCTGTCTGATGCATCCGAGACATCAACATACTCCACCCGCCATCTAAAAAGAGGACACATATCAGCTATTACAAAATATTACTATCAATTTCAAGGGGTAAATCGAGACAAAAAGTTAGCGGATTTTCTCGAGCTTAGCGGTCATACTGCGGGCAATCAAGGACTACATGTTCTGCAGTCTCGATGCCTCCACATGAACAGTTTGGGTTGTTCTTCCTCCTAAAGAAGAAGAGTTTGGAGTTAAAATCTCCGTGATCTGATAATATCTGGGACATCCGGAAAGTATCCATAAGTCGTTCGGCCATCCGACCTTCGTGACCAACATTGTTGCCATTTTTCTACTATCCATTCCTGGGCAATGTCTGGACTGTCCCCTCACATACTGCTCCTGAGCTAGGCGTAAGGGCTCATCAATATCTCGGTTCTCGAGGTCACGGAGCAACCCGTCAAAGAGTATGTTCCATAGGACCAAGCCTTGGGGACAGGCTCTGGTGATATCCACGGTAGTACTAGTAAACAGCTGTCATATGACGGCAGACCGATCGTTAAGGAAGCTAGAGATCTGCGCAAAATAGATTTTTCGCTTTAAAAAAAAACACGTTTATTTAGGACTCTATTAAAAAATACATGCATATTCAAAATGAAATACATGAACAAGACATCCCATTTTAAACGGTCAGCGATTTGTCTAATTCAAAGTAGCCAATTCTATATTTAAAGTTTCCTTATGGCCTGTAAATTGATCATGCCCTTAAATAAACTAACGTAGAATCCAGCCACATCGCCCGATTTTTATACCTCACCCAGTTCCCAGACATAGAATGGCGGTCTATTGAACTGAGATTGGGTAGTGTCAAGAACCTTTCTTCAGTCACACCTTATTGAGAAAAAGTAAACATTCTCTCTCATCACTCTGCTGGTTTCTCACCACTCTCTCCCTCTCCACCACCGCTGTGGACATTTATTACAGTAGTTTAATTGTAACATACCGATCACCGCCACAGGCGTCCCTCCCATCAAACATAGTAACGTTCTGATACGGAGCTTCTATCGAGTAGACAACATAGCCGAGCAGAGTTCCAGAGTCTTGAGGTTTGAACTGTTTCCATTTGATCAGAGCAGCCACAGCATTCTTCTTACACACGATAACCGTCAACGACGTGTTGTCGCCTAAAACAAAATGACTGAAGTTGGCATCTCATCTCAAATAGGGAAATTAATTATTTTGTATTTCAGATATTGAGATTTTTCATATATTTCCAGTAAAAAGTACACTTCAAATGAAATTTAAAAAACATCACAACGTGCAGACAAATAATAATTTCATCGAAAGAAAGACTTGGGTGAAACACAGACAAAGTTCTTCCCCAATCGAATCCATGTAGAAAATTAATTTTCCTTTTTCCCCATTGCCTGATTTGGCTGAAAATGATAATATGTCTCAATTATGGGCTTCTCAATTCACATATACGAATTCGTGACCATATATTCATTGTTTAGTGAATGATTAGGGGTTTTGGTTAAGCCCCCCTTCAAAAATGCTCATCTCCTTCGTCAGTTCGGAGGAAAATCAATAGATGTCACACTCGGGAGGTCTGAATCCACGTATATAATTTCATGTCGACATATTCCTTCTTTCAGGAGTTATCATGACCACCCACCCAGAAACGCACACAAAAATGAACTTTTAACTCCAGTTTTGGATTCAGGGGCTCAAAAACAAGACTCAGGTGGGGAAGTAAAACTCAATTTTAGACAGTCTTACCCAATTTCTTAAATCCACTTCATCAACAATTTACTTTTAGGCTTAATTTTCAAGAAAAGAAATTGTAGGTAATACTAGATTTAAATGGAAAGTAAACGAATGTTAATAAAACAAAACTATTAATAAAACAAAAATAAATAAATATTCGTTTCATACATGCGACTTTGTCTCCATTCGTGTTGGTAGATACTTCCGATTCCGTGAAGAAGTCCAGATTTGCCTTCATATTCAGAGTCTCTATCTTCGAAACGCATAGCTTTGGATTCAAATGAAAAAATATGCTCCCATTTTTAATGTCTAAGCCCTCACCACGGGTATCCCAGTCCCATAAGTCCTTCAGATTTTGATTTTCAAGAACCACTAAAGCATATCTGGATAAAAAAATTAAAAAAACTTTTAATGTTATTGCAAATAAAATAAGCAATGGCATGTACAGAGATTTACATCATACAATTTATAACCAAAACACAGTTACAAAAATTAATGTTCATGTGTACGAAAGCGGGAACAAACTGGATTAAAATGGCATAGAAGCGTCACTTTAAAACATTATTATTGAAAAATTTAATTTGAAGAGAACTTACTTGGAACTTTCCAATTGTTTGCCATGTATCACTTTCAATTTCTTCAAAAAATTCAAAGACACTAGAGGAACAGCCCGAACTATTTTCAAATAGTCAGTAATTTCCTCGACCATATTCAAATTTTCTTCCAGTTCTTTCTCAACGTTACCTAAAACATCAATTATATTAGTTATCTTTGATTAAATTATTCTACTGTTTATATTTCAACAGTATGTAAGATTAATCAACAAATCAGCCAATGTCTGAACCATTACCATTATTCCGGAAGAATGGCGCGAAATACAAATAGTACCGATACTAAAACCAAACAAAGACCCGCAGGAAATCACTTCACACAGGCCCATAGCTCTCTTATCCTGTCCAGCAAAAGTTTTTAATATAATTATGAAGAAAAGATTCGAATGGTTTGTGGAATATCACAATCTTCTCAGTCCACAGTGTCTGGGTTTCCGTAGCGGCTGATCCACAACTGATGCCCTTATGACACTCACATCTTCAATCGAGATAGCATTTTCTAAAAAACAAATACTTATGGCCCTATTCATAGACATAGACAAAGCATATGACAATGTAAATATTACCAAACTAATAAACGTCCTCGATAAATCAAAAATCCCACAGGAGATAACGGTATGGCTACATAAATATTTATTTAAGAAAACACTATATATAAAGACAGATGAAAGGGACGTAGAGATGGACTCATACAAAGGACTGTTACAGGGAGATGTTTGGTCACCAATCCTCTTTAACATGTATACTAGAGAGCTACACGAAGAGCTAGATGAGGGCATCAGTCTACTGCAATACGCCGATGACATAGTGATCTTCACAACACAACCCACAGTAGACCAGGCCATCACCAAACTAGAGGGGGGGACTCAGTACTCTCTCCAACAGACTGGACGACTTGAAACTCAGGATCAACATTGACAAATCGACACTCGTACCTTTCACAAAGAAGAGAAACATCAACCACAACAACATCAAATTACAATATAGTCATATCACCATACCCGTTGCTAAGGAACACAAATTCCTTGGTCTTTGGTTAGATACAAAACTGTCCTTCAAGAAACATATATCCCATACAATAGCAAAATCACAAAAACCAATAAATCTCCTGAAATGTATAGCAGGAGGTTTGAGTTGGGGGGCACATCCCACCAACATGATCCACCTATATAAGAGCTTAGTTCGACCACTGCTGGAGTATGGCTGCGAGGTTTATGGCTCCACCAGAACACCCCTCATTCAGAAACTTAGTGTAATACAAAAACAGGCCTTAAAAATTTCATTGAGGACATTTAAAACAACTCCTATCAATGCCGTTCTGGTGGAAGCCGGAGAACTTCCACTTCCACTCAGACGTAAATTACAGTTAAAAAGAAAACTTACAAAAATACACGCCGACAAATCACACCCTTTCAACGATTTAATTAATAGGCAAAAAATCCACTTGAACAAGTACATTCAAAATACACTAGCAGAACTCAGGCCAACATTACAGACACTACATCGGACCGACAAACCGTTCTCATTTATTGCGCCCATCCCACTATCAAACCTTATCATAAAATCCAATCCAGACATTAGAACAATCAAAACATCCAAAAACAACTTAGACCCCACAATCCTAAAAGCCAACACAATAGAAATGATTAACACTCTTTACGATAAATGTCACAAACTCTTCACAGATGCTTCAAAAACACCAGAGGGGACGGGGATAGGTATCTTCGATCCCCAAACAGACACTAACCTAACAGAAAAAATCTCACCACATCATAACATCTGTACCTCTGAACTGATTGCTATCCAAAAGGCCATAGACTACTCTAAAAGTATTACATTTTCAGAAGAGATAGTTATATTGACCGACTCTAAATCCGCC
This sequence comes from Aradus depressus, assembly GCA_963662175.1. Taxonomy (NCBI): domain Eukaryota; kingdom Metazoa; phylum Arthropoda; class Insecta; order Hemiptera; family Aradidae; genus Aradus; species Aradus depressus. Next base: position 23,935,327 of record OY759218.1, on the reverse strand, counting down.
TGCCAACTACTACTCAACTTTCACCTCAAAACTCGCAGCAACTACATACTCTCCACAATAGCTACATCCATTTACCAGTCAGATAAGAACTATTACATTCAATGGATTCCTGGACACATCAATTTGACTGACAACGACAGAGCTGACCACCTAGCCAAGCGAGGAACGGCAAAGGACACAGTGACACTAAGAATCGACTTGACCTTAGAAGACACCCTTTCCATCCTACAACACCAGACACTCACGGAATGGCAAACCAACTATACTGACATATCCCAAACCAAAGGACAATACCACTACAGAGTACAGAAGACAATAACGACAAAGCCATGGTTCCACCCACACAGTAAGACACTGACGACTAAACAAATCATATACTTGACACGACTGAGGACCGGACATGCCAGAACAAACAAATACTTACATCTAATCAAAATAAAACCATCCCCCAACTGTGAACACTGCAATGAGGCTGAGGACGTAATCCACATTTTCACTAACTGCAAAAAATACGACAACCAGAGACAACATGAGACACTACTATCCAACGAAAACACATTTCTTCAAACAATAGCTAACATTAATACCATAGAAAACATTAACAGACTCATTAAATTTATTACCAAATCAAAAATAGAATTATAGGATCAATAGACAACTACATACTCGCTCCGGCTTTATAGGACTGAATAAAAAAAAAAAAAAAAAAAAAAGTTGAGAGAAAAAAAAAGTTCTAATAATGATTGTTTTGCTAAAAATAACAATATAAGTGATAATAGCAGTTGCTAGAACTTACTTCCACCTCGTATCTTGATTTCCAAAGCCCCCCTGATTGTGGTGCAACCCCTGAGTTTTTGTATTGAAGCAATGCTATCAACATAAATTCCAGTGCATATCTTTTTACAAATATCTGAAAACCAAAAAAAACTGATTATAATCAGGAAGTAATAATACAAGTAATACAGGGAAGTGTAATCAGGTCCCACACTGAAGGATTCAATAAGCGAACAACAACTAAAATGTATTAGGGCGATTCTCTATAAACTCGGAATGGCCCATACAAACTCTGTCCTGGCATATTTTTTTAGAATTTTCGTAAAAATATAATAGTATTGCTTAGGAAAGTAACTGTTACTTTTAGTACACAAGAGGGCCAATTGAATTTATATGTATTTTTAAAGTTATTTTAGATTTTCTGATAAATCGCGACAGGGGACTGTTAGGTGTGTTAACTAAATTCTTAAACTAATTCAATCTTTTTTTTTTTTTTTTTTTTGGGCAATTTGTTTAAAATTTAAGTTATATAATTCTGGGCAGCAATCATTACATATAAACGAGTAAAAGTACCTTCTTTTTGGATCAATAGCACCAACAAATCACTTAAATTCAGTTCACCACTTATTTAAGCCTAAAAATCACCACTGTAATTTTTACACAGCTCGCCGCCATCGCTAGGCCTCGACTTCTTCACTACACCATTAATTGTTTCATGTTTTTAACTTAATATTTTAATGTGTGTATTTTAATATTAATTAATTATTAATATTTAATTTAATTTAATTATTAATTATTATTAATATTTAATCTAATCAACATTATTAAAATCATTTACCAGAGGACTGTATGTCGCAACGACCAACTCGCTTACTCACACCACAAATTGCGCTCGGACACTAAACAAAATGGCGCCCTGACGCCGTTCTCGGCAGTGTTACTACCTTCACACTGGTTGCGTTTCATTTCACGTTAAAAAACGTTTGTAAACATAACAGATTTTTTCTATTTTAGGTTTAAATTTTTGACAGGGGACTGTCTAAGAAAACTTCGGACAACATTAACATGACATTATTACATTTAAAAAATAAGAAACTACACCTTATTTTATGACATAAATATAAATTAATTATTCTATTTTTAGATATGAACTGCAAAATTTATTTAGTGTTCATAGTTTTTTTTTAAATATTATCCTAAAGTGGGAATACGTGAAATGGGACAGCCAGGGGACTGTGTTTTTAGGGCTTCAATATTTTTTAGAAAAAAATGTAAAATTTTTATCGTTATAAATATAATAGCACTATAAAGTTCAGCGTTTAATTTAAATTAAGAGGCATAATTATATTTCTATGCTTTATTTATTTTTTTTAAACTCGGTCCGGACAGCCGTTTACGAGTTTACAGAGAATCGCCAATTAAATACATTTAGGTTAGGTTAGGTTTTATGACTCATGCCCGGGCTTTAACTACGAGGTCATATCGCCTACTACCAGAGCGCTCTTTCGTCACTCTGGTGGACATGAGCCCGATTCTACTGTGGGAGTCCTAAATTTTGCCTACGCTAAATTTTTATTCACCTAGGGTAGGGGTCTTTAACGAGTACCTGACATCATACAGGCTCGGGACCATCGCTTAACGTCCCATCCGAAGGACGGCGTGCTTAAGTTTATTTTACCTCCCAGATAAAATAAACTAAGGGCCTCGGTCTGGTTTGAACCCACTATCTTGAGCTCAGAAGTCAAGCACGCATATCACTGAGCTACCGGCGCCCCTAAATACATTTAATAAATGTGTAGTTCTGATAGTTTTTACCTATGTAACAAAAATTTAATTGTCTTGAACCTCGTTTTTTAAAGAAATATTGAAAGTAGAACAGGATGTCAAGTGACATATGTGAAAACAATTCGAGCATATTTCAAGGGCAACATTTTTAAAATTCAAGGATCACAAAGAAGAAAAGAAAGGCAAATAAAAACTGGCTAAACATGTATCAATGATACCCTCCCCTGTGAGCGCTGTCTTACTTTCTGTGGTTCAGACATTTAGAATACTCAGATCATTTGAACTCTCGTAAACTAACTCCTGAGTGCCTGCAGTTACCAGGGGATGACGGTCGTCGGTTCTCCCGCTCTTCAGCTTTGCTAGGTGAGAGCCAGTTTGTTGGCGCCGCACCAGTTGTCAATATCGTCTATGGCGGCTTGAGCAGCTCCACTATCAGCGTGTACAGTAACAACGAGGTCGTCGACTTGGTTTTGGCACCGCTGAGGTCCGGTGCGTCCCTCTCTTCTAGCTAGTTGAAGTCACTTATCGTTGTACCGAGAAACAAATTGAATATGGCCCCAACAACAAACCTGGTTTATCTTGGCAGGATTCACATATATGTTTTCCATTTCTCTCAACATCTGAATAGCCGGTTGGGCACTCGAGGAGACAGTGTCCATTAAACGGTATCCATGGATTGTTCCGGACGTTTTCATCCATCTCCCTCGGTTTGGGCATGTCGTAGCATTCCGATTCAACAACACACCGACGACCAATATACTAAAAAAACATGGAAAAACATTTACAAAACTTGTCATGATTTTCAAAGAGGTTCAGGTGGACTAGAAATCGTTTATAAGTACTCGTATTACAAGAACATATCAGATATAAGAACCAAAATGTAAAGCCTCGTCCAGATTTCATTAGGTTCTAGATAAAAGAAGTACCGAATAAAGAGAAATCTTTATAAATATAAAAGGCAAAAGTCATATACACATTCACCGGTCAAATTTTCAGGTACTCCATTCTTAACGTAAGTCACGGGGAAAAAAAAAAAAAAAAAAAAACATAAACTGTTGATGATGAAGTGCCTACAGGGGGTGAACTGCTCGGTAATAACCTCCACGTATGGTTATTTCAATTCAATGACAGTTTCGGTCAAGTCCCGGTATAGTGACTGTATTTGTTGGATATAAGAAATGTATGGAAAGTTACTCATCCCGCACTATCTCAGTTTAATACATATGCCTCTTTTATATATAGATTGTAGAACCCGCGAGGCCAAATGCGAAAGAAGTAAATAATAAAACAGGCGAAATATACTAATAAATATACCTCATAGGTGTTTTGGGGACAGTTTTCAACACACATCTTCTGAAAATAAAAATGTCTACATGATAAGCAGTCGGCGGAAGAAGGTCCAAAACAGCCGCCAAGACAATTTGGGTGACAGCACTCACCTTTGTCGGAGCAGCTACCGCCACAATTCGCGTGGCAAACTGAAAATAAACGAATTAATTTTAAAATAAATATTATACAACATTTAATCCTCAAAAATAGAACCAACCCCATTATAAAATTGCCTCTCCAATGGGGTTCATTGCAGGACCCAAGTACCCCCCATTGGTAGATGCTAGGAAAGAGCATAGTGTTTTCAAGGTGAAAAACATTTGGGTTTTAACAATAATCAGATCAAATTAATATTAATTTGTTTATTTCAATAACAATAATAATAACCAGATCACTACTCAACCTATAAACATACATCAAGGCATGTTTCATGGGATTCATCACTCAGCCGTCTTTGATTCTGTCTGGCGCTAAACTAACTTTCTCAGACAATCAACTAAGCAGGTTATGGATACAATATTAAATGTTACGGGTATAGCATACACACGAAATTTCATGAAACTCGGCCGTAGAAGTCAATGTAAACTACAACTTCATAAATTAAGAAAACATGAGCAAACTGAAATAGAAGTTTCACTTTTAAACATAAAAAAAAAATAATGGATAGAAAGTTACAAAAAAAATTATAAAATTAAATTAATCGTGATTTTAGGAGCCCAAGGCTGCAAATAATTGAAAACATTAAAAAGTTGTCAACTAAATTTGTTTTGGATAAGGGTTATCCGTGAAATTTACCTTTTTGACAATGGTGTTTATCCCAACACACCGTGATCCTCTCTCCCTTAAAGTTCATCGTGGGACAGGACTGGTTAACAGCGCACAAAGGGCATTCCATAGTTGGCTTATTATTCTGAACAAACACAAAACTATGAATATTATAATATTCAGTAGAGGCTCGTGTGAAGTTAGCGCCCCTTTTTTGGAAAAACACATTTTTCTTTAGAATTCTGAGTTTGGGGGCAAGAGTTCTTTATAAAAATTGTAAGGAGTTCTGGTGAATTACGCTTGTGAATCGAAAAAATTCCTTTTTTGGAAAGTTACCCCGGATAATCGAAAACTACGCATATCCGTAGTCTGAAATTCAAAAGACATTAATTGAAAAATTATTTATTAAACATAAACAAAAGGCATAATAATTGTGAAGCGGTTCCCAGGAAGAGAAGTAACAACACTTAGAGTGAGGGGTTATTTAAAATCAAAAGTCTGAATTACACTAAACAATCAATTAAGAATAATTCAAAAAGGAAAAAAAAATATTGTGTAACGTCCATATTTAAAATAATTTAATTCCCGACAAGTTTTAGATTTACTGCCCAGACTAAATTGAAACAATTAAAATATTATTGATAAAAGAAAAATCTAAAAAATTATAATTTTTTTTTAAATATAATTTTTCGATGAAGCGTTTCCTGACTCATTTTATATAAACTATTCAACTCAAAATTTAATATCTAATAAGGTCCATATTAGACTTCTAATACAGCGAAAATAGTAACGTACTATAATGTAATGATATAACTTACTATAATCTAATGAATGAATAACTTACAATAATATAATGATGTTCCTTTCCGCTAGTTGCTATAAGGTCCCAGTTTATGGTACTGATATAACAAAGCTGGGGGTTCTTAGCAAAGTACACAGAACCCCGCACGATGTCAGTAAGGGACTTCAAGCCTATTTCCTAAAAAAATAATAATTATTCAACATCTATATACAGTGTGTAAGAGAATAACATGATCACTTTCCATAATTTTTGAATGACTGACTTTATCGGGACGCGACAAAATGCCATCATGCAAAGTTGGCGTAAGAGATCTATAAAAAATAATACAACTGTGAATAATGAATAATATTAATAAAATAAGGTGAAATACTAACATGAGGGTCACTCAATAAGCTTATAGTCATGACATCCTCCTCTGTCTAATCAATTTAACGACTGGCAGATTCTGGAATACACCGTTCTCTATGTTTGAATGAACATGACACAGCAAAATCGGCGCAAACGATCCTTATAGTGAATCAGCCTTTAAAGGTAAATTAAGTCTTTAATAGTAGTAGGTGAATAAATATAAAAACCTGTAAGTGTAGCATCTCAAAAACGACGAGTGCATAATTCAAAAATAGAGGATTTCCTCTAATAACAGCTAAGCTGGGGAAAAGAGTCTTCAAAGATCGAAGTCTATGGACACGGTAGAGTAGGAGGTACCCCGTGATCTCTTTCAACTCAGGGAAAGAGAAATTGGCGTAATCAGACTCGCGGGCGTGGTTGATGAGGACAATCTGTACGTTCCCTTCCACCACCTCACACCCCCTTAGCTGGGAGAGCATCTTCACTGAGTTCCGGATATCTATGCTCTGACACACTGGAAATCACGAAACATTACAGTTTAAAAAATGAGAAGCAGAAAAATACGAAACTAAAAAATCTGGCACCATTTTCCATTTTCTCTTTTTTCAAAATGGAAAACCGGTTTGCTTTCGCTCACGAACCAATTTTTTTTTTTAAACTGTCGAGAAAATTATTCATTTCATAACATAGAATTTAAGGACACACACTTTATATTTTGAAGAAAAGAAATAAATTATAATTAAAACTGTTGAGAGTTATTAGATAATTCTTCGTTAATTTGTTCCTCAGTTATTGTCAACCATTTCAAACTATCTAATACATGTTAGGCTTATTTCGCAATTTTTTTTTATTACAGGTTCCAAAGTCCGGAGTTGGTAGAGTTCAGCTCCCTATAAATAAATTAAATTCTAAATTATATTCAAATTTTAAATAAAGTTGATTCTCACCTCCAGGTTCCTTTCGGAAAGTGGTGATGTCCGTCATCTTATATGTTAGGGAAGACATCACCCAACTTATAAAAATAAACTGGGTAAGGAAATATGGTTTCCATTTATTAATCATTGTGATCTGCAAATACAATAGAAAATTCTCAAAAAATTCGAACTATTAACAAAACTCACCTGTCTTTAAAAAAAGCACTAAGGGGATTTTGAAGAGAGATGACGTGTTAAACAGAATACATACACGAGGGAACTACGTTTCGTTATGTATTAGTGAAAATATAACACATTTTTTTTAGAAATGAAGAAGTATATTAAAAAGTCATTGAAAATAATAAAGTAATTTTGAAAAGAAACATTTTGAAAAAAATTGAAATTTTTTAAAAAAACGCCAAAAATTCAATATTTGTTATGTTTATTCCTGACTCTCACCGCTGTAACCTGCTTTTAATTATGAGTGAATCGAACAAAAAAAGTTTGGTCAAAATATCTGCAAAACTCGCTGAATGGCAGCGTATTTTCTGAATTATATAATCTTAAAAAGAATTTACCAAATATCACAAGTCCTATATCTATGAAAAAATCAAAATCGAAGTGAAAATTATATATCTAGTGTAATTGTTTTAACAAAACTCACCTGTCTTTAAGAAAAAAAAACTCACACACACTAAGGGAATTTTGAAGAGAGATGACGTGTTAAACACGGTACAGTGCCTTCATAATAGAGGGAACTTCTTTTCAATTTCAATTGCAATATAAAATAATTATAAAAAATGTATAAAATATTTATAAAAAATGTATAAAATAATTATAAAAAATGTATAAAATATGGTAAATATTATTATCTTCAATATTTCTCTAATTATAAGAAACATTTTGAAAAAAATTGAAATTTTTTAAAAAACGCTAAAAATTCAATATTAGTTATGTTTATTCCTGACTCTCACCGCAGTAACCTGCTTTTAATTATGAGTGAATCAAACAAAAAAAGTTTGGTCAAAAGTATCTGCAAAACTCGCTGAATGGCAGCGTATTTTCTGAATTATATAATCTTAAAAAGAATTTACCAAATATCACAAGTCCTATATCTATGAAAAAATCAAAATCGAAGTGAAAATTATATATCTAGTGTAATTGTTTTAACAAAACTCACCTGTCTTTAAGAAAAAAAAGCTCACACACACTAAGGGAATTTTGAAGAGAGATGACGTGTTAAACACGGTACAGTGCCTTCATAATAGAGGGAACTTCTTTTCAATTTCAATTGCAATATAAAATAATTATAAAAAATGTATAAAATATTTATAAAAAATGTATAAAATAATTATAAAAAATGTATAAAATATGGTAAATATTATTATCTTCAATATTTCTCTAATTATAAGAAACATTTTGAAAAAAATTGAAATTTTTTAAAAAACGCTAAAAATTCAATATTAGTTATGTTTATTCCTGACTCTCACCGCTGTAACCTGCTTTTAATTATGAGTGAATCAAACAAAAAAAGTTTGGTCAAAAGTATCTACAAAACTCGCTGAATGGCAGCGTATTTTCTGAATTATATAATCTTAAAAAGAATTTACCAAATATCACAAGTCCTATATCTATGAAAAAATCAAAATCGAAGTGAAAATTATATATCTAATTTAATTTTTTTAACAAAACTCACCTTCTTCAAGAAAAAAATGCTCACACGCACTAAGGGAATTTTGAAGAGAGATGACGTGTTAAACACGGTACAGTGCCTTCATAATAGAGGGAACTTCTTTTCAATTTCAATTGCAATATAAAATAATTATAAAAAATGTATAAAATATTTATAAAAAATGTATAAAATAATTATAAAAAATGTATAAAATATGGTAAATATTACGGTTTTTTTTTTATTTTTTTTTTTAGATGTACTATAAGTACGCGTTTCCTGGGCATCTGAGCTCTATACACTTACTTATAACAATAAAATAAATCGAAATATGCGATAAAAAACTTGGTCCCACGGGAAATTTTTCGGATTACGCCTTGACCCCAATGAAAAATTGTCGTATTTTGCGCCGGTCCCAGGAAGAAATAGCCACATTTTGCCTTGGTCGTTAAAGTGTTAAATATTTACTTTAAATAACAAAATATCATATATAATTATGTATTATTCATGTAGTATTTATAATATGCATTTAATCATACATAATAATAAATATAATTGACAGAAGAACTGAAAATATATCATCTAGAATTTTAACTGGATTAGAACCGTCTTGTTTCTTTTTAAACATTTTTTCAAAACGTATCTCAGAGTCTATACGACCTGGCGAAACCAGTTTCACCATAAACTTCAGCTATTTACCTCTACTACAAATGTTGGCTCTCCCCTGTAGTTCATAAGTTTGGTTTTAATATTTTGATAGGATAATATATAAATTGAAGTTATGATCAGCGACGAATTTAGGCTTAGGCCCGCGAGCCCCAGTTATTAGACAGAGAAAATGAGGGTATACGTTCTGCATCAAACATAAGTGCTCTGTTGCTTTCACGTGATCTTTACGAGATTTATCCTAACATAAATATTGCTTTACGCATTTATTTAAGTATTCCCTCAACGAATTGTTCTGGAGAACGATAATTTTCCACGTTAAAAAGAGTAGAAAAAAATTATTTGCATGCAAGTATGGATCAAGACAGACTAATGCACTTGCATTATTGTTCATCAGTTGGTGCAAGAAATTGATTATGATATCATGTTTTCGCACGAGCCAAAGCAAAAAGAAAAAAAGTTATTTAATCCATTATACAAATATCATTTATAGTTTTATTTGAGTATTTTATTAATAATGTTATGTTAAAAAATGAAAGAATAAAATGTATTTTTCATATTTTTCATTACATCAAGCATACTTTCTAGAGGTCGGAAACATGGAATTTTTCCGCTATATTTCGTATAGCTGGGGAAGTAAAACTATTGATTTTTAATATAAATATTGTCTATTTTCCAAATACGTATAATACCGAAAGTACTCCCATGTATTATATATATATATATATATATATATATATATATATATATATATATATTGTGAATTAGACAATATTTATAAAATACATTAGTTTTTTTCTTTATTTGTAATAAGTGTTCACAACATTTCTGCAAAAAATCTGAAGGTTACTGATTAGTTAGAGCCTAATTTTTAAAAACAATCCTCTTTATAACTGTTAATAACCTGACGAATAAACTATAATATAATAACAAAGAAAAAAAAAAAAAGAATAAATAAAGAAAAAATAAAATTAGAGACGAATAAATAAGGAATACTTTGAGATAGTTGCATGATCAATCTGATATATACTGACTAGCAGTAATACCCGGCGTTGCCCGGGGAACTTTGACTTTTCTCCCAATATCTCCTATAAGGCTATTCAGTTCCTCGACAGTACATTCATGATGTTATAATTTTCAATTATTCATACGGAATAAGGCTTATAGTCCTTCAACTGTAGTAACGCTAGCTTTGGAGCTAAAACTAATTTATTCAAAAAGATTTCTCATTAATCGTTGCAATGGTTTTCGAGTTACAAAGATTGCGTGAGTGGATGCTGGGATGGACCAGGGGTTGATTAAAAAATAGACCTTAACCTTCCGGTAGATAAAACTTATCTATTCAAAAAGATTCCTCATTAATCATTGCAGTGGTTTTTGAGTTACAAAGATTGCGTGGGTGGATGCTGGGATGGACCAGATATTGAGGTACTAATACGCCTATAACCTTCCACAGACGATGACGAACAAATTTTAAAAAAACAATCAAATCCATCAAGCCGTTCGTGAGTTATAGCGGTACAACGCACAGACATTTTCAGCTTTATATATATGATAGTCTTTGCTAATCATTTCTATTTCTTGCACTTCTCAATGCATGTATGTATATATATATATATGTATATACTTCTTATGTAGTTTATATGTGTTGTAAATAGAATTTAGTGTAAAGGAGATGTAATAAGTATATTTAAATGCATGGTAACACTGAGCTCTCTCTAACATATTAATCATGTACCAGGAGGTTGCCCAGTTAGTAACTATAAGCAGGTTAGTCAAATATCTGGCAGGTTAGTAACATTATGTTAGATAGACCGAACAAAGGATAAAAATGTAAGTGAATCACCGGCTATCTACCTCCCCAGTAAGAATTAATCAATTACGTTTTCTCTCTCCCTCCAAAACCAATCGACCGTTAGGGCTAAAACGAAATATTTGACTTAACTACATAGTGGCTTCGGAATCATACTGAATTTTGTGTCGATAAATTCATTACATCGGCAGTTATTATGGTATTTGAGTCGAGCCTCTCTTCTCTGCCCCCTCCCCTTCCGCTAAAAATTAATAGGTGTCGTCCTAAGAGGGCTTTGCATTACTTATGAATTTTGTGTCAATGCGTTCACTAGAACGGCAGTTATTATAGGTTTTTGTGTTAAGCCTCCACATAAAAGTTCGTGTTGATACATTCATTTTGTCGGGAGTTATCGTGTTAACAGACACGCATACCCACTACTTTTTTCATTTTTAGAATCAGGAGGGCGGAAAACATGAAATTCTGTTGAAAATTCATCAATGAATTTTTGATCGATTATATAACTTCCCCTACACTACCGTAATCCTGAGGGCGCCGGTAGCTCAGTGGTATGCGTGCTTGACTTCTGAGCTCAAGTTCGTGGGTTCGTAACCCGACCGAGGCCCTTAGTTTATTTTATCTGGGAGGTAAAATAAACTTAAGCACGCCGTCCTTCGGATGGGACGTTAAGCGATGGTCCCGAGCCTGTAGAATGTCAGGTACTCGTTAAAGACCCCTATCCTAGATGAATAAAAATTTAGGACTCCCACAGTAGAGTCGGGCTCATGTCCACCAGAGTGACGAAAGAGCACTCTGGTAGTAGGCGATATGACCTCGTAGTTAAAGCCCGGGCATGAGTCATAAAACCTAACCTAACTACCGTAAACCCACCCTTACAACAATAAAATAGTACAATTTAATGTTCCCCCCTCCCACCTCCTCCCAACTGCCCTTCGCTATTTTCCAATCTGGGTTATTGCTAGTTGTGATATTTTATGAAAATCCAATCAACCGTTGAAAAGCTAGCTATCATTTTATGTGCCCCCTTGTTAATTTCGAGATGCTACATAGCCTCTTTTCTGTGTGAGGCCTTCTTTGAAATACCCTGAAAGTTTCTTGAATATGCGATCAACCATTTTTGAGTTATTAGGTGGCAAACAGGCAATTAAAGTGTGGCTTTTACTTCAATGGCTTTCAATTCATGAATGACTTTTCTTGAAGTTTTCTGATCTGAGGGCCCCGGTAGTTCAGAGGTAGCATGCTAGCCTACTGAGACCAAGATCGCGGGTTCGATACCCTGCCAAGGCTCTTAGATTTTTTATCGGGAAGGTTAAAACCTTGAGCACGCCGTTCTTCGGATGGGACGTTAAGGTTAAGCGATGGCTTCGAATGCGATGTCAGATACTCGTTAAAGACCCCCTACCGTGTACTATTGCCATGTTATGGTTTAACAGAAATAAATGTATTATTATAACCTTAGATAACTAAACCTGGGTAGACAACTTTATGTCTCCCACACTAGAGCTAACAGGGAAAGGATAATAAAATTGGATGCTTAAGTCCCTTGGTGTATATAATTTGTAAAAGTTTTCGCTTCAGTTTTTGAATTATGTTGTTTTCATTTCCATTTATTGCAATACTTTTCAAATATATGCAGGGATTTTTGTAATATATTTCACCTTATGTTTTCTGTTTTGCCAGATTGGTATCCCTCTGTCGGTGAGCCTGGTCCCTGGCCGGGAAGTGGTGGTCGACGTGGGGAAGCCGGTCGAGATGAGCTGCCTTGTCTCTGGAGGGAAGGCTCCTTTCCTCACCTGGTACAAAGACACCAAGCCGATCATCTCTTCAACCCATCCTTCAGGTGAACAACAATCCAAGCCTGGGGAAATCAGGCCATATCCTATACTAACAATAAGTGATATACCCGGCGTTGCCCAGAAGTAACGTTTCGTCATTACTTTTTTTGTCTTTGTATTAAAACAGAGGGCTTATACTACTTAAGGGTTTAATAGCCCCCTCTTTGGTAAGTAGTCACGCCAACAAAACCAAGTTAAGTTCCATAAACATTTTGAGTTCAGATCGAAATGTCAAGAACTCAGGGTTATGATATGTTTGAACTGTCCTTGCCATGTGTCCTGCTTGTATGTTGCTAAAACAAATTCTAAAGCCTCCCTCTATAGCGGCCTTCCAAGAACGCTAAATAGTCAAGGCGTTTCCTCGTTCATCCTTAACATCCCCTGAAAGTTTTTGAAATTCAGGTTGAACTGTGTCCCTTCCCTAAAATAATTCCATTGGCTTTGGAGAGAGAGCGATTGATTAATTTATGCTGTGGAAGTACATACTGGTGACTCACTGACTACTTTTTTCAATTGTTAATATTTTTTTTTTTATTTTATTTTATTTTGTACCACTTGTGATGATACTGATCACATGTGGTCTGACTTGAATTAGATATATAAACAGTTATTGAATCTTAAAATAGGTTAGATTTGGTTAGGTTTTTATGACTCATGCCCGGGCTTTAACTACGAGGTCATTTCGCCTACTACCAGAGCGCTCTTTCGTCACTCTGGTGGACATGAGCCCGACTTTACTATGGGAGTCCTAAATTTTGCCTACCCTAAATTTTTATTCACCTAGGGCAGGGGTCTTCAACGAGTACCTGACATCGTACAGGCTCGGGACCATCGCTTAACGTCCCATCCGAAAGATGGTGTGCTTAAGTTTATTTTACCTCCCAGATAAAATGAACTAAGGGCCTCGGTCGGGTTACGAACCCACGTTCTTGATCTCAGAAGACAAGCACGCATACCACTGAGCTACCGGCGCCCTCGAATCTTGAAATATCTTCATGTATACATTTTTATGACATACCCCCTTATTACCATGTTATGGTTTAACGAAAATAAATATTATTATATTTTAGAAATGCTCTTATCAAGAACTCTAAAACGATGTGATAATATTTTACAACCCCTCTTATTAGCGCCCCCCCCCCCCCCCCCCCTCTTAAAACTCAGGTACACTAAATAGCCTTTCTACTTTCATGTTCACCCTGAACATTCCTTGAAAATGTTGTGAAATAAGTGGAACGGTGTTGTGTCGAATATAATTCCTTAGGAGCCCTCTCTCATCTTGAAATAGTTTGCCAGCTCAATAATACTATAATTCTGGACCGTCCTTGTCAAGAAATTTAAACAAAGGGGCACTGTAGCAACTATCAAAGTATTCAGCGAAGGACAGTTGACGTAGCGCTTCTTTGTACGTTGGTTGCGACACATACTTGGTAAAGCTGAATGAGGCTGTTCTCGACCATTGATATTCAGGTATTGCTTCTGGCTGTTGGTTGCCTTTGGTGGTTTTTCGACATTTATCGGTGGAACTACATTTAAAATAGGCTAAAAGAGTAATAACATATTACACTGAATTATGATTAATTTTAAAGTTAGAGTCTTCTAAGTCTATGAATAAATATTTTAAATTCATATCATGAATAGTATTAAACTAAAATTAGAGGGATTACGATATTAGGTATGATTTCCTTATTCTCTAACCTAACGAGCCTTATTCTAAAATTGGAAAAAATGAGTGTCTCTTTGTTTTGATAATAACAGATATCGACAGGGGCATAGTGGGGGGGGGGGGGGGGGGGGGGGGGGGGGGGGCGCATGCAAAAAAAACAAGATAAAATTTAAATAAACTAAAAAAAAATGTTTTTATTTAAAATGGATTGCTTGCAAGTTACCAATAGGATCTTCAAATTTCCCTTGCGTCTGATTCCTAAATCAGCTATCAGCTCTTACATAAATGTACATGTACAAAACGAGTCATATTACATTTATTTAAATATATATGGATTTGATCATTTCATTTCCTCGCTCAAAATCGTCATTTATGTTATACTTTATACTCTTAAAGCTGATTTGACATGCGCAGTAAAAATTCAAATGCATGCTATTGGATTTGAGTAATTTAATTCTAAAAGCACAGAAACCATAGCGTGCATTTGCTGCTGCTGCGCTTTGCATTTTTGCTGTTCATTTAAAGTCAACTTAAGTATTACAGTCAGTGGTTACCTCAGGGGGAGCTTCTAGAGGCCCGAGTCTCCCAAATTAATAACAAAAAGTCTGCAACGCTAACCTCGGAAACTTCGGGCTGTGCCCCCGGGAGTCTATACCCCCCACCCTCGTAGCCTAACCCCCCCTGCTCAAAATCCTGGCTACGCCCCTGGATATCGATCCCATATTGAATAATAAGTAATGATTAATTATTTCAATATATTTTATAAAAGGACTGCTAGTTTCAGATAGTTGTTGAAGACGATTATATCATCGATATAGATGAGAACGAGAAGCATCTAGCGAAGATAATGTTCATTGTTTCGATGAGGCGTTCTTTAAGGCGAAGGGCATGCGCAAAAATTCATAATGGTCATTTTCCGTTGAAATTTCATTGATATTTGATGAAATACCTGACGCCAGATCAATTTCCGAAAAATATGTTACATAACCGATTTTTACAAATAGGTCTTCGATATTTGTTAATGGAAACTTTTCTTTTATCGTCTTTTCATTTAATTTGCGATAGTCGATTTCCTTTTGCCGGACGCGTCAGGTTATTCGGGTACTTCCCATATGTTGTTTATGTTTGTGGAATTAGACAATAAGTGTTCAATAAAAAAGTGCTTTATATATCATCTTTTTAATTTTATTTATTAGTATTTCCACTATATCGACACAAAACGCAAAACATGTATTCTGACAGTGAAATAGATTTCTTAAAATTTTTAGAATTACGACGAAACTGTTACCTAACAAAACAAAAAAAATGTTAAATTTGGTGATTCTGAATCCTCATACTAAATTTTGTGTACATTAAATTTATTACATTGTCAGTTATTAGGGTTTTTGAATTGAGCCCCTCCCCTTTCCTTCGGCCGATATCGCTGAAAATAGACAGGTTATGCCTTTGTTGGGTTTTGATTTCATGTTGATCATTCATTACATCGGCAGTTATTGAGGTGTTTGTGTTAAGCCCCATTCTGATCCCCCCCTTCTTATTATTTAATTTTAATTAATTATTTATTATTAATTTTATTAATTAAATTATTATTTTTACATTTATTTATTTTACATAATATTTTTTATGACAGTAGATTTACATACACGTCAAACAAAAAAAGTGCAAATAATAATAAGAGATATGTGACATATTACTAATTTATAAATAGTTGTTAATTATATTATTTAAAATTAATGGTGGTTCATGTTGTAGCCTACTTAACATAATGGCTTTTAAGACGTTAAATGTTAATTTGGAGATGAGGTGCAGCATCGTATTCACCAACACACACCTACTTTTTTTTTTTAATTTTTGGGATGAGAGCACTTATAATATGAAATTCCTGTGAAAACTCAACTTTGAATTTCTAAACGATTATATAACTTCCCTTCTACATCGTAGTGGGGGAAGTAACAACTTTGTTTACATTTATGGGGAGCGGGGCTCCTTGGAATTTAGCCGCTTGCAATTAGCTACGTACATATACAATGTCACCCACATGCAAACCCTGCTAAGTCAATGTAAGCAAATTTTGGCAAAGGGCGAAAAACTGTTAAAATCAAACGGTTAGAGATGCAAAGCTGCAATTATTTTGTTTAAATCGTCAAAAATAAACGCAACTTTCCTTTTATCTGTGTATAATCTCAGAATTATTAATAATTAGTTATTCTGGTATTTAAATCCTACTTAGCAGGTTTTGCAACCGCACGCCAAAGTTATCAGGTTTTGAAACCTTTTTGGCAGCCATCTTTGAAACGATACTTAACATTTTTGCAGAGATATTGTGAAACACTTGATAAAAATAAAGAAAACGTATGTTTTTAAAAAATATTGTCTATTTCACAAATAATATATAATATGGGAGTACTTTCGGTATTGCTACCATCTTCAGCCACGACTTAACAAATACTAAATTGAAGTTCAACTAGGTAGGTAGTTTACAATCCAAGCGGTAGGTAGGTATCCTTTTTCAGCCCCTACGGGGTTTTCCTATCCTTTCTGTACAGTTAATATTTGAAATATGGAAAAACATAAAAAATGACATTTCGTCCCAAATTGGGATCTTAAAAATAAAAAATTTGAAATACTATGTGTTGATTAAATGCATATATGAAGTGAATTAAAGATTACAATTGTTATTATATGAATAAAAATAAAATAAAAAGTTTTATAAAATAAAATATACAGTTTTTTGAGAGAGTAAGTACGTATACACAGAGACTGGAGGATTATATTATTGGCGATAAAAGGGGTGAGTATTTGAGATTGGTCTGATCGTTCATACAATTTCCTTTTTGTAGCGCTCTGTTTATTTCTAGTTGTTCCAGTGAGTTGAGTAATGTACCTTTGTCACAAAAATATAGGTATTGTATGCCTGTATTTATGTCGAAATGGTGTTTGTTTTCGTTGATGTGTTGTGCGAATGTTGATTTTACTGAGTTATATGATGCGTCGGTGTTTAGCCCTATTTCTGATATGTGTTCTTTTACCCTATTTTTAAATTGTCTCCCGGTTTGACCTATATAAACAAAATTGCAAGAACTACATTTTAGTTGGTAAACCCCGCTTTTTTCTTCTGTTTTTATTTTGTCCTTCGTGTTGTTGAGATGTTTGTATATAGTATTATTAGTTCTAAAACCTACCCAAAAGTCCTCTTTTTTAAGTATATTTCCTATCTGTTCTGAAATTTTTCCAAAATAAGGTAATCCCACCCATTTTTTAGTCCCTGTATTATTTGATGTGTCTAATTTTGAAATGTCTTTTAAATGTATTCTGTTTATGACTTTACGTCTTATCTTATCAATAATGTGGCTATTGTATCCGTTTTCTTTTGCTATATTATTAATGATGCCTAACTCTGTGTTTCTGTTGTCTTCGTTTAATGGTATTGTGTAGGCTCTGTGAAATAGTGAATAAAATGCTGCATGTTTGTGTGTTGTGGGAGCATTTGATGTATTGTGTATGATGGAGTCTGTGGTTGTTGGTTTTCTGTAAATGTTGTATTCTAGTTTATTGTTTATTATTTTTAAATTTAGGTCTAAAAAATTTAAGGTATTCCCTCCCATTTCTATAGTAAACTTTATTTTTTCATGTATACTGTTTACGAAATCAAATAGCTGTTTTATTTGCCGATCATCGACGAAACGATACCAAAATAATATTTTAGTCTTACTTGGAGTTTTATCAAGAATATATTTTTCTAGCTGGTCCATAAATAAATCCGCTAGTAGGGGGGGGATAAGCAAGAACCCATTGCTAATCCGTCTTTTTGTTCATAAATTTGATCATTAAAAGTAAAATAATTTGGCTAGTACATAACTTTAACATGTCATATATTTCAATTTTTTCATAAAATGAATGTCTAGTTCTTATAATTAATTTATTAACAATATCAAGACATTCTTCCAGAGGGATATTGGTAAATAAATTAGTTACGTCTAATGACAACAATTTAGCCCCTGATGGTATGTTTAGTGTTTTAGTTTTTTCCACAAAGTCTAACGAGTTTATGACCGTATGTGAGGGTTGAAATTCTATGAACGATCTGAGTTTTTTATTGAGAAATTTGGATAATTTGTAGGTAGGGGAATTAATAAATGATACAACAGGTCTAATAGGGATGTTGTCTTTGTGGATTTTGGGGAGACCTGTTAGTTTGGGAATTGTGGGATTCATTATTATGAGTCTCTGTTTATACGTACCTTTTGTAATATAAGTAGTTTTTGAAACTGTTTTCCGAACATTCTTCTGTAATGAAACGGTGGGGTTCTTTTTCACGCGAGAGAAACCGTTCTCTTCAAGAAAACTGAGCACTTTATTAACATAAACACTTTTCTGCAACAAAACTAAAGCATTTCCTTTGTCTGCTTTTACTGTTATTATGTCTTTGTTCTTCAGTTTCTTCTTTAGTTTTTGGAATTTGTTGTGTTCTGTGTTAGTGTGTTGAGTGTCCCGGTGTGATCTTAGGCTTTTCCTTATTTTCTGTGCTCATATAGTCTTGGACTCAATATTACCTTTATCAGATAATATTGAGTCCACGGTGGCAGATAATGCCTCTGCTTGTTTGGATGTAACCGGTTCCTTGAGGTTGAATTTCAGTCCTTTTTCTAATAGTCCAGTTTCTTCCACAGTTAGTTGTACGTCCGTTAAATTCTTTACTTTTTCGTGAAACGTAAAAACTTCCTTTTTCTTTATAGGTAGGTTTGGTATTTCTTTCCTTCTGTTCTTCATAAGTAGACTTTTTAGCTTTTCTTCCTGTTTTTTGGTCTTTTGTTTACTTAATTCCCAAACCTTTTCCCTAACTGAACTTTCTATTAAATCCATTTCTATATTGCTGTACTGCCTGCCCAGTTCTTGTCTTAGATAGTATAAAGTTTGACTGAGTCTGTCTCTTACCTCGTACCATCTTTTTATTTCCAGTTTCAGCCATTCCAGTTCCGCTCGTTTCACTGCTCTATTTGCTTCTTTGCTTCTGTTCCTCGTGTTAATCTTGATGTAATTGGGTATGACTTGTTCTCTCAAACACTCCAATTTGGGACGAAATGTCATTTTTTATGTTTTTCCATATTTCAAATATTAACTGTACAGAAAGGATAGGAAAACCCCGTAGGAAAACTACCTACCTAGTTGAACTTCAATTTAGTATTTGTTAAGTCGTGGCTGAAGATGGTAGCAATACCGAAAGTACTCCCATATTATATATTATTTGTGAAATAGACAATATTTTTTAAAAACATACGTTTTCTTTATTTTCATCTTTGAAACGATGTATGCGGCTACAAAATCTGTTTATTATTAGCACGTTCTCCATTCATTTTACAATTTGGTTTAAAAAAAAAAAAAACAAGCGCAAAGTAATAAAAGTAGTAGGTATATTTATAATAATTTGTTATTTTTTAAAACAATTCAGTAAATATTTACTGATATTGTTCGAGAAAATTAATTAACTACCTACCTACATTAAAAGCATTAGGTAGCTACGATCTAAAAAAATAAAATTGTAGTGCAAAAAGCAGTTTCTTAAAATAAATTTTGCTTTTTCTCTAAAATTTAATTAATTTGTTTCTTCCTCTTCTTCGTTCAATAGATCCAAGTCTTCCTCCGAAATTAAAGCATCCTGGTTCTGAAGACGTTCTTGTTGTTCAAATACCTCTTTATAAAAGGATAAATTTTCATTTTCTTCCCATTCATTTCCAAAATGCAACAATAAAAGTTTTTTTAACCTCTTCTATTTTTGCGTCTTTCATTGCAACACCTTGGTATGTAGTACTCATACTTATCAGGTTTTGTATCCCAAGTTCTGAGGAGGCCATCTTGGCCCACATCATTTTTTATGACAGCAGGGTTTGCATCTGTGCGACATGATTCCAATTCGAGCTATTAAAATACAGTAGACTCCCTCTTATCCCTCGTTGGTTTTTTTGTTAACCCTCCTCTCAATTCAATATGGTTTAAATTGATAATTGAAACGAGAACTATAATAAATCAAAGCACATTTGGTCAATTTGGCTGAAACTCAGTAGGTGTCGTCGTTAGAGGGTTCTGGATTTACATATACAATTTCGTCTCGATACATTTATTCTATGGGGAAGTAAAATAGGAATCTTTTTAAATTTTTGTTAGAGAAGAAAATTCTTTAAAAAACTGATAAATAATTGCTTAACAAAGAGGGCAACCTCCTAGTATATGATTAATATGTTAATCTATGTTAATCTGATGAGTGTGAACACACATCAAGCGAATTTGATAGTCAAGATCCTCCCTCCGACTCTCAAGTATGCGAAGAGAAACTGTCGGACATTTTTGATCAGTTGAATTTGGAGCATATCAATCTGAACGAGTTGCATGAAATATCTAAGATGCCTTTTTTGAAACGAAAAATTCAAGAAGCCGCTAACGCGATGTGCAAAAAAGCGAAGTTGGCCTAGCAATAATGAAATGAAGTCTATTTTAAACCTATAAAAAATACTTTCCCCAGAAAAAATAAATTATTTTGTCAATTTTCAACTCCTGAAGAACACATTTGGCGTTTAAAACATATAAAATAGTTGTATCAATTTTGAGAAAAAAATCCTGAAAAAAAAGTCATAAAAAGCGAAGTTGGCCTAGCAATAATGAAATGAAGTCTATTTTAAACCTATAAAACATACTTTCCGCAGAATAAATAAAATTTTTTGTCAATTTTCAACTCCTGAAGAACACGTTTGGCGTTTAAAACATATAAAATAGTTGTATCAATTTTGAGAAAAAAATCCTGAAAGAAGTCATAAAAATCGTAAAATCACGTTTTTTGGTGTTTGTATCAATCGCAGCAATTATTTTGACAAAATTTTCGAAATCTACGGAAAATTTCCTATAAGAATATTGTGCGAAACTTATTTTTTACAATAACTGCTGTAGTTTAAAAGAAAGAATGAAAAGTGATGAGTGAAGAATATTTGAATTGCAAACGAAAATGTATTTTTTTCTAGGACGCATGAGGTCAAACAAAAAAATCTAAAAATTTGGATTTAGACCTATTTTTTAATGAGGAATCTGAAAAAAATATCAGTTCTCAAAAAAAAAATTCGATGGTGTAACTGTGTTGAGTTCGCGTGGAATTACCCATATACATGCATTGAGAAGTGCAAGAAATAGAAATGATTGGCAAAGACTATTAGTATAAATCAGATTGATCATGCAACTATCTCAAAGTATCACAGTTGAACGGCGATTTTCTTTAACTCCGTCATCGCGAGTTGCAATTTCAACTGAATAGACGTCCGATTTAAGTGTTCCCCAGAGGAAGAAATCTAATGGTGTTAAGTCCGGCTCCTTCTTACAGGCCCATACCTTCCTATCCATCTATCCTCATAATTTTCCTCCATCCACTGTCTGCCAGCATTGCTGCTATGCGCTGGGCAGCCATCCACTCGGAACCATGAGTTCTTCCTCAGCGCTAAGGGAACCTCTTCCAGTGCAGTGGGTAGTTCGTGTTGAAGGAGCTGTAAAAAGGCGTTAGAATCAACCCGGTGTGGAATCACAATCGGCGGTAGAAGATATTCTCCTAACATTCCACACCACACGTTCACTTAGGACTGGTATTGATGGCTGGATACTCTACCCATGTGTGGGTTGACATGAGACCATGCGTGTGAATTGTGAGAAAGAATGTTATTCAGAAGAACGTGAGGTAACTGAGTTGGGAGTTACCTCTTCAAGCTCTCCTGAACCACACAACCTCGAGAATTTTATCTATCACCCCCATGGATAAGAGCCTAACAAACGGGAAAAATCTGAAGCTTATTTCAAAATTGGGTGTGAACCCGAATTGCTAGAAGAAACCGATAATAAGATGGAAGTTAACTAAAGGTACCTTATTTTACTAATTTCATTGCTTAAGTTTGTTCAGTTGCTAAATACAGATTTTATTTAACTTTTTTCTTATGTGTTCCTATTTGCGCTTTTGTTTTGTATTTTATATTGGTTTACAAAATTAAACAAATCATATAAACAAAATTAAAAAACCAAAAATCAAACAAAAAATAAATTTCATTAATTCTTAAGTACCTATTTAAGTAAACATTTTATGTTTTATGTTATGTTTGCATGGCACGGTATTATGCACGTACTTACATTGCACATCTTAAAAATAAAAAAACATTTCATTTCGGGTTATCATTTTATGTTTTATGTAATGTTTGCATGCCACGGTATTATGCACGTACTTACATTGCACATCTTAAAAATAAAAAACATTTCATTTCAGGTTAGTATTAAAAAGTGGCAGGGGACCGCCAATTGAATAGTGGGGAAAGGTGGAGGGTAATTAAATTAAGAAAATAATTTTTCTTAATTTAAGAAAAAATATTTTTCTTGAATAATTAAGAAAAAATAGTTCTCTTAATTTTTTTTCTTAATCATTTCATTTCATAATATGAGCATAAACTTCATCGCATTTTTTTTTCAATGTATAATAATAGTCTGTAGGATGTTTTAGTTTTCAGTTGACAAAATGACTCCATAAAATTTCTGTCTTTGTATTTTCAATATTGATTCTATAACAATTCAACATTGAATAAATGTTTAAGAGCAGAATGTCAATTTTAGCAAACTGTTATATTTTAATATTTCTGCCATACTTTTGCAAAAGAAAAAGGTAAGGATTTTCCAACCAGAAATATTATAAGTTCTTTCCTGAAAAATGTTGAAATTGGAGTTAGTCATTCTGTCAACTGAAACGCTCAAATAAGACCCTTTATACCTGATGTCAAGTACCTGCCAAGGAATGGCTGGCAGTGGGCCCATTACCAGGCCAAAAGTCCTTTTCGGTATCATAAAATTACTTCAAAGCATTCATCTAAAATTTGACGTCAAACTATCAGCTCTTGGACATGGATAAACGACCCCCCTGTATTATCTGGATTGTAAAGAGGAGGACAGGGGAGGGGATGGGGGTTAGTCAGTCGAGAGTGAGGTTTGGTCCGTGAAGGGAGTGGAAGACCGTTAAGGTCTCCGGCTAATTTCCATCTTGTTATTGTGCTTAGTAACACCGTTGTGGTATCCGGGTAGTTTCCATCTTGTTATTGTGCTTAGTGCCTGAAGGAGGAGTTGACTTGAGGACAGCAGTCTCCGGGTTGGTCACGTCATGGTGAGTTTGACTTGTATTTTAAACCTTTCCTTACTGGCGATGTGTGGTCTTGTATAGCCAATAGTTTATGTTTCAATTACCTATTTATATATGTTGTCAAGTTTAGTTAGAATTTTTAGTTAAGAATCGTTAAGTTAGTAACCAGTAAGAGGTTCGGGATTACATTTTTTTTTTTATTCAAAGGATTTTATTCTTTGTTCCTCCTTTGACTTTTCCGCTACCTTCCCTAGACTAAGCGAACCTAGCTGGGGAGCGGTACAGCCGACTTACATACGTATTATTGCTTTTTTGACATTTTACAGCCATATATTATGATATACCCATCAAATAATTATTAAAAATAAAAATAATATTGTTTCAAATAGGAGCATTAAATAAACGAGTTTGATAGGGTACTAAAATGACATTGGGTGTTGAGAGCCTCCTTAAAGAAAATTTATTTTCTGAATAAATGCAGCATATTTTCTGAATTTTTTCAGAAACTTTATAATTTTCTTTATTAAAAAATGTTTGCATAAATGAGGTAAAAATGAATTGTTTTTTTGAACAAAATGACGTTGGTCTAGCCTTCATACGATGAGTAGAACGGCCAGTTTTTGACCACTATGTGCCATACCTTTTTAATATTAAATTATATAATTTGGGCGTCGTGTCTCTGCTTCCATAACCAATTTAATGGAAGAATTTAACAATGTATTTGTAAATGTTTCGGAATCCGGTAAGCTTAACAGAAAGCATTCCGACTTCTTTGTGACAAATAATTCAACCCTACACAGAAGACAACACTTTCCTAATAATTTTAGACTCTTGGGGAGGCCAGAAAGATCCCTGGACACATTATCAGTATTTACAAATGATGAAGGTGTCTGCAGCGTCTCATTGAAAGTAATACCGCCACATTGCACACCATTCAGCCTTGCGATGTTATTTCTTTAGGCAAATAAAAAATGTTATCAAAAAAATTCAAAATGCAATCTACGTATTGCAAACACGAAAGGAATTGAACACGCGAGAGGATGCCATAAAAATCCATTCTCTGGTCCATCATCAACTCTTTATCTTACTCTTAACTGTTTGTTGAGACAATAAGGGGGAGGGCGCAGCGTCTTTTGCGGCAATGTCTGCTTTTCGTTCCCAGAGATGCCAATATGGGAAGGGATCGGAATTAGTTTTAATTTTTTTTGTTTTTTAATTAATTTTGAATGTCTTGAATTCTTCATTGTTGTTTTTAATTGTATTTGTATACCCCAGTTAAAATTATTACAGTAACAAAAATAAAAAGACAAAAAAATTCATTTAACAATATAGAATATTGTAGGGAGGATTAAAAAAGCGAATGAAACCTAGAGTTCTGATTTGAAAAGTTACGATATTAGTGAGTGAAAACTTTGAATTTGATGTGATTTCCAAGGTAATAATTTCATTCGGGACATATTTCGCAGATTTTTTGGGATTATACGAACCAAAGTACAACTAGAATTTTTTTTCGCCAAAATGAAGACCAGATTCTTGTTTCTCATACAAAAAAAACCCTTAAATAAATACGTATTTAGATTTATCAGTCCAACCAGTCCGACCAGCTGGACCCTGATGATACTCGAACGTGTCCCTCGACCTCTTCTCTAGAAAGATTCACCACCTGAAGATGGCAAATTGCCGAAACTAGTTGTGGTATAAATAAAAAATATATGTTGGACTGATAAATCTAATTACTTATTTAACAAGTTAGTCCACTACATCTGCCTACCACCAAGAAATAGAAAAAAAAACCTTATATCTGGATTTTTGGCAGAATCAGGATAAAAACATTTTGACCGAAAATTGACTGGACTACTTATTTGGAAATTTTTGAAAACTAATTTAATCGTGTATTGCGCAGTCCACTCAACCAATTTTAATGAATGATACGTCTTTAAAACTTCGAAAATAAACTTAACTATCGATAATTAAAGTAGTGTTCGAAGTTATAAGCTTATATGTTAAGTAGTTTAAGAACTTGTCGCAATAAATTTGGGGTTTAAAAATCGATATCAGTCGTGTTCTTCACCTTCGTCAGTGAGGACCTCCGAAGGATCAAGCAGATAAGAGACTTCTTTCATTCATTATTTCTCTTTTTCTTTTTTTTAAATTTTAGTTTATTGTCTCCATTTTTTAAATTTATTTTTATTGTTCCTCATAGTTATTGCCTTTAGTTTTCTCTTTAAAGATAATGATACGAATAATTATGAAGTAGGAAACTTTAGTTCATTACATTATACATATATACTATATATATCGATTTTTTTTCTCATTCTTTTTAAAATTGATTAATTATTACTATTTAATTTCCTCTCCGTTTGTTTTTTCACAGTAAAATCATAGTGTGATTCGCAATTTAAAAACATGTCTGCGGAGAGTGGGAGACCTCCTGACCCCTCATTAAACTGTGATTCCATTTCTAATACTGAAATGAATAAATTATAAAGTAAACACGAATGTTTTTTTTATTGTCTATTTCACAAGACATATAAAATATATGGGAGTACAGTATGGTATACATAATGTGTATTTTAATCAACCCACGCCATCCCAGAGTTTCCGCCATCTTAATGCCACGAACATGTTTGCCACGTCATCTCTAACATCACACATTTAAAGAATACATATTATGTATGCGTACATGAAATATATCAAAGACTAATAAATATACAAAGGAAAATAAAATACATACGTCTTGAGAAAGTAAGTACGTACACAGAGACTGGAGGATTATATTATTGGCGATAAAAGGGTGAATATGTGAGATTGATCTGCTCGTTCATACAATTTCCTTTTTGTAGTTCACTGTTTATTTCCAGTTGTTCCAGTGAGTTGAGTAATGTACCTTTGTTACAGAAATGTAGGTACTGTAAGCCTGTATTTATGTCAAAATAGTGTTAGTATTCGTTGATGTTTTGTGCAAAAGTAGATTTTACTGATTTGTGTCAGTGTGTAACCCTATTTCGTTGTTCTTGCATATGATGATTGCGTTGAACCAGAGTAACTTTAAGTAGGTTAGTAACTTTAAACAGGTTAGTAACTTTAAGCAGGTTGGAACAAACAGGTTTATTCAATGATTTTGAAAGTTGATTTTACTGAGTTTGTGTCAGTGTGTAACCCTATTTCTGATATGTGTTCTTTTACCCTGTTCTTAAATGATCTTCCAGTTTGACCAACAAAAACTAGATTGCAAGAATTACATTCCAGTTAGTAAACTCCACTTTTTTCTTCACTTTTATTTTGTTCTTTAGTGTTTCAGATATTTGTATATTGTATTGTTTGTTCTGAAACTAACCCGAAAATCCTATTTTTTGAGTGTATTGCCTATTTGTTCAGACATTCCTCCAAAATATGGTAAATTACCCATTTCTTAGTCCTTGTATTATTTGTTGTGTCTAATTTTGAAAGTTCTTTTAAATGTATTTTGTTAATGACTTAACGTTTTATCTTGTCAATAGTGTGTCTAGTGTATCCGTTCCTTTCGCTATGCTAATAGTGATACCTAACTCACGTAAAATTCATATGTTTAGTGGTAGAAAGAAACCACCTGCTAAATTTGAGCGAAATCGGAGAACAATTGTATGATTTTAGCGTGGATTGCCCCTTTATGTAGATGGGGAAAATTGCTTCGCTTACTGCTCGTTAAGCTAGGTTCCACTGTACTTTTCCATTCTGTATTTCAAGGCTATGCACTTATTTATTATATGCATTTTTGTGATCAAATATGTTCTATGGGTTCCTCTCAAATATCAACTCATAAAGAAAAGAAAATTCTCAAAAAACATTAAATTTATTTAAAAATGAAATATATAAAAGGACAGAGGACAAAACAGAGGCAACCAAGGGACGGAATAAATATAGGGAATTTTTTTTTTTTTGAAAAATGGGGGTTGCTCCTGTTGGTATAATTGTCCTCATATTCGTTGAGAGAGTAGTTCTCTACCTCCTGGTGACCAGGGCGGCACTGGGGGGGGTAATTTCTGAGACAGCCGCTCTGTACTCAATCCCTTCATCAGAGTGGAAGAAGGACACAGCCTCGAAGTCCTCGTCCACATATTCCATCAGAAGGCTCACTATTTCCAAGAAGGTGGGCCGGTCGATTGGCCTGTACTGCCAACAATGCGCCATCAGGTTGTACAGCTTGCTTGGACAGTTCGTTGGCCGTTTTATCGTACCTCCCTCCAGGACGTAGGTCATAACTTGATCGATGGACAAACCCTAAAATAAACAATTCATTTAAATACATAAACATAAATCCATTCAGTTCAACAAATTTCTGAGATTCTTCCGTTAGCCATGTTTCAAATTTAGATAATGTTACATCAACCATAAACATGTTACCTCTTAATAAGAGCTCTTACATATATTTCAAATCGTAAATTTTATATTGAATTGGTGCTCAATTTTACAGGCTTGGTGAGATGTGGTGCTTAGATGTCCAGGTGATAGCACGTGGTGCCTGTAGAAACCATGTCCCGAGTCATCTAAGCCTTGAGTATGCCGTCTTTCGGAGGGGACGTTCAATGGCTGTCTCGAGCCTGTACGATATCAGGTACTCGTTAATGACCCCCTACTTTAATTGAACCTGGGTAGACAACAATTAGGACTCACAGAGTAGAGCAGCATTGGATGGTTAATGATTAAAGCCTATTTCTACTATCTGAAATCCGGTTTTAAACTGTTTCTTCGTGTTTTAATCTGTTTAACGTGTTTATATTTTAAGTCAATATTTTTGGCACTTGAGACGTCAGTTTAGATATACCAAGGGACCTAAGCGTCCAATGATTTTATCTCCTGCTTTACTGTGAGAGTCTTAAATATTGCCTACCCAAGTTCGATTAAGGTAGAGGTCATTAACGAATACTTGATATGGCACAGCCATTATGGCCGGTGTCAAATGCTCAAGCCTTAGATGACCCGGGACATGGTTTCTTCAGGCACCATATCTCAGCAACCATGTAAAATTGAGTACCAATTCAATTTAAAATTTAAGATTTGAAATATATGTAAGAGCTCTCATTTTTACTATTTATTTTTTATTTATTTATTTTGAAGCTATGCTTCTTATGGGACGCCTGGGAGTTGGGGGTCAATGAGGAAAAACCGTAACCTAAAGAGGCGTATAGACACGCGAGCAACGAGCTGAACATTAGTCAGTGCGCATGCCTGGGGATGAAGTGCGCAGGCGCTCGACGAACAAGGGAGGCTAGGGGTCTGCTCCACCTGTTGTTGGTTTTTTGACGTTTTATGGGATTTAAAACACAAATTACATTTCAATAAAATAAAGAGATTGTATGCTTGGGAGGAATTATCCAAACACTTTTCCATATCAGTAATGCAATTAAGAAGTAAATGGGAGTCTTTTCAGGCATTGTTTCGCAGAGAAAAAAAGAAAAGAAATACATTGTGTATTGTGTATATAGCCACAGGTAGAGGTAAGCTTGTTAATAATAAATACGTGTCCGTATTAATTGTACTACAAATATGTAAATTAATTACGTAAGTAGCTACCTATCTTGAGCATTTTCTGATTGAAGACTTTAAATAATAATAAAATGAGATCAGATAAACGTAAATTTGTTATCTGCAGGTTAAATTGTGCAGGTTATGTTCGTTAGTATGGTTGTGGAGCATCCAAATGCTCGGCTCGTCTCTGTTCGGCTTGGAGTGTGTTCGTTTATACTGAACACGAGCCGAGCACTGCTCGCATGTCTGTACTAGCCTTAACGCTGTATATAATAGTTCTGGATCTCACGGCTAGATGTCAGCAGTCAAATTAGACTAATAGTCTACATTCTGTCTAAAATTCTTCATTTAATTAATAAGTTAAATTATGTTCCTATTTATATAATTATAGTTTTTTTTTTTTTTTTTTTTTTTTTTTTTTTTTTCTTAACATCGTAAAATATCTTGTAGCCAGTAGGTAGTTTGTAGTTCTCTACAAATTTAAGTCCCGTTAACTGGAGTTTTCCCTGGATTTATTATCTGTTACCCTCGACCCTTCTGTACCCTTAGTTGAACGTAAGACTTCACTGTCTTCATGCCTTCTCCTCAACCATCTATATTCATAGTAAGTGTTGAGTCGCGGGTTTCGGGAACTCGCCAAAACTATCGATTGTTTCTTGATTGAACTACAAGATTCAGTCAGTTGTAGATCGCGGTCTTTTTTGTTCGTTATAAAAAGTAAAAACTGAGTTCGAAGTGTAAGGACGATAAATTTATGAACACACGCGGTATACATATATGCGGAGTGTCTATATACTGTATTAAAGGACTTACCTTTGTGTTAACCAACGCGAAGTAAACTATAAGTTGTGTTTGGTACCCACGCGGGGTACAAGGTGTTTTAATAAATAGCTATTAATCAACTGGAAGTTCTCTTTAACCCATTTACACCTCTTAACAGTAAGTTTCCTTGTTTTTCATCAATGTGTGTATGTATGTGTATGTATTTATGTGTATGTGTGAATGTATAAGTATTTATGTACCTATATATAATTTCAATCAATCACTCATTATATTTTTGTAATCTTGATTCCCCCTTGTTTGTTAGGCCCTGATGATGATAAAACGTTGGCATTTGAATAGTGTTTTCATCATTGACTGACCCTCAATACCCCCAAAATTTTAATTATTAATAGTACTGTTTCCTTCCGCTAGATGCCAGCACCTGTCAATATATATCTATGGCTACACTGGTTTGCTTCTGTATGTCCTTTGTTCTGTGAATTTGAGGCTACACACCGACTCACACTTAAGTTTCCGCTCTCCCTCTAAACCTTTAGTATCATTACTTGGTCGACTCATAACTTCGGTTGTTGCTCATTTGAGGGTCTTTCGATCTCTCTTAAATCGACTTTACATCCTGCCTCATATGTATGTTTCCGCTCTACCTCTAAACCTTTAGTATCATTACTTGGTCGACTCATAACTTCGGTTGTTGCTCTTTCTTTTGATCACTGAAATTGATTGACCCCTCATACACATTACACGCTCATACGTATGTTTCCTGTTGTTTTTGTTCTTGTTTTATGTTGTTTTTTTGGTTCAGAAAAATAAAATTTGAACAAGTATAAAATTGCGAGATCTCCGTCAACCGAGCTGATGTCAGGACGCTACGCTTCTATTAGCTGATAATTTTTTCTTTCTCTTTATAGCTTCTGCCGGGGGTCCCGAGACCCACACCGTATTTTTTTTATTTATTTATTACTACATTGAAGCCTATTAAGGCTTATTGTAGAGAGTTGGGGTACAATTTGAATACACATTCGATATAATAATAAAGTAAGAATATTACAGCTTAATAAATTTCTAAATATCTTCAAATTCGTATTAATATATACGATTTTTAGAGACCTAATTTATTTTCATTTGATGTAGGTATTTCAATAATTCCCAAATATTGGCCCTTTTGGTCTCCTTGTATTTTTTTTTTTTTTCTTCATTTAGATGTACGATATTTCGTCCATCTGAAATTTTTCAAGTACAACAATTACATTATAATATTCTCCATTTTGTTATGCTATGAACCAGTATTTTTTTATGTATAACATAGCTTGACAACTTTTTTAATATATATTTCGTCTCCCAAACTGCAACACCACACAACTCAATTTCTGGAGGTTTGGAGTTGGGGGGTAAACACTTTTCTCAATGAGTTGATTTGGGTGTTTTTTTCCATTTCCTCAGGTGGAGGAGTACGATAATTATTCATAATTGTTCAGGTAGCATAAAAAAATTAAATGGTAGCATTGAAAATCATAGAAAAAGTGGTTTGTTGCCAATGGAGAAACCGGCAATCCAGATGACTCGAATGTTGCCGAGTACAGCTGAAAATGACCGACCGGCTTGTTTGACACGTCAGCTTTTCTTTGTGCTTAGAATAGTTTTATCTCAGTGTGTTGTGTGGTGAGTTGCAAAGTAAGTTCTAATTTGATTGTAACAGTATACAGTATACGTAATTTAAACATTACTTACATATTTTATCTAATTTCAACGACTAAGGTCTTATTTCAAGTTAAAAATTAACATAGTTACAAACAATAGGCCAAAAGGAAAATATTTTTCCTCTTTTGAATGAATGTTTTTCGATTTTCCTTCCCTGATGAGACATTTGCGTTTGGGTCGTTTTTTTCGGGACATCCCGTAAATATTAAGTGTAGCCCGTTTACTTAACCATTGTTTTACCCACTGTTTTTTTACCTTTCGTTTCTTTAAAGATAAACAAACTTCGGCATACAACAATAATTCGTCGTCCATTTTGTTGGAACTACAAGCTAGGAAAGGTCTCGATGGAGTGATCGTGAATGACCCCCTCCGTCACTCCACTCGCTCCGTCATCGTTCCACTCCATTGGAACGACCGTGAATGGGGGCCTTAAGAGAAAAAGATTATCCATCCCACAAATCTCAAGCTCTCTCGGCGCCACCAGGTAGCCGCAACACTAGGAGGTCTGGGAGTGTCAGCCTGCCCCGTTAGGGACCAGAGACTGTCGCCCCCAGACACCCCCCATACTATAAATTGTATGTAGTTATATTGATTTGTTGATGTAACTACTCTACTGTTTTTTACATGTTCTTAATACATTTTTGTATTTCTTTTTGGCTAAGTTATATTCAGTTACAAAAGGCTCCGAGAATTTATATTTATAATTTTTTTTTAAATATTTAAAAATTTTTTTTTCTCAATTGAACATTCTGAAGAAAACCAAGGTTTATTACTATTTAATTTAGAAACAATTGATTTTTTAATAATACCAGCCTGATCTATCCTCTCAGAAATTACAGATATCCAATTATTATATAAATCAAAAACATTTTCACTGTTATAGTAGATCCGAGAAGAAAGCTTCAAGGCTGAGACAAAATCTTTTAAATGATCTGCATCTCTGAGCACTTTTATAAATTTTTGAATATCGTCATTTTTAGTTACAGGTAAATATTTATGATTTGACTCGATCAACAAACTTAAACTGCAAGCTAAATGGCCAGACAAATCTGATATATTAATATGTTTTAAATCATTGACTACAGTAATAGATTCAAATGAAGTACAGACAAGGTCAATTACACTACCCCTGACTGCCTAAAAAAGTATAGTTACCCTGCCTGTCGTTAAGAGAGTGACCATTCAATACAAATAGACTCAGTTCTTCCAAGACTTCAATTAACGCAACACCTCTATTATTAACAATCTTGTCATAAGAATTTCTAATGTTTCTAAAGATAGAATTAATAAAAAATTCATCATCGACTACATTCATTTTCCCAATTCTCGCATTTAAATCGCCAGCCAAAATTATATTACAATACCCCAAAATTAATTTAATTTCATCAGATCATTATTTATATAATCTATATTTATAAAGCTGAAACGGGGTTTGTGTGTTTGTTCCAGCATCACGCCCAAACGGCTGGACGGATTTTTATGAGACTTCACATGTAGCATTCTTTTGAACCTGATTTAAACGGGAGGGGGGGGGGGGGGGGGGGGGGGGAGGTTGTAAGAGGGGCCTAAGTATAAATTTAGTGCTAGCTCGTTAACGGTTGATCGGATGAAGAAACGTTTTGACTTTCATTTTTAACAGATTTCAATTCAGTTTTAATTGAGCTTAATTCTGAAACAATGTTTGTCATATCTTGTTCAAGCCGGTTTAGGATCAAAACAACTGATTCATTTCCCAGATCGCTAGCAAGATTACCTGAAACTCCGACTTCCATTTTCTTGTCAACGTTGCCTTGTTTATCCAACACAAAAAAGTAAAGTACATAAGTAAAAAATACACTGAGGTTACTCACTCTGTCCTGTCTTTCACTATTTGTTATATCTCCTTTCACTTTACTTTTTTCCATCTTAAATTTCTAATTTTTAATTAAAAGCGGTGATTGATCACAAATGGTAATACTCAAAGAAAAACCAAGAAAGACATAAGGGTAAAAAAAAAAAAAGAAAACGCATACGACTAACTTCGATATGAAACACGTATGAGCCACTATTAGATGTTTACTGGTCAAAGGCTAATACCCAACTCCCATGTTTACTATGCCTATTCAAAGCAAACTGAATAACATTTATTTATGGTAACATGTTTCTGGTTGATTTAAAACATGAACGTCACTAAAAGGTTGGTGTAACATTTTCTAAATTTGAAACAAGGCCAAGAAAGAATTTCAGAAATTCGTTGAACTAGGGGACCTAAAACCAACAATAAGACTTGACCTAATGCTGGTTTTATCATTTATGTCGGCGGGTAATTCAAAATCAATTTGAGAAAAATACTTATACTAATCATTAATCGTAATTATTACGATATACTATGAGTTAAGTATTACTTGGTAAGGTTGTGCACCGAGCGTGATCATTTCATAGAGCACGACACCGTAGCTCCAGACGTCTGAATGGGAAGTATAAAAAGCATCTTGCAAACTCTCAGGCGCCATCCATCGAATCGGCAATAGACTTCCCGAACCTAAATAACAAAATTAACATGAGAGCCTGCTGATTTCTAAGGTACAAAAAAATGTTCATAATCGTAGAAATTGATTATTTACATTACGGTTAAATTAGTTTTTTTTCCACTGTTCTGATATATTTTATTGTTATTTTTTTAACAATAAGATTAGAATTAGTCGCATGTAGCCAAAAAGGAATAATTCTGGTGTTGATTGAATAAGGATAAAAAAGAGTCCGTGCACTCAGAAGCGGATGCCTATAGTAGGAATTCTTTTTTTTTTTATGTGTAAACATCTTAGCTCTCGGTAGGCGCTATCTCAGACCGTCAGAGAGTAAGAGTAATTAATTGTAGATTGGTATTATTTTGCATTCTCATGATTTTATTTTTTATTTTTTTTATTTTTTTATTTGTCCTGTTAAATATATATTTGGTAGTGACAATCTTGTATAGAGTATTTTTTGTTATTTACTATTGTTTCGTTACAAGAGGTATATTTCGATATTAAAATGCCTTTTCTCCATTTTTTTTTATATTTATTATACTTGGATACTTTTTTTTTTTTACCGGGGGGAGGGTTAGGGGGGAGCAGCTCATCGGAAGGCTCACTAAGGATGCGGAGGAGGGGGGGAGCGGGCTCGGGGGTGCGCCCTGATCGGGCCCCGGAGGGAGGGGAGGGGGCTACCGTCTCCTCTCGGCTATCCTCGGATATGTTCACTACTACTGGAGTGTTTATATTTTTTTCTATAATTAGGATTATTCTTAATGTTATTTTCTGACAAATCTATATGAACGTTATCTGTTTTTTGAAATTCAAATCAAAAATTATCTGTTTTCGTGCTAATTTCTACTTTGGTTGTATTACGCATTTCATTTACAGGCACGTTGCTGTCGCTACATGCGCGAAAGATTTACTAAAAGTGGGGGCCATTTTTAGTCTATAGAACTTCTTGGCTTCCATGTAGGAAACTTTTTCGATTAATTGTATTTTTTTTATATCTCTTTCTCTTTGAAAATTATGACATTTTTTATCGAAAGCAGAATGGGGGCCACTACTTTTTTGGCGACGTACAGAAGCCGTCAACGTGTTTAACCAGGCCACAGTTCGCACAAATAGGTTCTTGTTTACATGCTTTATCGGGATGGCCAAACTGTAAAAACGACATACAACGTAATGGATTCGGGATATAAGGTCTTACAGGTAGGAAGTGATACCCAACTCTAATTTGAGGGGGGCCGTGGGAGAAAAAACGTTAACGATATTCGTGTCCGTATTATGTTTTACTTGCGTTTTTATCCCATAAATGTCTTCGTTTTTGGTAAAAGACACTCTCTGGGCAGCGGAAACATGTTCTGATTTTAATCCTTCGCTAAGTATTTCGCTTGTTTGGCATTCGTCGAGGTCGAAACATTTTATTACTCCTTTCGGAGAATTTAATGTTGGATTCTCGACTTCTCGTTGGGACTCGACTTTCACGCTAACCTGATCAAAAAAACTTTTACATTTAAGTAGTTTGTTTGCTTGCTGGCTGTTTTTAACCTCTACCAAAATTTGGCCTGTTCTGATTTTTTTAATGGTTTTAACTTCCCCCACGAGCGAGGTAATCCCTTTATAAATCAAAAACGGAG
Source organism: Aradus depressus (assembly GCA_963662175.1). NCBI lineage: Eukaryota > Metazoa > Arthropoda > Insecta > Hemiptera > Aradidae > Aradus > Aradus depressus. Next base: position 23,899,695 of record OY759218.1, on the reverse strand, counting down.
ATGTTTTTTTCAAGTCTCCATCACCGTCCCTTGAGATCAGTAAAAATCGAGGGAATTGAGTTTCTAGTAACTGAAGGGGGCTGATCTGCCGAGCTCTTTCTTTTATGGGCCCGGTTGTCAGGATCGGGGGGTTTATTCATTGCTAGTGCAACTTAAGGAAATAAATCAAGAAATTAATAATTAAAATTGAAAGAAAAAAAAAAAAAAAACGATGGGAACGAGAACAAATAGGGGAAATTAATTTAGTTGATGTATATGATGACGCCTGAGTACAGAGGTACGGGGTCCTTAATCCTCAACCTTCCTCATTGGCGGTCAAAACACAACTGACTTCTTCCAATAAGATCCAGTGTGGAATGTCGAGGTAGGGTGACTGATTAAAGTTATTTTAAATAATAAATTTAAAAAAAGTTCCTCGGTGAATTCGCAAACTATATACTGACCCACTCACCCACAATCACACATTTATGGAATTTTATATAGACGCTGCAATCTCCAGCTCTTTCAACACTTTTTTCAGAAATTACAGTTCTTTTGGCAATAGCGGAAGTTATTTAAAAACGAGAAACCATATAAGCAAACAAAGAATTATTTCACAATTATGGGTCTCAGGAAAATATACAACTCATTTGAATTATACAAATTACCCAGCTAAATTTCAGCTTGACTCTGTCCACTTTGTAACAGTGATAATGATAACATACTCCATCTTCTCATAACTTGTCCAATGTTAAACCAATACACTATCGATTCAAAAGAATATAAAAAATTGCAAAAGGCTGACTTGTCCTGTAGTAATCGGTTTCATAGATGTCTCGGGTCATTCCGAAATCTCCAATTTTCACGGTAAGGTTGTGACCAACCATGCAGTTCCTAGCGGCCAGGTCTCGGTGGACAAACTTTTTGGCAGCGATGTATGCCATTCCATCAGCTATTTCTGCGGCCATGCGGATAACTCTCTGAAAACCAAGATTGAAACATTATTATGACACATTTGCTTGCTTATACGAGTACATTTAGCAGAACGAAATATTGGAGTCTTGTGAAAGTCTGATATCGAGTTTTCAATGGATTTTCACGTTTCAAGGTCCATGGAACATGTTTTGATTTTCGCAATTATGTATGTCTCTGTGTGTGTGTGTGTGTGTATGGGACTGGAACTTTATAAAAGTTTGCACGCACCCACCCCCTTCCTCTGAAAACTCAGGTGCGCTAAATAACCTATCCATTTCTTCACCCTGAACATTCCCCATTTCGTGCGTTAGGTCGAGGCCCTCTTCACCCCCCCCCCCCCCCCCCCCCCCCACCATCAAAAAAATAGTTCACCAGCTTAATAATAGTATTATTTTCAAAAGTCCTATACTTCTGAGAAGATCTACTGTCCGTTTAATAGGCACTAATCACTGTAGGAATCAAGGACTTTTTGGTAAAATTGTTTATCAGAGAGGAGGAGGACATTAGAAGATTGGACCACGGGAGTATTTCTGGTTCATTCAGGAAACTGGGAGACTGGGTACTTCTTGGGGAAGGACTTGGTTTAGGTAATATACACACGGTAATATAATATGGTGGTGGTCTGGTGTTTTACATGTAGGAGGGAGCTAAGCATACAATGCTTTCATCCCTTCCCCGGTAGCTGGGCTTCCACCTTACTTTATTACTTAGTTATAATTATATACAGGGTGTCCTTTTTAGATGGCCCGGCTGAATTTCTCTTGGACCGATAACTTATAAAAAAAATAAAAAATACGTATTTAATATTTTTCAGTTTAGTTTAAAATTTCGAACATTTCAAAGGATTTTTTTTACGCTGAAATCAATGGTGCAATCCGATTTTAAGTCTCCCGTCAAAAAATTACAAATTTATGGTACAAAGTTAAAAAAAAAAAACATTTTGTTTGTTTCTTTAATAATTCCAATCGACGAGGAGCTGAATATTTTATTGTAGGTATGTTATGGAAAATCCTAATTCTTCTCTCCGAAATACTGGAAGGGTTTTAGGTTTTTCAAAGAACAAAATTAGAGATGTACTCCGGACTTATAATTTTAAGCCCTGTCGCTCTCATCTTGTCCAGGGGCTTCGGGACACTGATGATGACAGGCGCCTAATGTTCCTTCCACAAATGTCGATTTGGGAAACTGAAGAAAACGTTCTCCCATACATCGTATGGACTGATGAATCAAAGTTCACCACAAATGGTATACTCAATCGTTGGAATTTTCGAACAAAGGCACAGGAAAATCCTAGAATATCGTATTCTTGTCGTCACCAGATGGTTCACACCATCAACGTTTTGTGTGGACTTCTCGTAAATAAATTAATTGGTCCTTATTTCTACCAACATAATTTAAATGGACCTCAGTTTCTAAATTTCTTGAGAGAGGAATTACCAAGTTTACTAGAAGAGGTTCCGCTGCAGCAACGGCAAAGAGATACTGCAGCTGGATGGATGTCCCGCACACAATTCTCTGCAGGTGAGAGATTATTTAAATCGTCACTCCCGGGATAGGTGGATAGGACCTCACAGCCCTATCTGTTGGCCTCCTCGGTCACCCGATCTAACTCCGTTAGACTTTTTCTTGTGGGGACATTTGAAAAACAGCGTTATGCCAATCATAACCCTGCAACATCAGTCTGCAGCAAAGAGTGGAAAATGCTTGTCGATCCGTCTCTCCTCAGTCTATCGCACTGAGCACCAGCGAAGAGTGGTTAAGAAGAGCTTTGCATCTTCAAAGAGGGCAGGCAGTTAGAACACGAAATGTACGTTCACCAACCTTTCTAGGGGTATGGAATGTTTTTATTTTTAAAAATAGCTGACAAAATGTAATGTGTTTTCGTTTTTTAAAATTTTGAACCATAACTTTGTAATTTTCGTTTTTTAAAATTTTGAACCATAACTTTGTAATTTTTTGACCAATTTAAAATGGGGTTGCACCATTGATTTCAGCGTAAAAAATGCTTTAAAATAATGTATCAGAAGGTATTTCCTATATTATATTATTCCTATTTGAAATTTTTAAGTTGTACTGGTCCTGTGGTACCCCGTATAATTTTTTTTTTCAAAAACAGGTCGAAATTTTAAACTAGACTACAAAAAGTTTTTATTTATTTTTTATAACGTTATCGGTTCAAGAGAAATTCAGCCGGGCCATCTAAAAAGGACACCCTGTATGTATATATATATATATATATATAATAAAAAATCAAAAACGGCTTAGAGTTACCTTGAGAGTGGGAGGGACCAATTGGGGTGACTGGGACGGATTTGAGTCAGTGCCCTCCGGCCGATGGGACATGATGAACGACTTCAGATCTCCGCGACTCATCAGCTCCATCACCAACCAGATCGGCTGACTCAAGGATACCACCCCCAGCAGCCTCACCACGTGGTGCGCGCTGAGCTCTCTGCAAACAAACAAAAACAATATATTAGTTTGGTAAAGGCTCTCAACAAAACCGCCTTTCTAAACGTCGCTCTAAACTTGGCCAATTCTAACATAATGGCCTGAAATATTATTAATACACATGAGCCCGGTGGATATGAGCCCGCATCTACTATGGGAATCCTAAATTTTGCCTACCTAGGCTTATTCATCTAGGATAGGCGTCTTTAACGAGTACCTGACATCGCACTGGCTGGGGACCATCGCTTAACGTCCCATCCGAAGGACGGCGTGCCTAACTTTTTTTTACCCCCCCAACTAAGGGCCTCGGTCGGGTTTCGAACCCACGTTATTGAGCTCAGAACACAACGCATACCACTGAACTACCTAAATTATAACTACCTTAAATTTAACCTAAATTTTTAAATTTTTTGAATGATTTTTTTTTTCAAATCAATGCGGTTTCCTCAATTAGGAAAATTTTGTCTAATTGTTGGAATGGCGGCAATGATTTAAAACTACCCAAAAAATTCAACTTTAAATATTTTGAAAATTTCAAAATCAAGATTTAGACATTGGCGGCCAGGTTGAAGAACATGGTAAAAAAAATTACTTCATAACAGATGCTTCTTTTAAAATGTCCATCCTATCTTTCTCAGAAGCCTGATCGTTAACTGTTTTGACGGCACATAGCTGGTAGATAGGTCCAGCCGGATCATGCAAGAGCCCTTGATAGATGGATCCAAAAGATCCTCGACCTATCTCTCGGATGAACCTGAGATGATCTCGTGGAAGTTCCCAACCGTCACCTACATACGCTGCAACTAAAAACAGATACAATCAAGAGAAGAATAATTAAAAAAAAAATAATCTTTACAAATAAATATAAAAGGCAAACATAATATTTCTTTTAACTTCAGCGTCCTGTTTAAAAATTATCTTTACGTTTAGGCCCATATAGAATCAATTTAAGCTACATTTATTTCGCAAATATCGCTAAAAATACATATTTTTGCATATCTGAACCTGATTCGCATATTTTTATTCATATTATTGAGTTTTTCGGCAACTCAAGGATAGACTCTGTAAAGTAGGTACATACACACCTATTTAATGTTTTTTTAAGCTATTTTATTTTTTTTGTAAACTGAGGATTAATAAAAATTAATCCCACTTTTTTCCAAATTATTCCCATTACATTTGCTTCTTAAATAAGTAATAAATAACATGTATCAGTCCAACAGAATTTATTTTAACCACAACTAGTTTCGTCAGTCAAGCTGACATCCTCAGGTGGTGAATCTTATTGGAGAAGAGGTCAGAGGACTGGACACCTATCAGGGACCAGATGGACAATAAATTCTGTTGGACTGATACATCTTATTACTTATGTAACAAGTAAGTCCACTGCATCTGTCTACCACCAAGAAACATTTGTTCTGTTTGGCCAGGTGTACGCCTTTTATTCAGATGAGTGCAGATGAAAAACAAGAATAAATCGAAAAACAAGCTTTATCGAAAAAAATTGTTCAAAAGTTGCAGGGTTCAAAGGGGGACATATAATGGTAATACGAAATTTAACCTCGAGTGGCGTTTTCAGGGTCAAATCAAGGGCAACTTCTATTTTTTCAATGGAAACCCATAGTTTTAATTGCATACTTGTATTCTACGTGAAAAAATACGTATCTTTTGTTGAAAAGGTTTTGTTTGAAAATGTTAATTTTTTATGGTTTTGAGAATTTAAAAACACAAATTTGATGTACAAAGAAATAAACATCGATTAAATTTAAATGAGCGTTATTGTAACAAATAATCAATATTTTACACAACATTTTGAAAACAAATTTTAATTGAATAATTTCACACCACTTATCAACAATTAATTATCATCGTAATAAATTTTCAATATTATGAGTCCCTGAACTTCAATACATTTTTCAACACGTGTAACGAAATATTGCACCGTCCTTAAATAAAGTTTTTCTGTTAATTTCTCGACATGCATTCCTGATTCTCTCTATCATATTTTCAGTTGTAGTTGGCACATTTTTGTGTACTTGTTCTTTTAAATATCCCTAGACCTAGCTGACCAGTTTACTCGACCACCTCGACCAATCCATCGGTTAGGATAGTCTCGTTTTAATAATTCACGTGCTGTTATTGCATTCGCTGGACAACCATCGTTTTGGAACCACATATTCATTCTTTCTTGAAGGGTCAAATTTTCAAGAAGCTCTGGTAATTGTTAGTCTGAAAATTCTGCATACTTTTCTCCATTTAAATTACCATCAATGAAAAAAGGGCCTATAAGTTTATCCCCATTAATTCCGCACCATACATTCACTCTCCATGGTCTTTGATTTTCAATCAGTTTAATCGATGTTTATTTCTTTGTGCATCAAGTTTGTGTTTTTAAATTCTCAAAACCATAAAAAATTGACATTTTCAAACAAAACTTTTCCTACAAAAGATACGTATTTTTTCACGTAGAATACAAAATAATGAATTTTATGTCTATAAAGATTAGCTATTACTTCTGTAGTTTCTTTTAGTTTTATGAGGACCTGTGTGTTATAACCCCCGTCTAGTCTGCTTCCTTTACTCATATTTTATAAATATTTAATGTTTTTAATTTTCCGAAAAATTAACATAACATTTTTAATAAAGACGGCGGCCATTTTCCAATATGGGAGCCAAATTTAATGGACATACTTTCCTGAAAGACTCATACTTTGTTCCAGAAATATCAAATATAAAAAGTATTGCCAAATTATACGCCATACAAGACTCATTTCAGGTTAACATCTGCGGATGTCAACTACTTATTAGAATTTATTAAGACGCATATACAAAGATCACAAACGTTTATCCTCATTGTAGAAGGAAATCGAGGTTCTGTTGTGTAAAAGAAAATGCAAAATTTGGCCAACGTTTCGAAAACTATTTATTTTCTTCTTCAGGGCCTACAGAATATAAACAAACAAATTAGACATTATGGATAATGATATAAATTTATTTATTTGTTTTTTATAGTTTATTACTATTTTCAAAAGTTGTATTTATTTTTATTATTATTATTTTTCTCTCTTTCATATATGTTTAAAAAAAAATTGTTTCCATATCTTTTTCTATTTATTATTAAGTCTCTGTTTATATCATTGTCCATAATGTCTTACTTCCACTTTCACAGTAACTTGTTCAAGTGACATGACCCATGTAAGCTAGGCGTTACATCTAGTTTATGCGTCATACCTTAGTTCGTCCAGTAAAGGTTTAGTTCCAGTTAGTTAATAGGAGCCCAAATATAATTCAAAAAGGACCAGAAAAGGTCTTATCCCTGTTAGGACTAAAACCACTGACCTGTAGGTACATACGGCGGGTTGACAGCAAGTCTTAGTTTGTCGGAGGGGAACCGGTTGAACATCTTCACATACAAGAGAGAGATTGAGATGAACCAAACGGTGATAACCAATAGCATGGATAGCATGATGAGGAAAAGCCCCATGGGTATCGGCCAGGCTTTCTGAAATACAACCACACTAGTTAGCAACTATCATAAATAAATTAGACGGGACTTCACCTGTGAAGCACCATACTGATTGGTGGGTGCCGAGGAGAAGGTTTCGGACCAAGGTTCAGCAAATAAAAGCGGCGCTAGGGAAAGACCTTCAACGCTCACATTTAATTTAATGCACATGTAAGTTCTGAGAATATTTTTCTTCAGGTGTATCGCATTTTTTTAAAAATCAAAAATACTTATGTATATGAAATTAAAATTACGCACCCCTTAGCATAAGCTCAAACATTATGTGGAATTTTACCGAAAAGTAGTTTTTGACAAGTACAATCCCAAAAAGTGACTCGATCGAGGGGATAGAGAGGCTCCATCCCAGATAAGACTATTTTTAATTGTCTTGCAAATAATCTCCATGATCAGTATTAGTCCTACCTCCGTACAGACAGCATTTCCGTTGGGCGGGTCCTGAGGACTAAGTAGTGCATTGTTACAGCTAAGTTTTAGTTTTTTTATTATTTATTATTGCAATTAGCCTTATTTTCCAGGTAGTTTTTTTATTGTTTTACAATTACACATATAACATCAAGTAGTTTATTTTGTGAAGGACAATAACATCCATACCAGCAATAACATTAACTATCCAATCAATTTAAACCTTTCAATATATGCACGTTTTAGCAAAGAATTATTAATAACCATGTTGTTTAACGTATTTTTCCTTTAAATAGGAATTTATGCTTTTCAATAGTCTTTTGTGGAACGAAAAATTCAGCATTAATGAGTTAATAAATTGTTGAAAGGCGGGACCTTGATTTTAAACTCATTTTCGTGGTATTGAATGTTCAGCAAAATGTTGATTTGAATTTTTGAAAGTTCGGAAAAGGTCCTCCACTACCTGCTACCCCCATCCCATCCACCCTTCTCATGACCCCATTTTTAAATATAAACATTCCCTTCAGTCCAGTTGTCTTTGTGCCATGGAAGAGAAAGGGATTAGATGCAGAAACCGAAATGTGAGTTATTACAAGTATATTATTCATAACATTAATCCTTGTTAGGGTTGACAGATGTATTGTTTCTTAATTGATTGGAATGCTATGTTAATGTACCTAAAGTTAGGATACAACGATGCAGAACGTCGAATTTGGTTAGATTGCTTGAAGGGGGTCGGTCACATCACCCTATTTGATCGGCGGGGAAATGGGTAACCTTTCTCCGTTTTTATTAAATTTTTTTACAAAATTGATGCTGTGGACCGGCTCGATGGCTACGGTCCGCAGTCGTCCTTGTTTTGTTTTTTTTGGGCGGCGCCTCTTTGCGCCGAGTGAGCTCGAGATTCCTCGGGGGGTTCTGTTCTGCCTATTTCCTGGAGCCGGGGGTGGTCGGCGGGGCCCCCGGCCTCGGGCTAGAAGGCTTTCATAATTCTCCGCCAGAAGGAGACGAACTGACCAAAAGCCAGGTAGCCAGCCTCCGTCATCAGTCCCGGCAGGTCCAGTCCCAGGTACGATCCTGCCCGGCGAATCAGCGCCGCACTGGGCCCGTCGTATAGCGGGCATTCGAGGACTCCGCGGTCTCGACGCCGCCACACGAGCAGGCAGGGCTGTTCTTCCTCTTTAGGAGGAAGAGCTTGGCGCTGAAGTCTCCGTGACCTGATAGCACCTGTGACATCCAGTGGTCTGGTTGTATCCTTGGAGAGTCAAGGCGCGTCCGGTCGCTCGGGAAATAGGCGAAGGTTGTTCGGCCATCTGTCGATCGCGCCCAACGCTCTTGCCATCGAAGGGCCAATTTGAACCTATAGTTTTTTTTTTTTTTTTTTTTTTTAAATCGACTTATTTTATGACAAATGAAACTTGGCCTATCTGAAACTAGATAAAAAATCGACGTCTGAACTCATCAATCAATTCGATGAAACGGCTTATCAGACGTTTCCTAGAGTCCTGCTTTTAAGTCTAACTTACTGCGTGACAGAACCTATTGTGACACCTTGAACTATCTTTATCTTAGGCTGCTAAATGTCAATGAATATTGAACGATGTTCTATTATATAAGGATAAAAACTTCATGTTTGGTAAGTAAATTGTTTTATCAATATGTAATTACAATGCACGTTTTAGCATAGAGTTATTAATATCCATATTGTTTTACGTCTTTTCCCCATAAATAACAATTTATGCTTTTTAATAGTCTTTTTTAGAACGAAGAATTCAGCATTAATAAGTTAATAATTTGTTGAAAGGCAGGACCTTGATTTTAAACTTATTTTTGTAGTAGTTAATGTTTAGCAAAATTTTGAATTAGATATAAATCCTTTTCAAATTTCGCAAAAGTGCCTTTTCTACTAACTCTCCCCACCCTCCCCCCTTAATACCTAACTAATGTAATTCAAGTCTTCAGGAGTTTCCCCCATTTTCTTAACTTTTAGATATTTTACTATCTTTTTAAGAGTTGGCTACTTACTTTTTTCTAAATTAACCACTGGTTTTTGTTTGAAAATGTTTAATATATGGTTATTGTGATTTAAATTTTTTTAGCCATACGGCAAATATTAAAGCATTGAATTGTCTTTATATTATATCATAAAAATAAGAAGGGGGTTTGTATGCGCCTCGCAGGTGGAGAAAACCAATCGGCAAATATTAAAAGATATATATATACATAATATTATTATGTTATTTCTTTTTCAATTTGTTGTCTATGAAGAAGGGCAGAATTTTATTTTATGTCTCTTTTTCACTTGAGATATAGAAATATTTTCGTCCCCAATTTACCTCATCTAGGGAATCTAGTAGCTGTGAAATATTACCAGGAGGGCACATATATAAGATACCAAAATATGCTGTATTTTCATAAATGGGACAGGCATAGTCCATAAGTTCACAGGAAGAACTTAGAAGAAATGTCAGGAGATTTCAAGGGTGAGAAAGTACCATAATATGTCACACAAGGATTTTTCAATACCTTCAACTATTGACACATCGTTTGATTTCATTTATTTTTTCGAGTAATACTCTTTTGCAAGTTGGTAAGTTATTTGCTTCAATCCCTTTGGGGTCAGCCAATGGGCTCTTGCCTTTTTTTTAAAAAAACATCCATGAAAATTTTCAGTCTTAATTCGTCGATTTCGTTAATTGTTTTTTTTTGTGTAGTATCGACAAACTAAGCTTTCTAGTTCTTTTTCGTATGGCATTAATAGGTGGTTATTATCACCAAACGTTTTTTAATTTCCGCAAAAGCTCATTTTCTTGTAGGATTTTAAAAGGTTTTACTTTCCCCAATCTGTAAAAGGAAGAAGTATAATCACATCCATAAAATAAGTCGATTTTTGGGTTCCAAAAATGGGATTTTGAGTGACGTCTGATTCACCGTTCCATCGGATTTATGAGTTCAGACTAGGATTTTTTTAGTTCAAATTTTATCTAGCTTCAGATAGGCCAAGTTTCATTTGTCATTAAAAATAAGTCAATTTTTTAAAAAAAAACTATAGGTTTTAATTTAATTGGGCGCCATTTCGTAGTTCATCGGCTTTGAGGTTTCAGACTGCTATTTTTCAGATTAAATATAGTACCTAGATAAAAATATAGTACCTAGTTACAGATCAAAACAGAATTAAAATAGAAACGTATACTGCTGAATTTGCCAACTCTCTTCCAAAATTAATTTTATTCAAAACAAAATTTATTTGCTTACATACGAGAATACTTGACTAGACGGATCGGTGTTGTTCGCAATATAGATCCTAAATTATCGGAAGAAGAAATTCTTGAGATGATCAGTTCCCCCGTTCCACCGGTGTATATTAGGCGATTGAAAAAAACGAATTTCAGCGATCCTTCTCGGCCGACATTAATTACACTCCACACATGTTTCATCACCTTCATGGGTCAGGCCTTGCCTGAATATATGTCTATATACGGTGCCCGGTGTTGCGTGAACCCTTACATCCCTCCAGTGCGGCAATGCACCATTTGTTTGCGGTTCTCGCACTCCATCCACTAGTGCAGGAGCAGAGGTGCTCCCACTGTGCAGATAACCACCCTGTAGAGAAGTGTTCCAGCCTAGACAAGGAACCCGTTTGCGCTAATTGCCTATTAAACCATAAATCAAACGACCAGTCATAGTCACACTATTTATTTAAAAAAACATTAAACGAGGCTAAATTCAGGGATAATTCTTAAGCCCAGGTTACTCAATTTCACTCCCCTTCCACCAACCTGAGCAGTAATCTTTTTAAAAGACCAGTGCATTCCCTAATTAACTCTAATGAAAATACTTTCCCCCCCTCTCCAAGCAGGTAAAACAGAGCGGCACTGTCACTACACTCAGATTCAAACCACCCCATGAAATAGGCTGATAATTAGCGTTATAATTAATAATAATTAACACGGACCCCATGCAGCCTATTTCATGTAACCCTAGTAAGAGTACCGATGTTGAGAAATACATAACAACAATTACTAGTCTTTTAAATACACTTAAGACTCTCCTGACATAGAAATGTGTCACTGAACAAAATTCCCCGGAACCAGTTTTTTGAAGAGTGGTTCAAGTTCCCGAATAAATGTCGTAAGATAGCATTGAAAAAATGTTTCCCTGGAAAGCCGTTCATTTATTCACTTAACGTTTGACATATTTTATTGAGTTGGCTTTTGTATCATATTTTGATACCTGCAGAATTCAAACAGTTTGTACATATCTTGTTTATTTCCTTAAAGCAAGGGTTTTACTTTTTCTTATTCATGTTGGTTTTATTTTCTTCTACGATTTATTAAAGAGTAAACTTAATTTACTAAAGAGTAAACTATCAAATTAAATAAAGTGTTATTTTCACCCATTGTTCCGTCTATTATTTGACCTTATTGTTTTTCACCCATAAGGTACCGATTTGTCTCAGCTCCATCTCTTAATGTTAATCGACGCTCAGAGGATTAAGTAACATACCGAACCATGTACCATAATAAACTACTTATGATTAGCGTTTTTTTCAAATTATTTTTGCCGTTTGGTTTTAAAAACGTTTAATGGCGTGCTATTGATTTACATCTGACTCATTATAGTCTCATTTGACTTTGAATTTCATTGGCTGTAATTTTTGTTTCTGAAAGCTTTTGATACAATGAATCCTCTCCTTGTAATTTTGAAAAGAAGGTAGACAAGTTAGGGTTTTTGATGTATTTCATTGTGCGGCGGTGCCTCCTGTTCTCCGGTATGGTTGGGGCCGCTCGCTTGGGGGTCTCGGGGTCCCGTCTTCCATTCCTTCTCCCGACTCATTTTATGTTGTGAAGTCTTTAGTTTGCCTCTTCATATCTGGCCAATTTGTCTGATGACATAAGGCCAAAAAAATATGTATATATTTCATGATAAAACAAATAGGCTTACCTCTATAACAAAGTTCTTATAAGGAGTAAAATTTCCTGTTCCGTACAAAGAAGTGGCTCGAAGACGTAAGCTATAGCTTCCCGGCGCCAATTTCTTTAGTATGTAGCTTCTCCCAGTCTCCACGAACTCTTTCCGAGTAATACATTCTGTTGTTTGGACATACTGAAAAACATAACGAGTGAGTAAGAAAGAGGCCAAAACCAGCTAAACACAAACCTATGTATGTATGTATATATATGTACGGCACATCCCTCTGCACTTTTTTAGCTTTCAGAGGGCAATTTTCCTCGAATGCTTGTCGCACCGCCAATGTAATGTTCTCGTGTAAGCAGTCTATGCCCTCAAACCATTTTGGTTCATTGGATTGCCCTCCCAGAATTTGTTCCAGTCGGCTATTATAGCCTTCCCAGTCCGTATTTTTTGGATTTATGGTCCACAATTAATGTCATCCGCAATTCGTCGACGATTTCGAAAATGTAATTCGTTAACCTGCATGATATATTGGAAAACCGGTAGAATGTGATACGTACATCTCCTTGATTGATACATCCTTTGTTGGTACATCTCCTACCGTAATTCTTGTTATAGTGGAAATTTCAAGGCAGAGTAAAAGACAAAATCGATCTACGCGACAAGCTGGTTACAATGAGTTATTGCACAGACTATATATCTTCTAGAGAAAGTTGACTTTTCTACTTTTGACGCCTCAATGTACTGTGGATGACTAGGCTTAAAACCTTTTTGGGCATATCTTGTTCTTAGGGCTTATAGAACCAATACCTGAAAAATTCCCGTCCCCAATAACAAGTAACTGTCATATTCGCAATGTTCAATAAGATTCAATGAATTGAAAAAAATAAAAACTACTTACTTTCCCTTTGCCGTAGTCGAGCCGCGTATATTCGATTTGGTACGCAACTATAAGTCCATTCGGGTTGAGAGGTTCGTTCCAGCTAAGAAGGACGTCCCTAGCAGAGTCGTGTTGGATTTCCCATATAGGGTAGATGTTTTCCAAATCGTCAGCAGATGCTAAGAAAAAAAGTTAGTGAATCAACGGCAAAGTACTTCCCCAGCTCGAATTATTTATAATCAACATATATACAAGCTCCCTCTCTTCGGTGAACTCGGGGGCATCTCATCTTCATATAAAATTTGGAAACAATTGGAATTCATTGCATCAGTAATTATTAGGGTTTTAGAGTTGAGCCCCCCTTTAGTCAATAGGATTCACCTGAATCCAGATATACAACTTCGTGTCGACAGTCATTAGAATCGGCAGTTATTCGGGTTATTGAGTAAAGCCCCCTTCGCTTTGGCTGATGGTATAACCATCGTGTAAGTAATTATCTTGATCAGATACAAGCATGAGAAATGCGAGACTGAGTATTTACTAAACAACCAAAGCTCTGACATAGGAATAAGGCGCTACTATTCTGGATATAAATCGGAGTAGGTGTTCGGGAGTTATGACGCTAAAGGACACATAACTGTATGTGTAGGGGGGACTATTGCATGTTGTCAAACGACAAGGAATACAGAGTGCAGTACTGAGTGCACATGCGCACTACGATACATCTTAAATTCCAATTCCAACATGTGTAAGGGGGGACAATGCATGTCGTCACACGATAGGGGCATACAGTCACTGACGTGGGAAAATTGTGTCGAAAAATGTAAACAATTTCCCTTCGGATGAAAGTCAAGAACAGGGTCGATTCTGTTCCTAACCCTTACAAGTAAATACATGAGCTTTCGTGCGTATTTTCGATAGGTCCAACTAAGTACAGCTCAATTTGCATAAGGACAACTCTGGCTGGGAATGACATTACCTCTCCCCACTGCCTAAAAACCCCTGCAAATGGATCCATTTCTTATAACCGACTTTAAAAAAAAAAAAAAGAAACCTTTTGCTTATTGTTGAGTAACTAGTTTATAAGCCACGGAAATAATTAATTACCTCACAATGCGTCATGCGGGGAGGAGTATGACTTCCTCAAAAGTGGCAAAAATCGAACCTCGGTACTGAAAGTTCGTTACTATTCATATTTTGAATTGAGCGCAGAACATGAAGTTATGTATTTTTAAATGAGGTGTAAGACCTCAGAGACCGCAGTTAATACCTATGAGCAGTCTGACTGAATAATCTACTTTGGCCAAAATCAGGCCCAAGGTTTCGCCGAAGCCGAAGGATCATTAAAGGCTATAGCGCGCAAAGCACCCCCGCCTACCGCGCACCTCACAAAAACGTGCAATATTTAAATTCCAATCCACATGAATGTACGTACCCATCGGGAGGGTCCTGGCAGAAACTATGGCTTCTTCGCTACAGGTATTCTTCTTGGTGTAATTCTCCCGGTGCTCGAACCTCCGACAGGCTCTCACTGCGATGTTGTATAGGCCGAAGTGACGGAGGCCTCTCATCACAAGACTAGTGCTGTTCAGCACTTGGAAGAAATGGATACCTTAAAAATAATGACAAGAACATTAACAATCACAACAAATAAAGACTGTAGATACAGTAGAAATAATTCTAGGGGAATTCTGGATAAACAAATGCACTTCCATTCAACCGCCAACGTTTCGATATATTATATCATCAGTAAGGCCTACAAACATGTAGGGGGTGGGCTACCTAGACTATTTCCTACTTAGCACCCACTACCTACTAATCACTACTAGCTACCTTCTTACCATCAATGTAGGAGTGAGAGCTGTTCTCGTCTGATTGACTCTCGGGCAGGATCGCCTCGAAGCTGATCTCCACATCCTCCGTCAGGTCCCGCTTCACTCTGTTCGTATTTGTCCTTCAACACAAAGTTCCATATTCATATCAGTTCTTATTATAATTAACGTTGAATATTCTATAGGGGTTTTTAACGAGTACCTGACATCGTACAGGCTCGGGACCATCGCTTAACGTCCCATCCGGAGGGCGTAACTAAACTAAACTAAGTAAGTAAACTAAAGAACAGTACAATTTAAAATTTGTCAAAATAACAAGAGTAAATACGGCATTGATGAGGAACAACAATTTTTTTTCCTATGCCATTTCAAATCCTCTGCTGGTGAAAATTTAACAATAAAAAAATGTGTAAGTTTTTTCATACATAATAACGTAAAGCGTAGCTTTTTGATTTCCAATATAATTTTTATTGAATTTGTAAGATAGCTCACATATATTATATGTACATGTAATACTCCGATAATCAATCTCTAAAATAAGGAATAGTAACTCATATGATATACCCTCGTATAAAAACTTACAAATAACTGAAATGCTAACTAACCTCTATATCTCTCTTTGATCAATACAATACCTTTTAAAGTAGATCTGGTTTAGAAGTTGATCCTCAAAAGAAATCTCATTTTCACGCTGCTCATCGACAACAACCTTCTTCTTGCGAGGGCAACTTTTTAGAGAAAGTTCATCAAGCTCATATGGCTCTCTTCGTATTGGCAGTTTCGCAGATTTGGTGGGCTTATGAGAGATTATAGGCCAAGGATGAACTGGACAACAAACAATATTTATAATAATACCAAATTGAGGGTGACCTGGGGCCAGGTTTAGATGAGAAAGCGCATATAAATGTTTATAAAACCATTGTGTGATACAATGGTGGGTGTTCCACATTTAGACGGCCAGACTTCGGAATCAAGTAGGGGAACTCAAAATAAGAAAAACAATTTATAAGAACATATGATAGCTAATTCGTTCTCCAAGAACTACATACAGCCAAACAACCTCAATAAAAAAACGTTTCTTGAACCTTCGCTAGATAACTCCATTACAAATCGTATCAAATCAAAACAATTCTCAAGTCGAAAATGGTCTCATAAAAACAAAGGAATTGTTTCCAGTAACATTTTTGGACACCACTCTCAAAGTTCACTATTTCAAATCAAAAATCGAGGACTTTTAGAAATAGAGATTTTTTTTTGTAATTAAGTTTGAATGGGAGAGATGAATTTTATATTGCAAATATTTTCGCTATTTTGAAACGTTGAGAAATTTAGAAAATGTCGTTGGTGAATCACTGGCTATGTACTTCCCCAGCACAAATTAATAAATAACGTTTTCGCTCTCCCTCCAAAGTCAATCGACCTTTTGGACTAAAACACAATATTTGACTAACATAGGGACTTCTGAATCCTCATACTAAATCTTGTCTCGATATATTCATTACATCGGCAATTATTGGGGTGAATCGAGCTCCCCTCCACTGATCCCCCCCTTCCCTTCGTCTGATCTTAGGGGAAATGAACAGGTTCCATCCTTATAGCGATTTGAATCGAAATATAAAATTCCATGTCGATACATTAATTACGTTAGTAGTTATTAGGGTTTTTGAGTTGAGCACCCATCCCCTTCAGCTGATTCCTATGAAAATTATTAGATGTCATCCTTGTAGGGCTTTGAATTTACATATGAAATTTCGTGTCAATACATTCATTGCAACGGCACTTATAACTGTTTTTAAGTTAAGTTAACCTGGCCTTATTTTGAATCACTAGTGGTCACTACACCCCCTGTAAGATCCCGAAATATTAGTTAAATGTAAATAAATCCACTTTTAATGTTTACAGAATTATATCTGTTATTACTTTAATCTAGTGAAATTAGAAGTGAGAACCTGGTTAGGGGGAAACAATAAATTGTAATAAATTATATGAATCTTAATATCACTCAAGAGCAGGGGCGTAGCCAGTATTTTGAGCAAGGGGGGGGGGGGGGGGGTTAAAAAGTAAATTCATTTTTTTTTAGCTAATTTCAAAAATTCATTTAACATATCAATTAATAGATTTTTTCTAGTCTGGCGGGGGTAAAATGTTTTCTTACATGTTTTCCAAGCATTTTCACCTTTAAAATTTGAGATGTTTGATGGGGTACCTTCTTTTTGTGCCATGGGAGCTTGGACTATTAGGTTATCTGTCTGAATCTCTAGGCTCTTCAATTCAATTATAAAATAATTCAAGATACTTACTAAAAAACTTCCTAATATCCATGCTAATTTTAATAATTTTATGCAAATATGGAAAACAGTCAAAACGGAACGGAACTGTTAGACGAAAACTTCGTCAAAACCTCAAAACAAACTGTCACGTGAACACAAACACAGTGAACAGTTACAGCACATGGCCTGCGGCCTGCACTTACAACAGCTGATTGCTGATTTAGGAGTCAGAAGAACGGGAAATTTGATGATCCTATGGTAACTTGCAAGCAATGCATTTGTAATAAAAACTAATTTTTTAGTTTATTTAATTTTTATATTTTTATTTCTCTGACCAGGGGGGGGGGGGGGGGGCACGTGCCCCCCCCCCTGGCTACGCCCATGCTCAAGAGGGTTCCCAAGAGGGAATATTCATACAAACATTGTCTATAATGTGACATAAGATTATTTCTATATGAATCCGCTAATACGTAATAATTACGATCAAGACAGTAGTTCCTCTGGCCGTTGAAGTCCTCCCGGTCCTTCTCCCAACTGGCGGTCACCAAATAGTGAGAGAGTCGGCCGTTATCGTGAAGAGGTGGCTGCCAGCTGACCACCAACTCCGAACTGGAGTTGGAGTAGGCCATCAGAAACTGTGGTTCAGTAGGGGCTGTACAACACAAATAAGAAACGTAAAAATAATTTATTGGGGATGGAGAGGGAGAGGAAGACATATCAAGTGAAGTAGTACGTAATAGGAAGACACATTGATAAAAAAAACTACCTAAATGGTCCCCTTGTTTAGTTAAAAGTTTTGTTATCCATAGGCCTTAAGGAAACAGTCAAAATTTAAGAAAAATACAAACGTAACTTCTGAATAAGAAGTGCGTTCAAAATGTGTGACATTGGACTGAAGATATCCGTAAGACCTGTAAAAAGATTCCAAGTGCATCCGAACGGTTCTAAAAGTAACCTCAAAAAGGGGGGAATGTGAATTATTTATAATTAAATGATTTACTGAAGGTGACTAAGCTACTACCAATAGAAATAGTAAGATTATTCTCGGTGGAACTTGTTATCCCAATGGTAAGACTATTTGAGTGAACACTGCAGCCAAAAATGTGTCAAATAGAAAAAAATTAGATCCATATGGAAAATATGGTTCTATATTTAGTTCGAACAACCTCCTATGACCATGAAAGCATTTTTTTAAACAAAAGTTGTCAGGCAAGAAGCTATTGCAGAAAAATAACCGAAGAGAAACACTTTAATGCTTAAAGTTGGGTTCGAAGAAGAAAAACTGACTTTCAGAAGATCAGGTTTGATTCAAATATACGTACTTCAAAACCGAAAAGAATTTGAATAAAGATCCACAAATTTAAATCTTAGAAAAAAAAGCCTTGCCGTCAGGATCAGTCCGGAAGTATTGAATAGGGCTCTCAGCTCCGACGTTTTCAGTAGCGATGCTGTACGTCCTCACGTAGAAAGCGTACTGGGTGTATGGCTTGAGCCGGGTCAAGATGTGGTTCAGTTCGTCATTGTCTGGCTCAGCCCTGTCTGATGCATCCGAGACATCAACATACTCCACCCGCCATCTAAAAAGAGGACACATATCAGCTATTACAAAATATTACTATCAATTTCAAGGGGTAAATCGAGACAAAAAGTTAGCGGATTTTCTCGAGCTTAGCGGTCATACTGCGGGCAATCAAGGACTACATGTTCTGCAGTCTCGATGCCTCCACATGAACAGTTTGGGTTGTTCTTCCTCCTAAAGAAGAAGAGTTTGGAGTTAAAATCTCCGTGATCTGATAATATCTGGGACATCCGGAAAGTATCCATAAGTCGTTCGGCCATCCGACCTTCGTGACCAACATTGTTGCCATTTTTCTACTATCCATTCCTGGGCAATGTCTGGACTGTCCCCTCACATACTGCTCCTGAGCTAGGCGTAAGGGCTCATCAATATCTCGGTTCTCGAGGTCACGGAGCAACCCGTCAAAGAGTATGTTCCATAGGACCAAGCCTTGGGGACAGGCTCTGGTGATATCCACGGTAGTACTAGTAAACAGCTGTCATATGACGGCAGACCTATCGTTAAGGAAGCTAGAGATCTGCGCAAAATAGATTTTTCGCTTTAAAAAAAAACACGTTTATTTAGGACTCTATTAAAAAATACATGCATATTCAAAATGAAATACATGAACAAGACATCCCATTTTAAACGGTCAGCGATTTGTCTAATTCAAAGTAGCCAATTCTATATTTAAAGTTTCCTTATGGCCTGTAAATTGATCATGCCCTTAAATAAACTAACGTAGAATCCAGCCACATCGCCCGATTTTTATACCTCACCCAGTTCCCAGACATAGAATGGCGGTCTATTGAACTGAGATTGGGTAGTGTCAAGAACCTTTCTTCAGTCACACCTTATTGAGAAAAAGTAAACATTCTCTCTCATCACTCTGCTGGTTTCTCACCACTCTCTCCCTCTCCACCACCGCTGTGGACATTTATTACAGTAGTTTAATTGTAACATACCGATCACCGCCACAGGCGTCCCTCCCATCAAACATAGTAACGTTCTGATACGGAGCTTCTATCGAGTAGACAACATAGCCGAGCAGAGTTCCAGAGTCTTGAGGTTTGAACTGTTTCCATTTGATCAGAGCAGCCACAGCATTCTTCTTACACACGATAACCGTCAACGACGTGTTGTCGCCTAAAACAAAATGACTGAAGTTGGCATCTCATCTCAAATAGGGAAATTAATTATTTTGTATTTCAGATATTGAGATTTTTCATATATTTCCAGTAAAAAGTACACTTCAAATGAAATTTAAAAAACATCACAACGTGCAGACAAATAATAATTTCATCGAAAGAAAGACTTGGGTGAAACACAGACAAAGTTCTTCCCCAATCGAATCCATGTAGAAAATTAATTTTCCTTTTTCCCCATTGCCTGATTTGGCTGAAAATGATAATATGTCTCAATTATGGGCTTCTCAATTCACATATACGAATTCGTGACCATATATTCATTGTTTAGTGAATGATTAGGGGTTTTGGTTAAGCCCCCCTTCAAAAATGCTCATCTCCTTCGTCAGTTCGGAGGAAAATCAATAGATGTCACACTCGGGAGGTCTGAATCCACGTATATAATTTCATGTCGACATATTCCTTCTTTCAGGAGTTATCATGACCACCCACCCAGAAACGCACACAAAAATGAACTTTTAACTCCAGTTTTGGATTCAGGGGCTCAAAAACAAGACTCAGGTGGGGAAGTAAAACTCAATTTTAGACAGTCTTACCCAATTTCTTAAATCCACTTCATCAACAATTTACTTTTAGGCTTAATTTTCAAGAAAAGAAATTGTAGGTAATACTAGATTTAAATGGAAAGTAAACGAATGTTAATAAAACAAAACTATTAATAAAACAAAAATAAATAAATATTCGTTTCATACATGCGACTTTGTCTCCATTCGTGTTGGTAGATACTTCCGATTCCGTGAAGAAGTCCAGATTTGCCTTCATATTCAGAGTCTCTATCTTCGAAACGCATAGCTTTGGATTCAAATGAAAAAATATGCTCCCATTTTTAATGTCTAAGCCCTCACCACGGGTATCCCAGTCCCATAAGTCCTTCAGATTTTGATTTTCAAGAACCACTAAAGCATATCTGGATAAAAAAATTAAAAAAACTTTTAATGTTATTGCAAATAAAATAAGCAATGGCATGTACAGAGATTTACATCATACAATTTATAACCAAAACACAGTTACAAAAATTAATGTTCATGTGTACGAAAGCGGGAACAAACTGGATTAAAATGGCATAGAAGCGTCACTTTAAAACATTATTATTGAAAAATTTAATTTGAAGAGAACTTACTTGGAACTTTCCAATTGTTTGCCATGTATCACTTTCAATTTCTTCAAAAAATTCAAAGACACTAGAGGAACAGCCCGAACTATTTTCAAATAGTCAGTAATTTCCTCGACCATATTCAAATTTTCTTCCAGTTCTTTCTCAACGTTACCTAAAACATCAATTATATTAGTTATCTTTGATTAAATTATTCTACTGTTTATATTTCAACAGTATGTAAGATTAATCAACAAATCAGCCAATGTCTGAACCATTACCATTATTCCGGAAGAATGGCGCGAAATACAAATAGTACCGATACTAAAACCAAACAAAGACCCGCAGGAAATCACTTCACACAGGCCCATAGCTCTCTTATCCTGTCCAGCAAAAGTTTTTAATATAATTATGAAGAAAAGATTCGAATGGTTTGTGGAATATCACAATCTTCTCAGTCCACAGTGTCTGGGTTTCCGTAGCGGCTGATCCACAACTGATGCCCTTATGACACTCACATCTTCAATCGAGATAGCATTTTCTAAAAAACAAATACTTATGGCCCTATTCATAGACATAGACAAAGCATATGACAATGTAAATATTACCAAACTAATAAACGTCCTCGATAAATCAAAAATCCCACAGGAGATAACGGTATGGCTACATAAATATTTATTTAAGAAAACACTATATATAAAGACAGATGAAAGGGACGTAGAGATGGACTCATACAAAGGACTGTTACAGGGAGATGTTTGGTCACCAATCCTCTTTAACATGTATACTAGAGAGCTACACGAAGAGCTAGATGAGGGCATCAGTCTACTGCAATACGCCGATGACATAGTGATCTTCACAACACAACCCACAGTAGACCAGGCCATCACCAAACTAGAGGGGGGGACTCAGTACTCTCTCCAACAGACTGGACGACTTGAAACTCAGGATCAACATTGACAAATCGACACTCGTACCTTTCACAAAGAAGAGAAACATCAACCACAACAACATCAAATTACAATATAGTCATATCACCATACCCGTTGCTAAGGAACACAAATTCCTTGGTCTTTGGTTAGATACAAAACTGTCCTTCAAGAAACATATATCCCATACAATAGCAAAATCACAAAAACCAATAAATCTCCTGAAATGTATAGCAGGAGGTTTGAGTTGGGGGG
The DNA here is from genome assembly GCA_963662175.1 of Aradus depressus. Lineage (NCBI taxonomy): Eukaryota > Metazoa > Arthropoda > Insecta > Hemiptera > Aradidae > Aradus > Aradus depressus. The sequence goes on along the minus strand of OY759218.1, from coordinate 23,877,426 downwards.
CACATCCCACCAACATGATCCACCTATATAAGAGCTTAGTTCGACCACTGCTGGAGTATGGCTGCGAGGTTTATGGCTCCACCAGAACACCCCTCATTCAGAAACTTAGTGTAATACAAAAACAGGCCTTAAAAATTTCATTGAGGACATTTAAAACAACTCCTATCAATGCCGTTCTGGTGGAAGCCGGAGAACTTCCACTTCCACTCAGACGTAAATTACAGTTAAAAAGAAAACTTACAAAAATACACGCCGACAAATCACACCCTTTCAACGATTTAATTAATAGGCAAAAAATCCACTTGAACAAGTACATTCAAAATACACTAGCAGAACTCAGGCCAACATTACAGACACTACATCGGACCGACAAACCGTTCTCATTTATTGCGCCCATCCCACTATCAAACCTTATCATAAAATCCAATCCAGACATTAGAACAATCAAAACATCCAAAAACAACTTAGACCCCACAATCCTAAAAGCCAACACAATAGAAATGATTAACACTCTTTACGATAAATGTCACAAACTCTTCACAGATGCTTCAAAAACACCAGAGGGGACGGGGATAGGTATCTTCGATCCCCAAACAGACACTAACCTAACAGAAAAAATCTCACCACATCATAACATCTGTACCTCTGAACTGATTGCTATCCAAAAGGCCATAGACTACTCTAAAAGTATTACATTTTCAGAAGAGATAGTTATATTGACCGACTCTAAATCCGCCTGCCAACTACTACTCAACTTTCACCTCAAAACTCGCAGCAACTACATACTCTCCACAATAGCTACATCCATTTACCAGTCAGATAAGAACTATTACATTCAATGGATTCCTGGACACATCAATTTGACTGACAACGACAGAGCTGACCACCTAGCCAAGCGAGGAACGGCAAAGGACACAGTGACACTAAGAATCGACTTGACCTTAGAAGACACCCTTTCCATCCTACAACACCAGACACTCACGGAATGGCAAACCAACTATACTGACATATCCCAAACCAAAGGACAATACCACTACAGAGTACAGAAGACAATAACGACAAAGCCATGGTTCCACCCACACAGTAAGACACTGACGACTAAACAAATCATATACTTGACACGACTGAGGACCGGACATGCCAGAACAAACAAATACTTACATCTAATCAAAATAAAACCATCCCCCAACTGTGAACACTGCAATGAGACTGAGGACGTAATCCACATTTTCACTAACTGCAAAAAATACGACAACCAGAGACAACATGAGACACTACTATCCAACGAAAACACATTTCTTCAAACAATAGCTAACATTAATACCATAGAAAACATTAACAGACTCATTAAATTTATTACCAAATCAAAAATAGAATTATAGGATCAATAGACAACTACATACTCGCTCCGGCTTTATAGGACTGAATAAAAAAAAAAAAAAAAAAAAAAGTTGAGAGAAAAAAAAAGTTCTAATAATGATTGTTTTGCTAAAAATAACAATATAAGTGATAATAGCAGTTGCTAGAACTTACTTCCACCTCGTATCTTGATTTCCAAAGCCCCCCTGATTGTGGTGCAACCCCTGAGTTTTTGTATTGAAGCAATGCTATCAACATAAATTCCAGTGCATATCTTTTTACAAATATCTGAAAACCAAAAAAAACTGATTATAATCAGGAAGTAATAATACAAGTAATACAGGGAAGTGTAATCAGGTCCCACACTGAAGGATTCAATAAGCGAACAACAACTAAAATGTATTAGGGCGATTCTCTATAAACTCGGAATGGCCCATACAAACTCTGTCCTGGCATATTTTTTTAGAATTTTCGTAAAAATATAATAGTATTGCTTAGGAAAGTAACTGTTACTTTTAGTACACAAGAGGGCCAATTGAATTTATATGTATTTTTAAAGTTATTTTAGATTTTCTGATAAATCGCGACAGGGGACTGTTAGGTGTGTTAACTAAATTCTTAAACTAATTCAATCTTTTTTTTTTTTTTTTTTTTGGGCAATTTGTTTAAAATTTAAGTTATATAATTCTGGGCAGCAATCATTACATATAAACGAGTAAAAGTACCTTCTTTTTGGATCAATAGCACCAACAAATCACTTAAATTCAGTTCACCACTTATTTAAGCCTAAAAATCACCACTGTAATTTTTACACAGCTCGCCGCCATCGCTAGGCCTCGACTTCTTCACTACACCATTAATTGTTTCATGTTTTTAACTTAATATTTTAATGTGTGTATTTTAATATTAATTAATTATTAATATTTAATTTAATTTAATTATTAATTATTATTAATATTTAATCTAATCAACATTATTAAAATCATTTACCAGAGGACTGTATGTCGCAACGACCAACACGCTTACTCACACCACAAATTGCGCTCGGACACTAAACAAAATGGCGCCCTGACGCCGTTCTCGGCAGTGTTACTACCTTCACACTGGTTGCGTTTCATTTCACGTTAAAAAACGTTTGTAAACATAACAGATTTTTTCTATTTTAGGTTTAAATTTTTGACAGGGGACTGTCTAAGAAAACTTCGGACAACATTAACATGACATTATTACATTTAAAAAATAAGAAACTACACCTTATTTTATGACATAAATATAAATTAATTATTCTATTTTTAGATATGAACTGCAAAATTTATTTAGTGTTCATAGTTTTTTTTTAAATATTATCCTAAAGTGGGAATACGTGAAATGGGACAGCCAGGGGACTGTGTTTTTAGGGCTTCAATATTTTTTAGAAAAAAATGTAAAATTTTTATCGTTATAAATATAATAGCACTATAAAGTTCAGCGTTTAATTTAAATTAAGAGGCATAATTATATTTCTATGCTTTATTTATTTTTTTTAAACTCGGTCCGGACAGCCGTTTACGAGTTTACAGAGAATCGCCAATTAAATACATTTAGGTTAGGTTAGGTTTTATGACTCATGCCCGGGCTTTAACTACGAGGTCATATCGCCTACTACCAGAGCGCTCTTTCGTCACTCTGGTGGACATGAGCCCGATTCTACTGTGGGAGTCCTAAATTTTGCCTACGCTAAATTTTTATTCACCTAGGGTAGGGGTCTTTAACGAGTACCTGACATCATACAGGCTCGGGACCATCGCTTAACGTCCCATCCGAAGGACGGCGTGCTTAAGTTTATTTTACCTCCCAGATAAAATAAACTAAGGGCCTCGGTCTGGTTTGAACCCACTATCTTGAGCTCAGAAGTCAAGCACGCATATCACTGAGCTACCGGCGCCCCTAAATACATTTAATAAATGTGTAGTTCTGATAGTTTTTACCTATGTAACAAAAATTTAATTGTCTTGAACCTCGTTTTTTAAAGAAATATTGAAAGTAGAACAGGATGTCAAGTGACATATGTGAAAACAATTCGAGCATATTTCAAGGGCAACATTTTTAAAATTCAAGGATCACAAAGAAGAAAAGAAAGGCAAATAAAAACTGGCTAAACATGTATCAATGATACCCTCCCCTGTGAGCGCTGTCTTACTTTCTGTGGTTCAGACATTTAGAATACTCAGATCATTTGAACTCTCGTAAACTAACTCCTGAGTGCCTGCAGTTACCAGGGGATGACGGTCGTCGGTTCTCCCGCTCTTCAGCTTTGCTAGGTGAGAGCCAGTTTGTTGGCGCCGCACCAGTTGTCAATATCGTCTATGGCGGCTTGAGCAGCTCCACTATCAGCGTGTACAGTAACAACGAGGTCGTCGACTTGGTTTTGGCACCGCTGAGGTCCGGTGCGTCCCTCTCTTCTAGCTAGTTGAAGTCACTTATCGTTGTACCGAGAAACAAATTGAATATGGCCCCAACAACAAACCTGGTTTATCTTGGCAGGATTCACATATATGTTTTCCATTTCTCTCAACATCTGAATAGCCGGTTGGGCACTCGAGGAGACAGTGTCCATTAAACGGTATCCATGGATTGTTCCGGACGTTTTCATCCATCTCCCTCGGTTTGGGCATGTCGTAGCATTCCGATTCAACAACACACCGACGACCAATATACTAAAAAAACATGGAAAAACATTTACAAAACTTGTCATGATTTTCAAAGAGGTTCAGGTGGACTAGAAATCGTTTATAAGTACTCGTATTACAAGAACATATCAGATATAAGAACCAAAATGTAAAGCCTCGTCCAGATTTCATTAGGTTCTAGATAAAAGAAGTACCGAATAAAGAGAAATCTTTATAAATATAAAAGGCAAAAGTCATATACACATTCACCGGTCAAATTTTCAGGTACTCCATTCTTAACGTAAGTCACGGGGAAAAAAAAAAAAAAAAAAAAACATAAACTGTTGATGATGAAGTGCCTACAGGGGGTGAACTGCTCGGTAATAACCTCCACGTATGGTTATTTCAATTCAATGACAGTTTCGGTCAAGTCCCGGTATAGTGACTGTATTTGTTGGATATAAGAAATGTATGGAAAGTTACTCATCCCGCACTATCTCAGTTTAATACATATGCCTCTTTTATATATAGATTGTAGAACCCGCGAGGCCAAATGCGAAAGAAGTAAATAATAAAACAGGCGAAATATACTAATAAATATACCTCATAGGTGTTTTGGGGACAGTTTTCAACACACATCTTCTGAAAATAAAAATGTCTACATGATAAGCAGTCGGCGGAAGAAGGTCCAAAACAGCCGCCAAGACAATTTGGGTGACAGCACTCACCTTTGTCGGAGCAGCTACCGCCACAATTCGCGTGGCAAACTGAAAATAAACGAATTAATTTTAAAATAAATATTATACAACATTTAATCCTCAAAAATAGAACCAACCCCATTATAAAATTGCCTCTCCAATGGGGTTCATTGCAGGACCCAAGTACCCCCCATTGGTAGATGCTAGGAAAGAGCATAGTGTTTTCAAGGTGAAAAACATTTGGGTTTTAACAATAATCAGATCAAATTAATATTAATTTGTTTATTTCAATAACAATAATAATAACCAGATCACTACTCAACCTATAAACATACATCAAGGCATGTTTCATGGGATTCATCACTCAGCCGTCTTTGATTCTGTCTGGCGCTAAACTAACTTTCTCAGACAATCAACTAAGCAGGTTATGGATACAATATTAAATGTTACGGGTATAGCATACACACGAAATTTCATGAAACTCGGCCGTAGAAGTCAATGTAAACTACAACTTCATAAATTAAGAAAACATGAGCAAACTGAAATAGAAGTTTCACTTTTAAACATAAAAAAAAAATAATGGATAGAAAGTTACAAAAAAAATTATAAAATTAAATTAATCGTGATTTTAGGAGCCCAAGGCTGCAAATAATTGAAAACATTAAAAAGTTGTCAACTAAATTTGTTTTGGATAAGGGTTATCCGTGAAATTTACCTTTTTGACAATGGTGTTTATCCCAACACACCGTGATCCTCTCTCCCTTAAAGTTCATCGTGGGACAGGACTGGTTAACAGCGCACAAAGGGCATTCCATAGTTGGCTTATTATTCTGAACAAACACAAAACTATGAATATTATAATATTCAGTAGAGGCTCGTGTGAAGTTAGCGCCCCTTTTTTGGAAAAACACATTTTTCTTTAGAATTCTGAGTTTGGGGGCAAGAGTTCTTTATAAAAATTGTAAGGAGTTCTGGTGAATTACGCTTGTGAATCGAAAAAATTCCTTTTTTGGAAAGTTACCCCGGATAATCGAAAACTACGCATATCCGTAGTCTGAAATTCAAAAGACATTAATTGAAAAATTATTTATTAAACATAAACAAAAGGCATAATAATTGTGAAGCGGTTCCCAGGAAGAGAAGTAACAACACTTAGAGTGAGGGGTTATTTAAAATCAAAAGTCTGAATTACACTAAACAATCAATTAAGAATAATTCAAAAAGGAAAAAAAAATATTGTGTAACGTCCATATTTAAAATAATTTAATTCCCGACAAGTTTTAGATTTACTGCCCAGACTAAATTGAAACAATTAAAATATTATTGATAAAAGAAAAATCTAAAAAATTATAATTTTTTTTTAAATATAATTTTTCGATGAAGCGTTTCCTGACTCATTTTATATAAACTATTCAACTCAAAATTTAATATCTAATAAGGTCCATATTAGACTTCTAATACAGCGAAAATAGTAACGTACTATAATGTAATGATATAACTTACTATAATCTAATGAATGAATAACTTACAATAATATAATGATGTTCCTTTCCGCTAGTTGCTATAAGGTCCCAGTTTATGGTACTGATATAACAAAGCTGGGGGTTCTTAGCAAAGTACACAGAACCCCGCACGATGTCAGTAAGGGACTTCAAGCCTATTTCCTAAAAAAATAATAATTATTCAACATCTATATACAGTGTGTAAGAGAATAACATGATCACTTTCCATAATTTTTGAATGACTGACTTTATCGGGACGCGACAAAATGCCATCATGCAAAGTTGGCGTAAGAGATCTATAAAAAATAATACAACTGTGAATAATGAATAATATTAATAAAATAAGGTGAAATACTAACATGAGGGTCACTCAATAAGCTTATAGTCATGACATCCTCCTCTGTCTAATCAATTTAACGACTGGCAGATTCTGGAATACACCGTTCTCTATGTTTGAATGAACATGACACAGCAAAATCGGCGCAAACGATCCTTATAGTGAATCAGCCTTTAAAGGTAAATTAAGTCTTTAATAGTAGTAGGTGAATAAATATAAAAACCTGTAAGTGTAGCATCTCAAAAACGACGAGTGCATAATTCAAAAATAGAGGATTTCCTCTAATAACAGCTAAGCTGGGGAAAAGAGTCTTCAAAGATCGAAGTCTATGGACACGGTAGAGTAGGAGGTACCCCGTGATCTCTTTCAACTCAGGGAAAGAGAAATTGGCGTAATCAGACTCGCGGGCGTGGTTGATGAGGACAATCTGTACGTTCCCTTCCACCACCTCACACCCCCTTAGCTGGGAGAGCATCTTCACTGAGTTCCGGATATCTATGCTCTGACACACTGGAAATCACGAAACATTACAGTTTAAAAAATGAGAAGCAGAAAAATACGAAACTAAAAAAACTGGCACCATTTTCCATTTTCTCTTTTTTCAAAATGGAAAACCGGTTTGCTTTCGCTCACGAACCAATTTTTTTTTTTAAACTGTCGAGAAAATTATTCATTTCATAACATAGAATTTAAGGACACACACTTTATATTTTGAAGAAAAGAAATAAATTATAATTAAAACTGTTGAGAGTTATTAGATAATTCTTCGTTAATTTGTTCCTCAGTTATTGTCAACCATTTCAAACTATCTAATACATGTTAGGCTTATTTCGCAATTTTTTTTTATTACAGGTTCCAAAGTCCGGAGTTGGTAGAGTTCAGCTCCCTATAAATAAATTAAATTCTAAATTATATTCAAATTTTAAATAAAGTTGATTCTCACCTCCAGGTTCCTTTCGGAAAGTGGTGATGTCCGTCATCTTATATGTTAGGGAAGACATCACCCAACTTATAAAAATAAACTGGGTAAGGAAATATGGTTTCCATTTATTAATCATTGTGATCTGCAAATACAATAGAAAATTCTCAAAAAATTCGAACTATTAACAAAACTCACCTGTCTTTAAAAAAAGCACTAAGGGGATTTTGAAGAGAGATGATGTGTTAAACAGAATACATACACGAGGGAACTACGTTTCGTTATGTATTAGTGAAAATATAACACATTTTTTTTAGAAATGAAGAAGTATATTAAAAAGTCATTGAAAATAATAAAGTAATTTTGAAAAGAAACATTTTGAAAAAAATTGAAATTTTTTAAAAAAACGCCAAAAATTCAATATTTGTTATGTTTATTCCTGACTCTCACCGCTGTAACCTGCTTTTAATTATGAGTGAATCGAACAAAAAAAGTTTGGTCAAAATATCTGCAAAACTCGCTGAATGGCAGCGTATTTTCTGAATTATATAATCTTAAAAAGAATTTACCAAATATCACAAGTCCTATATCTATGAAAAAATCAAAATCGAAGTGAAAATTATATATCTAGTGTAATTGTTTTAACAAAACTCACCTGTCTTTAAGAAAAAAAAACTCACACACACTAAGGGAATTTTGAAGAGAGATGACGTGTTAAACACGGTACAGTGCCTTCATAATAGAGGGAACTTCTTTTCAATTTCAATTGCAATATAAAATAATTATAAAAAATGTATAAAATATTTATAAAAAATGTATAAAATAATTATAAAAAATGTATAAAATATGGTAAATATTATTATCTTCAATATTTCTCTAATTATAAGAAACATTTTGAAAAAAATTGAAATTTTTTAAAAAACGCTAAAAATTCAATATTAGTTATGTTTATTCCTGACTCTCACCGCTGTAACCTGCTTTTAATTATGAGTGAATCAAACAAAAAAAGTTTGGTCAAAAGTATCTACAAAACTCGCTGAATGGCAGCGTATTTTCTGAATTATATAATCTTAAAAAGAATTTACCAAATATCACAAGTCCTATATCTATGAAAAAATCAAAATCGAAGTGAAAATTATATATCTAATTTAATTTTTTTAACAAAACTCACCTTCTTCAAGAAAAAAATGCTCACACGCACTAAGGGAATTTTGAAGAGAGATGACGTGTTAAACACGGTACAGTGCCTTCATAATAGAGGGAACTTCTTTTCAATTTCAATTGCAATATAAAATAATTATAAAAAATGTATAAAATATTTATAAAAAATGTATAAAATAATTATAAAAAATGTATAAAATATGGTAAATATTACGGTTTTTTTTTTATTTTTTTTTTTAGATGTACTATAAGTACGCGTTTCCTGGGCATCTGAGCTCTATACACTTACTTATAACAATAAAATAAATCGAAATATGCGATAAAAAACTTGGTCCCACGGGAAATTTTTCGGATTACGCCTTGACCCCAATGAAAAATTGTCGTATTTTGCGCCGGTCCCAGGAAGAAATAGCCACATTTTGCCTTGGTCGTTAAAGTGTTAAATATTTACTTTAAATAACAAAATATCATATATAATTATGTATTATTCATGTAGTATTTATAATATGCATTTAATCATACATAATAATAAATATAATTGACAGAAGAACTGAAAATATATCATCTAGAATTTTAACTGGATTAGAACCGTCTTGTTTCTTTTTAAACATTTTTTCAAAACGTATCTCAGAGTCTATACGACCTGGCGAAACCAGTTTCACCATAAACTTCAGCTATTTACCTCTACTACAAATGTTGGCTCTCCCCTGTAGTTCATAAGTTTGGTTTTAATATTTTGATAGGATAATATATAAATTGAAGTTATGATCAGCGACGAATTTAGGCTTAGGCCCGCGAGCCCCAGTTATTAGACAGAGAAAATGAGGGTATACGTTCTGCATCAAACATAAGTGCTCTGTTGCTTTCACGTGATCTTTACGAGATTTATCCTAACATAAATATTGCTTTACGCATTTATTTAAGTATTCCCTCAACGAATTGTTCTGGAGAACGATAATTTTCCACGTTAAAAAGAGTAGAAAAAAATTATTTGCATGCAAGTATGGATCAAGACAGACTAATGCACTTGCATTATTGTTCATCAGTTGGTGCAAGAAATTGATTATGATATCATGTTTTCGCACGAGCCAAAGCAAAAAGAAAAAAAGTTATTTAATCCATTATACAAATATCATTTATAGTTTTATTTGAGTATTTTATTAATAATGTTATGTTAAAAAATGAAAGAATAAAATGTATTTTTCATATTTTTCATTACATCAAGCATACTTTCTAGAGGTCGGAAACATGGAATTTTTCCGCTATATTTCGTATAGCTGGGGAAGTAAAACTATTGATTTTTAATATAAATATTGTCTATTTTCCAAATACGTATAATACCGAAAGTACTCCCATGTATTATATATATATATATATATATATATATATATATATATATATATATATATATATTGTGAATTAGACAATATTTATAAAATACATTAGTTTTTTTCTTTATTTGTAATAAGTGTTCACAACATTTCTGCAAAAAATCTGAAGGTTACTGATTAGTTAGAGCCTAATTTTTAAAAACAATCCTCTTTATAACTGTTAATAACCTGACGAATAAACTATAATATAATAACAAAGAAAAAAAAAAAAAGAATAAATAAAGAAAAAATAAAATTAGAGACGAATAAATAAGGAATACTTTGAGATAGTTGCATGATCAATCTGATATATACTGACTAGCAGTAATACCCGGCGTTGCCCGGGGAACTTTGACTTTTCTCCCAATATCTCCTATAAGGCTATTCAGTTCCTCGACAGTACATTCATGATGTTATAATTTTCAATTATTCATACGGAATAAGGCTTATAGTCCTTCAACTGTAGTAACGCTAGCTTTGGAGCTAAAACTAATTTATTCAAAAAGATTTCTCATTAATCGTTGCAATGGTTTTCGAGTTACAAAGATTGCGTGAGTGGATGCTGGGATGGACCAGGGGTTGATTAAAAAATAGACCTTAACCTTCCGGTAGATAAAACTTATCTATTCAAAAAGATTCCTCATTAATCATTGCAGTGGTTTTTGAGTTACAAAGATTGCGTGGGTGGATGCTGGGATGGACCAGATATTGAGGTACTAATACGCCTATAACCTTCCACAGACGATGACGAACAAATTTTAAAAAAACAATCAAATCCATCAAGCCGTTCGTGAGTTATAGCGGTACAACGCACAGACATTTTCAGCTTTATATATATGATAGTCTTTGCTAATCATTTCTATTTCTTGCACTTCTCAATGCATGTATGTATATATATATATATGTATATACTTCTTATGTAGTTTATATGTGTTGTAAATAGAATTTAGTGTAAAGGAGATGTAATAAGTATATTTAAATGCATGGTAACACTGAGCTCTCTCTAACATATTAATCATGTACCAGGAGGTTGCCCAGTTAGTAACTATAAGCAGGTTAGTCAAATATCTGGCAGGTTAGTAACATTATGTTAGATAGACCGAACAAAGGATAAAAATGTAAGTGAATCACCGGCTATCTACCTCCCCAGTAAGAATTAATCAATTACGTTTTCTCTCTCCCTCCAAAACCAATCGACCGTTAGGGCTAAAACGAAATATTTGACTTAACTACATAGTGGCTTCGGAATCATACTGAATTTTGTGTCGATAAATTCATTACATCGGCAGTTATTATGGTATTTGAGTCGAGCCTCTCTTCTCTGCCCCCTCCCCTTCCGCTAAAAATTAATAGGTGTCGTCCTAAGAGGGCTTTGCATTACTTATGAATTTTGTGTCAATGCGTTCACTAGAACGGCAGTTATTATAGGTTTTTGTGTTAAGCCTCCACATAAAAGTTCGTGTTGATACATTCATTTTGTCGGGAGTTATCGTGTTAACAGACACGCATACCCACTACTTTTTTCATTTTTAGAATCAGGAGGGCGGAAAACATGAAATTCTGTTGAAAATTCATCAATGAATTTTTGATCGATTATATAACTTCCCCTACACTACCGTAATCCTGAGGGCGCCGGTAGCTCAGTGGTATGCGTGCTTGACTTCTGAGCTCAAGTTCGTGGGTTCGTAACCCGACCGAGGCCCTTAGTTTATTTTATCTGGGAGGTAAAATAAACTTAAGCACGCCGTCCTTCGGATGGGACGTTAAGCGATGGTCCCGAGCCTGTAGAATGTCAGGTACTCGTTAAAGACCCCTATCCTAGATGAATAAAAATTTAGGACTCCCACAGTAGAGTCGGGCTCATGTCCACCAGAGTGACGAAAGAGCACTCTGGTAGTAGGCGATATGACCTCGTAGTTAAAGCCCGGGCATGAGTCATAAAACCTAACCTAACTACCGTAAACCCACCCTTACAACAATAAAATAGTACAATTTAATGTTCCCCCCTCCCACCTCCTCCCAACTGCCCTTCGCTATTTTCCAATCTGGGTTATTGCTAGTTGTGATATTTTATGAAAATCCAATCAACCGTTGAAAAGCTAGCTATCATTTTATGTGCCCCCTTGTTAATTTCGAGATGCTACATAGCCTCTTTTCTGTGTGAGGCCTTCTTTGAAATACCCTGAAAGTTTCTTGAATATGCGATCAACCATTTTTGAGTTATTAGGTGGCAAACAGGCAATTAAAGTGTGGCTTTTACTTCAATGGCTTTCAATTCATGAATGACTTTTCTTGAAGTTTTCTGATCTGAGGGCCCCGGTAGTTCAGAGGTAGCATGCTAGCCTACTGAGACCAAGATCGCGGGTTCGATACCCTGCCAAGGCTCTTAGATTTTTTATCGGGAAGGTTAAAACCTTGAGCACGCCGTTCTTCGGATGGGACGTTAAGGTTAAGCGATGGCTTCGAATGCGATGTCAGATACTCGTTAAAGACCCCCTACCGTGTACTATTGCCATGTTATGGTTTAACAGAAATAAATGTATTATTATAACCTTAGATAACTAAACCTGGGTAGACAACTTTATGTCTCCCACACTAGAGCTAACAGGGAAAGGATAATAAAATTGGATGCTTAAGTCCCTTGGTGTATATAATTTGTAAAAGTTTTCGCTTCAGTTTTTGAATTATGTTGTTTTCATTTCCATTTATTGCAATACTTTTCAAATATATGCAGGGATTTTTGTAATATATTTCACCTTATGTTTTCTGTTTTGCCAGATTGGTATCCCTCTGTCGGTGAGCCTGGTCCCTGGCCGGGAAGTGGTGGTCGACGTGGGGAAGCCGGTCGAGATGAGCTGCCTTGTCTCTGGAGGGAAGGCTCCTTTCCTCACCTGGTACAAAGACACCAAGCCGATCATCTCTTCAACCCATCCTTCAGGTGAACAACAATCCAAGCCTGGGGAAATCAGGCCATATCCTATACTAACAATAAGTGATATACCCGGCGTTGCCCAGAAGTAACGTTTCGTCATTACTTTTTTTGTCTTTGTATTAAAACAGAGGGCTTATACTACTTAAGGGTTTAATAGCCCCCTCTTTGGTAAGTAGTCACGCCAACAAAACCAAGTTAAGTTCCATAAACATTTTGAGTTCAGATCGAAATGTCAAGAACTCAGGGTTATGATATGTTTGAACTGTCCTTGCCATGTGTCCTGCTTGTATGTTGCTAAAACAAATTCTAAAGCCTCCCTCTATAGCGGCCTTCCAAGAACGCTAAATAGTCAAGGCGTTTCCTCGTTCATCCTTAACATCCCCTGAAAGTTTTTGAAATTCAGGTTGAACTGTGTCCCTTCCCTAAAATAATTCCATTGGCTTTGGAGAGAGAGCGATTGATTAATTTATGCTGTGGAAGTACATACTGGTGACTCACTGACTACTTTTTTCAATTGTTAATATTTTTTTTTTTTTTTTTATTTTATTTTGTACCACTTGTGATGATACTGATCACATGTGGTCTGACTTGAATTAGATATATAAACAGTTATTGAATCTTAAAATAGGTTAGATTTGGTTAGGTTTTTATGACTCATGCCCGGGCTTTAACTACGAGGTCATTTCGCCTACTACCAGAGCGCTCTTTCGTCACTCTGGTGGACATGAGCCCGACTTTACTATGGGAGTCCTAAATTTTGCCTACCCTAAATTTTTATTCACCTAGGGCAGGGGTCTTTAACGAGTACCTGACATCGTACAGGCTCGGGACCATCGCTTAACGTCCCATCCGAAAGATGGTGTGCTTAAGTTTATTTTACCTCCCAGATAAAATGAACTAAGGGCCTCGGTCGGGTTACGAACCCACGTTCTTGATCTCAGAAGACAAGCACGCATACCACTGAGCTACCGGCGCCCTCGAATCTTGAAATATCTTCATGTATACATTTTTATGACATACCCCCTTATTACCATGTTATGGTTTAACGAAAATAAATATTATTATATTTTAGAAATGCTCTTATCAAGAACTCTAAAACGATGTGATAATATTTTACAACCCCTCTTATTAGCGCCCCCCCCCCCCCTCTTAAAACTCAGGTACACTAAATAGCCTTTCTACTTTCATGTTCACCCTGAACATTCCTTGAAAATGTTGTGAAATAAGTGGAACGGTGTTGTGTCGAATATAATTCCTTAGGAGCCCTCTCTCATCTTGAAATAGTTTGCCAGCTCAATAATACTATAATTCTGGACCGTCCTTGTCAAGAAATTTAAACAAAGGGGCACTGTAGCAACTATCAAAGTATTCAGCGAAGGACAGTTGACGTAGCGCTTCTTTGTACGTTGGTTGCGACACATACTTGGTAAAGCTGAATGAGGCTGTTCTCGACCATTGATATTCAGGTATTGCTTCTGGCTGTTGGTTGCCTTTGGTGGTTTTTCGACATTTATCGGTGGAACTACATTTAAAATAGGCTAAAAGAGTAATAACATATTACACTGAATTATGATTAATTTTAAAGTTAGAGTCTTCTAAGTCTATGAATAAATATTTTAAATTCATATCATGAATAGTATTAAACTAAAATTAGAGGGATTACGATATTAGGTATGATTTCCTTATTCTCTAACCTAACGAGCCTTATTCTAAAATTGGAAAAAATGAGTGTCTCTTTGTTTTGATAATAACAGATATCGACAGGGGCATAGTGGGGGGGGGGGGGGGGGGGGCGCATGCAAAAAAAACAAGATAAAATTTAAATAAACTAAAAAAAAATGTTTTTATTTAAAATGGATTGCTTGCAAGTTACCAATAGGATCTTCAAATTTCCCTTGCGTCTGATTCCTAAATCAGCTATCAGCTCTTACATAAATGTACATGTACAAAACGAGTCATATTACATTTATTTAAATATATATGGATTTGATCATTTCATTTCCTCGCTCAAAATCGTCATTTATGTTATACTTTATACTCTTAAAGCTGATTTGACATGCGCAGTAAAAATTCAAATGCATGCTATTGGATTTGAGTAATTTAATTCTAAAAGCACAGAAACCATAGCGTGCATTTGCTGCTGCTGCGCTTTGCATTTTTGCTGTTCATTTAAAGTCAACTTAAGTATTACAGTCAGTGGTTACCTCAGGGGGAGCTTCTAGAGGCCCGAGTCTCCCAAATTAATAACAAAAAGTCTGCAACGCTAACCTCGGAAACTTCGGGCTGTGCCCCCGGGAGTCTATACCCCCCACCCTCGTAGCCTAACCCCCCCTGCTCAAAATCCTGGCTACGCCCCTGGATATCGATCCCATATTGAATAATAAGTAATGATTAATTATTTCAATATATTTTATAAAAGGACTGCTAGTTTCAGATAGTTGTTGAAGACGATTATATCATCGATATAGATGAGAACGAGAAGCATCTAGCGAAGATAATGTTCATTGTTTCGATGAGGCGTTCTTTAAGGCGAAGGGCATGCGCAAAAATTCATAATGGTCATTTTCCGTTGAAATTTCATTGATATTTGATGAAATACCTGACGCCAGATCAATTTCCGAAAAATATGTTACATAACCGATTTTTACAAATAGGTCTTCGATATTTGTTAATGGAAACTTTTCTTTTATCGTCTTTTCATTTAATTTGCGATAGTCGATTTCCTTTTGCCGGACGCGTCAGGTTATTCGGGTACTTCCCATATGTTGTTTATGTTTGTGGAATTAGACAATAAGTGTTCAATAAAAAAGTGCTTTATATATCATCTTTTTAATTTTATTTATTAGTATTTCCACTATATCGACACAAAACGCAAAACATGTATTCTGACAGTGAAATAGATTTCTTAAAATTTTTAGAATTACGACGAAACTGTTACCTAACAAAACAAAAAAAATGTTAAATTTGGTGATTCTGAATCCTCATACTAAATTTTGTGTACATTAAATTTATTACATTGTCAGTTATTAGGGTTTTTGAATTGAGCCCCTCCCCTTTCCTTCGGCCGATATCGCTGAAAATAGACAGGTTATGCCTTTGTTGGGTTTTGATTTCATGTTGATCATTCATTACATCGGCAGTTATTGAGGTGTTTGTGTTAAGCCCCATTCTGATCCCCCCCTTCTTATTATTTAATTTTAATTAATTATTTATTATTAATTTTATTAATTAAATTATTATTTTTACATTTATTTATTTTACATAATATTTTTTATGACAGTAGATTTACATACACGTCAAACAAAAAAAGTGCAAATAATAATAAGAGATATGTGACATATTACTAATTTATAAATAGTTGTTAATTATATTATTTAAAATTAATGGTGGTTCATGTTGTAGCCTACTTAACATAATGGCTTTTAAGACGTTAAATGTTAATTTGGAGATGAGGTGCAGCATCGTATTCACCAACACACACCGACTTTTTTTTTTTAATTTTTGGGATGAGAGCACTTATAATATGAAATTCCTGTGAAAACTCAACTTTGAATTTCTAAACGATTATATAACTTCCCTTCTACATCGTAGTGGGGGAAGTAACAACTTTGTTTACATTTATGGGGAGCGGGGCTCCTTGGAATTTAGCCGCTTGCAATTAGCTACGTACATATACAATGTCACCCACATGCAAACCCTGCTAAGTCAATGTTAAGCAAATTTTGGCAAAGGGCGAAAAACTGTTAAAATCAAACGGTTAGAGATGCAAAGCTGCAATTATTTTGTTTAAATCGTCAAAAATAAACGCAACTTTCCTTTTATCTGTGTATAATCTCAGAATTATTAATAATTAGTTATTCTGATATTTAAATCCTACTCAGCAGGTTTTGCAACCGCACGCCAAAGTTATCAGGTTTTGAAACCTTTTTGGCAGCCATCTTTGAAACGATACTTAACATTTTTGCAGAGATATTGTGAAACACTTGATAAAAATAAAGAAAACGTATGTTTTTAAAAAATATTGTCTATTTCACAAATAATACATAATATGGGAGTACTTTCGGTATTGCTACCATCTTCAGCCACGACTTAACAAATACTAAATTGAAGTTCAACTAGGTAGGTAGTTTACAATCCAAGCGGTAGGTAGGTATCCTTTTTCAGCCCCTACGGGGTTTTCCTATCCTTTCTGTACAGTTAATATTTGAAATATGGAAAAACATAAAAAATGACATTTCGTCCCAAATTGGGATCTTAAAAATAAAAAATTTGAAATACTATGTGTTGATTAAATGCATATATGAAGTGAATTAAAGATTACAATTGTTATTATATGAATAAAAATAAAATAAAAAGTTTTATAAAATAAAATATACAGTTTTTTGAGAGAGTAAGTACGTATACACAGAGACTGGAGGATTATATTATTGGCGATAAAAGGGGTGAGTATTTGAGATTGGTCTGATCGTTCATACAATTTCCTTTTTGTAGCGCTCTGTTTATTTCTAGTTGTTCCAGTGAGTTGAGTAATGTACCTTTGTCACAAAAATATAGGTATTGTATGCCTGTATTTATGTCGAAATGGTGTTTGTTTTCGTTGATGTGTTGTGCGAATGTTGATTTTACTGAGTTATATGATGCGTCGGTGTTTAGCCCTATTTCTGATATGTGTTCTTTTACCCTATTTTTAAATTGTCTCCCGGTTTGACCTATATAAACAAAATTGCAAGAACTACATTTTAGTTGGTAAACCCCGCTTTTTTCTTCTGTTTTTATTTTGTCCTTCGTGTTGTTGAGATGTTTGTATATAGTATTATTAGTTCTAAAACCTACCCAAAAGTCCTCTTTTTTAAGTATATTTCCTATCTGTTCTGAAATTTTTCCAAAATAAGGTAATCCCACCCATTTTTTAGTCCCTGTATTATTTGATGTGTCTAATTTTGAAATGTCTTTTAAATGTATTCTGTTTATGACTTTACGTCTTATCTTATCAATAATGTGGCTATTGTATCCGTTTTCTTTTGCTATATTATTAATGATGCCTAACTCTGTGTTTCTGTTGTCTTCGTTTAATGGTATTGTGTAGGCTCTGTGAAATAGTGAATAAAATGCTGCATGTTTGTGTGTTGTGGGAGCATTTGATGTATTGTGTATGATGGAGTCTGTGGTTGTTGGTTTTCTGTAAATGTTGTATTCTAGTTTATTGTTTATTATTTTTAAATTTAGGTCTAAAAAATTTAAGGTATTCCCTCCCATTTCTATAGTAAACTTTATTTTTTCATGTATACTGTTTACGAAATCAAATAGCTGTTTTATTTGCCGATCATCGACGAAACGATACCAAAATAATATTTTAGTCTTACTTGGAGTTTTATCAAGAATATATTTTTCTAGCTGGTCCATAAATAAATCCGCTAGTAGGGGGGGGATAAGCAAGAACCCATTGCTAATCCGTCTTTTTGTTCATAAATTTGATCATTAAAAGTAAAATAATTTGGCTAGTACATAACTTTAACATGTCATATATTTCAATTTTTTCATAAAATGAATGTCTAGTTCTTATAATTAATTTATTAACAATATCAAGACATTCTTCCAGAGGGATATTGGTAAATAAATTAGTTACGTCTAATGACAACAATTTAGCCCCTGATGGTATGTTTAGTGTTTTAGTTTTTTCCACAAAGTCTAACGAGTTTATGACCGTATGTGAGGGTTGAAATTCTATGAACGATCTGAGTTTTTTATTGAGAAATTTGGATAATTTGTAGGTAGGGGAATTAATAAATGATACAACAGGTCTAATAGGGATGTTGTCTTTGTGGATTTTGGGGAGACCTGTTAGTTTGGGAATTGTGGGATTCATTATTATGAGTCTCTGTTTATACGTACCTTTTGTAATATAAGTAGTTTTTGAAACTGTTTTCCGAACATTCTTCTGTAATGAAACGGTGGGGTTCTTTTTCACGCGAGAGAAACCGTTCTCTTCAAGAAAACTGAGCACTTTATTAACATAAACACTTTTCTGCAACAAAACTAAAGCATTTCCTTTGTCTGCTTTTACTGTTATTATGTCTTTGTTCTTCAGTTTCTTCTTTAGTTTTTGGAATTTGTTGTGTTCTGTGTTAGTGTGTTGAGTGTCCCGGTGTGATCTTAGGCTTTTCCTTATTTTCTGTGCTCATATAGTCTTGGACTCAATATTACCTTTATCAGATAATATTGAGTCCACGGTGGCAGATAATGCCTCTGCTTGTTTGGATGTAACCGGTTCCTTGAGGTTGAATTTCAGTCCTTTTTCTAATAGTCCAGTTTCTTCTTCCACAGTTAGTTGTACGTCCGTTAAATTCTTTACTTTTTCGTGAAACGTAAAAACTTCCTTTTTCTTTATAGGTAGGTTTGGTATTTCTTTCCTTCTGTTCTTCATAAGTAGACTTTTTAGCTTTTCTTCCTGTTTTTTGGTCTTTTGTTTACTTAATTCCCAAACCTTTTCCCTAACTGAACTTTCTATTAAATCCATTTCTATATTGCTGTACTGCCTGCCCAGTTCTTGTCTTAGATAGTATAAAGTTTGACTGAGTCTGTCTCTTACCTCGTACCATCTTTTTATTTCCAGTTTCAGCCATTCCAGTTCCGCTCGTTTCACTGCTCTATTTGCTTCTTTGCTTCTGTTCCTCGTGTTAATCTTGATGTAATTGGGTATGACTTGTTCTCTCAAACACTCCAATTTGGGACGAAATGTCATTTTTTATGTTTTTCCATATTTCAAATATTAACTGTACAGAAAGGATAGGAAAACCCCGTAGGAAAACTACCTACCTAGTTGAACTTCAATTTAGTATTTGTTAAGTCGTGGCTGAAGATGGTAGCAATACCGAAAGTACTCCCATATTATATATTATTTGTGAAATAGACAATATTTTTTAAAAACATACGTTTTCTTTATTTTCATCTTTGAAACGATGTAGGTTGCAAAACCTGTTAAATTTTTTATGCGGCTACAAAATCTGTTTATTATTAGCACGTTCTCCATTCATTTTACAATTTGGTTTAAAAAAAAAAAAAACAAGCGCAAAGTAATAAAAGTAGTAGGTATATTTATAATAATTTGTTATTTTTTAAAACAATTCAGTAAATATTTACTGATATTGTTCGAGAAAATTAATTAACTACCTACCTACATTAAAAGCATTAGGTAGCTACGATCTAAAAAAATAAAATTGTAGTGCAAAAAGCAGTTTCTTAAAATAAATTTTGCTTTTTCTCTAAAATTTAATTAATTTGTTTCTTCCTCTTCTTCGTTCAATAGATCCAAGTCTTCCTCCGAAATTAAAGCATCCTGGTTCTGAAGACGTTCTTGTTGTTCAAATACCTCTTTATAAAAGGATAAATTTTCATTTTCTTCCCATTCATTTCCAAAATGCAACAATAAAAGTTTTTTTAACCTCTTCTATTTTTGCGTCTTTCATTGCAACACCTTGGTATGTAGTACTCATACTTATCAGGTTTTGTATCCCAAGTTCTGAGGAGGCCATCTTGGCCCACATCATTTTTTATGACAGCAGGGTTTGCATCTGTGCGACATGATTCCAATTCGAGCTATTAAAATACAGTAGACTCCCTCTTATCCCTCGTTGGTTTTTTTGTTAACCCTCCTCTCAATTCAATATGGTTTAAATTGATAAATTGAAACGAGAACTATAATAAATCAAAGCACATTTGGTCAATTTGGCTGAAACTCAGTAGGTGTCGTCGTTAGAGGGTTCTGGATTTACATATACAATTTCGTCTCGATACATTTATTCTATGGGGAAGTAAAATAGGAATCTTTTTAAATTTTGGTTAGAGAAGAAAATTCTTTAAAAAACTGATAAATAATTGCTTAACAAAGAGGGCAACCTCCTAGTATATGATTAATATGTTAATCTGATGAGTGTGAACACACATCAAGCGAATTTGATAGTCAAGATCCTCCCTCCGACTCTCAAGTATGCGAAGAGAAACTGTCGGACATTTTTGATCAGTTGAATTTGGAGCATATCAATCTGAACGAGTTGCATGAAATATCTAAGATGCCTTTTTTGAAACGAAAAATTCAAGAAGCCGCTAACGCGATGTGCAAAAAAGCGAAGTTGGCCTAGCAATAATGAAATGAAGTCTATTTGAAACCTATAAAAAATACTTTCCCCAGAAAAAATAAATTATTTTGTCAATTTTCAACTCCTGAAGAACACATTTGGCGTTTAAAACATATAAAATAGTTGTATCAATTTTGAGAAAAAAATCCTGAAAAAAAAGTCATAAAAAGCGAAGTTGGCCTAGCAATAATGAAATGAAGTCTATTTTAAACCTATAAAACATACTTTCCGCAGAATAAATAAAATTTTTTGTCAATTTTCAACTCCTGAAGAACACGTTTGGCGTTTAAAACATATAAAATAGTTGTATCAATTTTGAGAAAAAAATCCTGAAAGAAGTCATAAAAATCGTAAAATCACGTTTTTTGGTGTTTGTATCAATCGCAGCAATTATTTTGACAAAATTTTCGAAATCTACGGAAAATTTCCTATAAGAATATTGTGCGAAACTTATTTTTTACAATAACTGCTGTAGTTTAAAAGAAAGAATGAAAAGTGATGAGTGAAGAATATTTGAATTGCAAACGAAAATGTATTTTTTTCTAGGACGCATGAGGTCAAACAAAAAAATCTAAAAATTTGGATTTAGACCTATTTTTTAATGAGGAATCTGAAAAAAAATATCAGTTCTCAAAAAAAAAATTCGATGGTGTAACTGTGTTGAGTTCGCGTGGAATTACCCATATACATGCATTGAGAAGTGCAAGAAATAGAAATGATTGGCAAAGACTATTAGTATAAATCAGATTGATCATGCAACTATCTCAAAGTATCACAGTTGAACGGCGATTTTCTTTAACTCCGTCATCGCGAGTTGCAATTTCAACTGAATAGACGTCCGATTTAAGTGTTCCCCAGAGGAAGAAATCTAATGGTGTTAAGTCCGGCTCCTTGGTGGCCACCTTACAGGCCCATACCTTCCTATCCATCTATCCTCATAATTTTCCTCCATCCACTGTCTGCCAGCATTGCTGCTATGCGCTTATTTCAAAATTGGGTGTGAACCCGAATTGCTAGAAGAAACCGATAATAAGATGGAAGTTAACTAAAGGTACCTTATTTTACTAATTTCATTGCTTAAGTTTGTTCAGTTGCTAAATACAGATTTTATTTAACTTTTTTCTTATGTGTTCCTATTTGCGCTTTTGTTTTGTATTTTATATTGGTTTACAAAATTAAACAAATCATATAAACAAAATTAAAAAACCAAAAATCAAACAAAAAATAAATTTCATTAATTCTTAAGTACCTATTTAAGTAAACATTTTATGTTTTATGTTATGTTTGCATGGCACGGTATTATGCACGTACTTACATTGCACATCTTAAAAATAAAAAAACATTTCATTTCGGGTTAACATTTCATTTCAGGTTAGTATTAATATACTTATTTTGTTTGAACACACTCCACATAATAATAAAAAAAAATAGAATGGAGTTGTTTCATTTCTAAACGAAAAATTTGTTTTAGTTTTCAGTTGACAAAATGACTAACTCCATAAAATTTCTGTCTTTATATTTTCAATATTGATTCTATAACAATTCAACATTGAATAAATGTTTAAGAGCAGAATGTCAATTTTAGCAAACTGTTATATTTTAATATTTCTGTCAACTGAAACGCTCAAATAAGACCCTTTATACCTGATAAATAAATAAAACAAACTTATTTTTGAAATATTGTCTATTCCACTAAAGATATATATACATATATAACTACCGGTTTCGGCTTTATACCATGAGTGTTCATAACTAGACCTGACGATGGTATAAAGCCGAAACCGGTAGTTATATATGTATATATATATATATATCTTTAGTGGAATAGACAATATTTCAAAAATAAGTTTGTTTTATTTATTTATTACAAGTTTCCACAATATGTCCGCGTTTCTCAACTTAGAAGTTGTTTATACCTGATGTCAAGTACCTGCCAAGGAATGGCTGGCAGTGGGCCCATTACTAGGCCAAAAGTCCTTTTCGGTATCATAAAATTACTTCAAAGCATTCATCTAAAATTTGACAACGTCAAACTATCAGCTCTTGGACATGGATAAACGACCCCCCTGTATTATCTGGATTGTAAAGAGGAGGACAGGGGAGGGGATGGGGGTTAGTCAGTCGAGAGTGAGGTTTGGTCCGTGAAGGGAGTGGAAGACCGTTGAGGTCTCCGGCTAATTTCCATCTTGTTATTGTGCTTAGTAACACCGTTGTGGTATCCGGGTAGTTTCCATCTTGTTATTGTGCTTAGTAACACCGTTGTGGTATCCGGGTAGTTTCCATCTTGTTATTGTGCTTAGTAACACCGTTGTGGTATCCGGGTAGTTTCCATCTTGTTATTGTGCTTAGTAACACCGTTGTGGTATCCGGGTAGTTTCCATCTTGTTATTGTGCTTAGTGCCTGAAGGAGGAGTTGACTTGAGGACAGCAGTCTCCGGGTTGGTTACGTCATGGTGAGTTTGACTTGTATTTTAAACCTTTCCTAACTGGCGATGTGTGGTCTTGTATAGCCAATAGTTTATGTTTCAATTACCTATTTATATATGTTGTCAAGTTTAGTTAGAATTTTTAGCTAAGAATCGTTAAGTTAGTAACCAGTAAGAGGTTCAGGATTACATTTTTTTTTTTATTCGAAGGATTTTATTCTTTGTTCCTCCTTTGACTTTTCCGCTACCTTCCCTAGACTAAGCGAACCTAGCTGGGGAGCGGTACAGCCGACTTACATACGTATTATTGTTTTTTTGACATTTTACAGCCATATATTATGAAATACCCATCAAATAATTATTAAAAATAAAAATAATATTGTTTCAAATAGGAGCATTAAATAAACGAGTTTGATAGGGTACTAAAATGACATTGGGTGTTGAGAGTTGCCTTTAGTTTTCTCTTTAAAGATAATGATACGAAAAATTATGAAGTAGGAAACTTTAGTTCATTACATTATATATATACTATATATATCGATTTTTTTTCTCATTCTTTTTAAAATTGATTAATTATTACTATTTAATTTCCTCTCCGTTTGTTTTTTCACAGTAAAATCATGGTGTGATTCGCAATTTAAAAACATGTCTGCGGAGAGTGGGAGGCCTCCTGACCCCTCATTAAACTGTGATTCCATTTCTAATACTGACATGAATAAATTATAAAGTAAACACGAATGTTTTTTTTATTGTCTATTTCACAAGACATATAAAATATATGGGAGTACAGTATGGTATACATAATGTGTATTTTAATCAACCCACGCCATCCCAGAGTTTCCGCCATCTTAATGCCACGTCATCTCTGACATCACACATTTAAAGAATATATATTATGTATGCGTACATGAAATAAATCAAAGACTAATAAATATACAAAGGAAAATAAAATACATACGTCTTGAGAAAGTAAGTACGTACACAGAGACTGGAGGATTATATTATTGGCGATAAAAGGGTGAATATGTGAGATTGATCTGATCGTTCATACAATTTCCTTTTTGTAGTTCACTGTTTATTTCCAGTTGTTCCAGTGAGTTGAGTAATGTACCTTTGTTACAGAAATGTAGGTACTGTAAGCCTGTATTTATGTCAAAATAGTGTTAGTATTCGTTGATGTTTTGTGCAAAAGTAGATTTTACTGATTTGTGTCAGTGTGTAACCCTATTTCGTTGTTCTTGCATATGATGATTGCGTTGAACCAGAGTAACTTTAAGTAGGTTAGTAACTTTAAACAGGTTAGTAACTTTAAGCAGGTTGGAACAAACAGGTTTATTCAATGATTTTGAAAGTTGATTTTACTGAGTTTGTGTCAGTGTGTAACCCTATTTCTGATATGTGTTCTTTTACCCTGTTCTTAAATGATCTTCCAGTTTGACCAACAAAAACTAGATTGCAAGAATTACATTCTAGTTGGTAAACTCCACTTTTTTCTTCACTTTTATTTTGTTCTTTAGTGTTTCAGATATTTGTATATTGTATTGTTTGTTCTGAAACTAACCCGAAAATCCTATTTTTTGAGTGTATTGCCTATTTGTTCAGACATTCTTCCAAAATATGGTAAATTACCCATTTCTTAGTCCTTGTATTATTTGTTGTGTCTAATTTTGAAAGTTCTTTTAAATGTATTTTGTTAATGACTTAACGTTTTATCTTGTCAATAGTGTGTCTAGTGTATCCGTTCCTTTCGCTATGCTAATAGTGATACCTACCTCACGTAAAATTCATATGTTTAGTGGTAGAAAGAAACCACCTGCTAAATTTGAGCGAAATCGGAGAACAATTGTATGATTTTAGCGTGGATTGCCCCTTTATATAGATGGGGAAAATTGCTTCGCTTACTGCTCGTTAAGCTAGGTTCCACTGTACTTTTCGATTCTGTATTTCAAGGCTATGCACTTATTTATTATATGCATTTTTGTGATCAAATATGTTCTATGGGTTCCTCTCAAATATCAACTCATAAAGAAAAGAAAATTCTCAAAAAACATTAAATTTATTTAAAAATGAAATATATAAAAGGACAGAGGACAAAACAGAGGCAACCAAGGGACGGAATAAATGTAGGGAATTTTTTTTTTTTTTTCTTCTATTTATTCTTCCTTCTCTTCATTAGACCCTGGGTGATTTAGTTGAGTCAGAATTAATTTCTAGAGCGTATTTCTTGACCAAAAATAATAAAAAATCTATACATTAGGTCAGGAAACTGCTTTGTTCATAAGCTACGCATTATTGAATGCTTAAGTGGTCGCCTAGTTCAAGGGGAAACCAAATACACAGTTTTCAATTATTTCCGGTATGACGTAGACAAAACTGACAGAGAATCAGTTCTCGATAGCACTAAATTTACTAGTAATTTAATTTTAAGAAAGCAGATGTTTCTTCGATACGCGTTACATTTTGTATTCTTAATGAGCAAATAAAAACTTTGTTCAGATAATCTCAAAACGATTGGAAAGATTAATTATCAATCGTTATAGATTTATCTGAAAAAAATATACAGTCTGGTCTTGATGAAAGATATAAGTGAATTGACATGATATCTACAATATATATATCTTATATATATATAAGATATTATATATAGATATATATTATATATATAAGAATATATTATATATAGATATATAATATATATCTTACAAACTTTGTGATTTTTTAAATTTTAATTATTTGTTTAATTTATTATTTAAATTAGAAATTAACGTTTTTTGAAATATTCAGAGAAATGGGGGTTGCTCCTGTTGGTATAATTGTCCTCATATTCGTTGAGAGAGTAGTTCTCTACCTCCTGGTGACCAGGGCGGCACTGGGGGGGGTAATTTCTGAGACAGCCGCTCTGTACGTAATCCCCTCATCAGAGTGGAAGAAGGACACAGCCTCGAAGTCCTCGTCCACATAATCCATCAGAAGGCTCACTATTTCCAAGAAGGTGGGCCGGTCGATTGGCCTGTACTGCCAACAATGCGCCATCAGGTTGTATAGCATGCTTGGACAGTTCGTTGGCCGTTTTATCGTACCTCCCTCCAGGACGTAGGTCATAACTTGATCGATGGACAAACCCTAAAATAAACAATTCATTTAAATACATTAACATAAATCCATTCAGTTCAACCAATTTCTGAGATTCTTCCGTTAGCCATGTTTCAAATTTAGATAATGTTACATCAACCATAAATATGTTACCTCTTAATAAGAGCTCTTACATATATTTCAAATCGTAAATTTTATATTGAATTGGTGCTCAATTTTACAGGCTTGCTGAGATGTGGTGCTTAGATGTCCAGGTGATAGCACGTGGTGCCTGTAGAAACCATGTCCCGAGTCATCTAAGCCTTGAGTATGCCGTCTTTCGGAGGGGACGTTCAATGGCTGTCTCGAACCTGTACGATATCAGGTACTCGTTAATGACCCCCTACTTTAATTGAACCTGGGTAGACAACAATTAGGACTCACAGAGTAGAGCAGCATTGGATGGTTAATGATTAAAGCCTATTTCTACTATCTGAAATCCGGTTTTAATCTGTTTCTTCGTGTTTTTAAAACGTGTTTATATTTTAAGTCAATATTTTTGGCACTTGAGACGTCAGTTTAGATATACCAAGGGACCTAAGCGTCCAATGATTTTATCTCCTGCTTTACTGTGAGAGTCTTAAATATTGCCTACCCAAGTTCGATTAAGGTAGAGGTCATTAACGAATACCTGATATGGCACAGCCATTATGGCCGGTGTCAAATGCTCAAGCCTTAGATGACCCGGGACATGGTTTCTTCAGGCACCACATGGTATCACCTGGACATCTAGGCACCATATCTCAGCAACCATGTAAAATTGAGTACCAATTCAATTTAAAATTTAAGATTTGAAATATATGTAAGAGCTCTCATTTTTACTATTTATTTTTTATTTATTTATTTTGAAGCTATGCTTCTTATGGGACGCCTGGGAGTTGGGGGTCAATGAGGAAAAACCGTAACCTAAAGAGGCGTATAGACACGCGAGCAACGAGCCGAACATTAGTCAGTGCGCATGCCTGGGGATGAAGTGCGCAGGCGCTCGACGAACAAGGGAGGCTCGGGGTCTGCTCCACCTGTTGTTGGTTTTTTGACGAACCATCAAAGGAATGTTCGGCTCTGGCTGCGGTGTATGTGGACTGGTACAAGCCGAACCGTCCCGAGCACTGTTGTTGTTTATAACCAATATTATAACCTTCTCAAATATTTAGGTTTTTGAGACCATTGTTGGTTCAAATATATATTTGAATATTATTCAATAAATTATATTTTATTATGGCTTCTGAAGACTGGTCTCAGGA
Source organism: Aradus depressus (assembly GCA_963662175.1). Taxonomy (NCBI): domain Eukaryota; kingdom Metazoa; phylum Arthropoda; class Insecta; order Hemiptera; family Aradidae; genus Aradus; species Aradus depressus. The sequence continues at coordinate 23,849,563 of OY759218.1, read as the reverse complement.
GCTTCAAATTCAGTTTGCTCAGGCTATGAGACAGTACCCAGTCAGATGGGATTTAAAACACAAATTACATTTTAATAACATAAAGAGATTGTATGCTTGGGAGGAATTATCCAAACACTTTTCCATGTCAGTAATGCAATTAAGAAGTAAATGGGAGTCTTTTCAGGCATCGTTTCGCAGAGAAAAAAAGAAAAGAAATACATTGTGTATATAGCCACAGGTAGAGGTAAGCTTGTTAATAGACTGCCCCTAGCTGTTAGACTACCCCTGACTGCCTAAAAAATTATAGTTACCCTGCCTGCGTTATACAAATAGACCCAGTTCTTCCAGGACTTCAATTAACGCAACACCTCTATTATTAACAATCTTGTCATAAGAATTTCTAATGTTTCTAAAGATAGAATTAATAAAAAATTCATCATCGACTACATTCATTTTCCCAATTCTCGCATTTAAATCGCCAGGCAAAATTATATTACAATACCCCAACATTAATTTAATTTCATCAGATCATTATTTATATAATCTATATTAATAAAGCTGAAACGGGGTTTTTGTGTTTGTTCCAGCATCACGCCCAAACGGCTGGACGGATTTTTATGAGACTTCACATGTAGCATTCTTTTGAACCTGATTTAAACGGGGGGGGGGGGGGTTGTAAGAGGGGCCTAAGTATAAATTTAGTGCTAGCTACGGTTGATCGGATTATCATGAAATATCACAAGTAGCATTCCTAAAAGCTAAATTGAAAAATAGAGTGTGTGACGTCGTCTCAAAATTCTGAACGGGAGGGGGGGTTTTGGGGGTAGGCTTCAGCATAGTAAAGTAATAGCTCATTAAATAATTTTCGGGTTGTCAGGAAATTTCACATGTATTATTATTTCTTTCCTGAAAGTGTTAAGTGATGAAGAAACGTTTTGACTTTCATTTTTAACAGATTTCAATTCAGTTTTAATTGACCTTAATTCTGAAACAATGTTTGTCATATCTTGTTCAAGCCGGTTTAGGATCAAAACAACTGATTCATTTCCCAGATCGCTAGCAAGATTACCTGAAACTCCGACTTCCATTTTCTTGTCAACGTTGCCTTGTTTATCCAACACAAAAAAGTAAAGTACATAAGTAAAAAATACACTGAGGTTACTCACTCTGTCCTGTCTTTCACTATTTGTTATATATCCTTTCACTTTACTTTTTTCCATCTTAAATTTCTAATTTTTAATTAAAAGCAGTGATTGATCACAAATGGTAATACTCAAAGAAAAACCAAGAAAGACATAAGGGTAAAAAAAAAAAAGAAAACGCATACGACTAACTTCGATATGAAACACGTATGAGCCACTATTAGATGTTTACTGGTCAAAGGCTAATATCCAACTCCCATGTTTACTATGCCTATTCAAAGCAAACTGAATAACATTTATTTATGGTAACATGTTTCTGGATGATTTAAAACATGAACGTCACTAAAAGGTTGGTGTAACATTTTCTAACTTTGAAACAAGGCCAAGAAAGAATTTCAGAAATTCGTTGAACTAGGGGACCTAAAACAAACAATAAGACTTGACCTAATGCTGGTTTTATCATTTATGTCGGCGGGTAATTCAAAATCAATTTGAGAAAAATACTTATACTAATCATTAATCGTAATTATTACGATATACTATAAGTTAAGTATTACTTGGTAAGGTTGTGCACCGAGCGTGACCATTTCATAGAGCACGACACCGTAGCTCCAGACGTCTGAATGGGAAGTATAAAAAGCATCTTGCAAACTCTCAGGAGCCATCCATCGAATCGGCAGATCATCTAGACCTCCCGAACCTAAATAACAAACTTAACATGAGAGCCTGCTGATTTCTAAGGTACAATAAAAATGTTCATAATCTTAGAAATTGATTATTTACATTACGGTTAAATTAGTTTTTTTTCCACTGTTCTGATATATTTTATTGTTATTTTTTTAACAATAAGATTAGAATTAGTCGCATGTAGCCAAAAAGGAATAATTCTGGTGTTGATTGAATAAGGATAAAAAAGAGTCCGTGCTCTCAGAAGCGGATGTCTATAGTAGGAATTCTTTTTTTTTTTATGTGTAAAAATCTTAGCTCTCGGTAGGCGCTATCTCAGACCGTCAGAGAGTAAGAGTAATTAATTTTGGATTGGTATTATTTTGCATTTTCATGATTTTATTATTTATTTTTTTTATTTTTTTATTTGTCCTGTTAAATATATATTTGGTAGTGACAATCTTGTATAGGGTATTTTTTGTTATTTACTACTGTTTCGTTACAAGAGGTATATTTCGATATTAAAATGCCTTTTCTCCATTTTTTTTTATACTTACTATACTTGGATACTTTTTTTTTTTTACCGAGGGGAGGGTTAGGGGGGAGCAGCTCATCGGAAGGCTCACTAAGGATGCGGAGGAGGGGGGGAGCGGGCTCGGGGGTGCGCCCTGATCGGGCCCCGGAGGGAGGGGAGGGGGCTACCGTCTCCTCTCGGCTATCCTCGGATATGTTCACTACTACTGGAGTGTTTATATTTTTTTCTATAATTAGGATTATTCTTAATGTTATTTTCTGACAAATCTATATGAACGTTATCTGTTTTTTGAAATTCAAAACAAAAAATATCTGTTTGCGTGCTAATTTCTACTTTGGTTGTATTACGCATTTCATTTACAGGCACGTTGCTGTCGCTACATGCTCGAAAGATTTACTAAAAGTGGGGGCCATTTTTAGTCTATAGAACTTCTTGGCTTCCATGTAGGAAACTTTTTCGATTAATTGTATTTTTTTTATATCTCTTTCTCTTTGAAAATTATGACATTTTTTATCGAAAGCAGAATGGGGGCCACTACTTTTTTGGCGACGTACAGAAGCCGTCAACGTGTTTAACCAGGCCACAGTTCGCACAAATAGGTTCTTGTTTACATGCTTTAGCGGGATGGCCAAACTGTAAAAACGATATACAACGTAATGGATTCGGGATATAAGGTCTTACAGGTAGGAAGTGATACCCAACTCTAATTTGAGGGGGGCCGTGGGAGAAAAAACGTTAACCATATTCGTGTCCGTATTATGTTTTACTTGCGTTTTTATCCCATAAATGTCTTCGTTTTTGGTAAAAGACACTCTCTGGGCAGAGGAAACATGTTCTGATTTTAATCCTTCGCTAAGTATTTCGCTTGTTTGGCATTCGTCGAGGTCGAAACATTTTATTACTCCTTTCGGAGAATTTAATGTTGGATTCTCGACTTCTCGTTGGGACTCGACTTTCACGCTAACCTGATCAAAAAAACTTTTACATTTAAGTAGTTTGTTTGCTTGCTGGCTGTTTTTAACCTCTACCAAAATTTGGCCTGTTCTGATTTTTTTAATGGTTTTAACTTCCCCCACGAGCGAGGTAATCCCTTTATAAATCAAAAACGGAGATGTTTTTTTCAAGTCTCCAGAGAGATCAGTAAAAATCGAGGGAATTGAGTTTCTAGTAACTGAAGGGGGCTGATCTGCCGAGCTCTTTCTTTTATGGGCCCGGTTGTCAGGATCGGGGGGTTTATTCATTGCTAGTGCAACTTAAGGAAATAAATCAAGAAATTAATAATTAAAATTGAAAGAAAAAAAAAAAAAAACGATGGGAACGAGAACAAATAGGGGAAATTAATTTAGTTGATGTATATGATGACGCCTGAGTACAGAGGTATGGGGTCCTTAATCCTCAACCTTCCTCATTGGCGGTCAAAACACAACTGACTTCTTCCAATAAGATCCAGTGTGGAATGTCGAGGTAGGGTGACTGATTAAAGTTATTTTAAATAATAAATTTAAAAAAAGTTCCTCGGTGAATTCGCAAACTATATACTGACCCACTCACCCACAATCACACATTTATGGAATTTTATATAGACGCTGCAATCTCCAGCTCTTTCAACACTTTTTTCAGAAATTACAGTTCTTTTGGCAATAGCGGAAGTTATTTAAAAACGAGAAACCATATAAGCAAACAAAGAATTATTTCACAATTATGGGTCTCAGGAAAATATACAACTCATTTGAATTATACAAATTACCCAGCTAAATTTCAGCTTGACTCTGTCCACTTTGTAACAGTGATAATGATAACATACTCCATCTTCTCATAACTTGTCCAATGTTAAACCAATACACTATCGATTCAAAAGAATATAAAAAATTGCAAAAGGCTGACTTGTCCTGTAGTAATCGGTTTCATAGATGTCTCGGGTCATTCCGAAATCTCCAATCTTCACGGTAAGGTTGTGACCAACCATGCAGTTCCTAGCGGCCAGGTCTCGGTGGACAAACTTTTTGGCAGCGATGTATGCCATTCCATCAGCTATTTCTGCGGCCATGCGGATAACTCTCTGAAAACCAAGATTGAAACATTATTATGACACATTTGCTTGCTTATACGAGTACATTTAGCAGAACGAAATATTGGAGTCTTGTGAAAGTCTGATATCGAGTTTTCAATGGATTTTCACGTTTCAAGGTCCATGGAACACGTTTTGATTTTCGCAATTATGTATGTCTCTGTGTGTGTGTGTGTGTATGGGACTGGAACTTTATAAAAGTTTGCACGCACCCACCCCCTTCCTCTGAAAACTCAGGTGCGCTAAATAACCTATCCATTTCTTCACCCTGAACATTCCCCATTTCGTGCGTTAGGTCGAGGCCCTCTTCACCCCCCCCCCCCCCCCCCCCCCCCACCATCAAAAAAATAGTTCACCAGCTTAATAATAGTATTATTTTCAAAGGTCCTATACCTCTGAGAAGATCTACTGTCCGTTTAATAGGCACTAATCACTGTAGGAATCAAGGACTTTTTGGTAAAATTGTTTATCAGAGAGGAGGACATTAGAAGATTGGACCACGGGAGTATTTCTGGTTCATTCAGGAAACTGGGAGACTGGGTACTTCTTGGGGAAGGACTTGGTTTAGGTAATATACACACGGTAATATAATATGGTGGTGGTCTGGTGTTTTACATGTAGGAGGGAGCTAAGCATACAATGCTTTCATCCCTTCCCCGGTAGCTGGGCTTCCACCTTACTTTATTACTTAGTTATAATTATATACAGGGTGTCCTTTTTAGATGGCCCGGCTGAATTTCTCTTGGACCGATAACTTATAAAAAAAATAAAAAATACGTATTTAATATTTTTCAGTTTAGTTTAAAATTTCGAACATTTCAAAGGATTTTTTTTACGCTGAAATCAATGGTGCAACCCGATTTTAAGTCCCCCGTCAAAAAATTACAAATTTATGGTACAAAGTTAAAAAAAAAAAACATTTTGTTTGTTTCTTTAATAATTCCAATCGACGAGGAGCTGAATATTTTATTGTAGGTATGTTATGGAAAATCCTAATTCTTCTCTCCGAAATACTGGAAGGGTTTTAGGTTTTTCAAAGAACAAAATTAGAGATGTACTCCGGACTTATAATTTTAAGCCCTGTCGCTCTCATCTTGTCCAGGGGCTTCGGGACACTGATGATGACAGGCGCCTAATGTTCCTTCCACAAATGTCGATTTGGGAAACTGAAGAAAACGTTCTCCCATACATCGTATGGACTGATGAATCAAAGTTCACCACAAATGGTATACTCAATCGTTGGAATTTTCGAACAAAGGCACAGGAAAATCCTAGAATATCGTATTCTTGTCGTCACCAGATGGTTCACAGCATCAACGTTTTGTGTGGACTTCTCGTAAATAAATTAATTGGTCCTTATTTCTACCAACATAATTTAAATGGACCTCAGTTTCTAAATTTCTTGAGAGAGGAATTACCAAGTTTACTAGAAGAGGTTCCGCTGCAGCAACGGCAAAGAGATACTGCAGCTGGATGGATGTCCCGCACACAATTCTCTGCAGGTGAGAGATTATTTAAATCGTCACTCCCGGGATAGGTGGATAGGACCTCACAGCCCTATCTGTTGGCCTCCTCGGTCACCCGATCTAACTCCGTTAGACTTTTTCTTGTGGGGACATTTGAAAAACAGCGTTATGCCAATCATAACCCTGCAACATCAGTTGAAGAACTGCAGCAAAGAGTGGAAAATGCTTGTCGATCCGTCTCTCCTCAGTCTATCGCACTGAGCACCAGCGAAGAGTGGTTAAGAAGAGCTTTGCATCTTCAAAGAGGGCAGGCAGTTTGAACACGAAATGTACGTTCACCAACCTTTCTAGGGGTATGGAATGTTTTTATTTTTAAAAATAGCTGACAAAATGTAATGTGTTTTCGTTTTTTAAAATTTTGAACCATAACTTTGTAATTTTCGTTTTTTTAAATTTTGAACCATAACTTTGTAATTTTTTGACCAATTTAAAATGGGGTTGCACCATTGATTTCAGCGTAAAAAATGCTTTAAAATAATGTATCAGAAGGTATTTCCTATATTATATTATTCCTATTTGAATGTTTTAAGTTGTACTGGTCCTGTGGTACCCCGTATAATTTTTTTTTTCAAAAACAGGTCGAAATTTTAAACTAGACTACAAAAAGTTTTTATTTATTTTTTATAACGTTATCGGTTCAAGAGAAATTCAGCCGGGCCATCTAAAAAGGACACCCTGTATGTATATATATATATATATATATATATATATATATATATATATATAAAATAAAAAATCAAAAACGGCTTAGAGTTACCTTGAGAGTGGGAGGGACCAATTGGGGTGACTGGGACGGATTTGAGTCAGTGCCCTCCGGCCGATGGGACATGATGAACGACTTCAGATCTCCGCGACTCATCAGCTCCATCACCAACCAGATCGGCTGACTCAAGGATACCACCCCCAGCAGCCTCACCACGTGGTGCGCGCTGAGCTCTCTGCAAACAAACAAAAACAATATATTAGTTTGGTAAAGGCTCTCAACAAAACCGCCTTTCTAAACGTCGCTCTAAACTTGGCCAATTCTAACATAATGGCCTGAAATATTATTAATACACATGAGCCCGGTGGATATGAGCCCGCATCTACTATGGGAATCCTAAATTTTGCCTACCTAGGCTTATTCATCTAGGATAGGAGTCTTTAACGAGTACCTGACATCGCACTGGCTCGGGACCATCGCTTAACGTCCCATCCGAAGGACGGCGTGCCTAACTTTTTTTTACCCCCCCAACTAAGGGCCTCGGTCGGGTTTCGAACCCACGTTATTGAGCTCAGAACACAACGCATACCACTGAACTACCTAAATTATAACTACCTTAAATTTAACCTAAATTTTTAAATTTTTTGAATGATTTTTTTTTTCAAATCAATGCGGTTTACTCAATTAGGAAAATTTTGTCTTATTGTTGGAATGGCGGCAATGATTTAAAACTACCCAAAAAATTCAACTTTAAATATTTTGAAAATTTCAAAATCAAGATTTAGACATTGGCGGCCAGGTTGAAGAACATGGTAAAAAAAATTACTTCATAACAGATGCTTCTTTTAAAATGTCCATCCTATCTTTCTCAGAAGCCTGATCGTTAACTGTTTTGACGGCACATAGCTGGTAGATAGGTCCAGCCGGATCATGCAAGAGCCCTTGATAGATGGATCCAAAAGATCCTCGACCTATCTCTCGGATGAACCTGAGATGATCTCGTGGAAGTTCCCAACCGTCACCTACATACGCTGCAACTAAAAACAGATACAATCAAGAGAAGAATAATTAAAAAAAAAATAATCTTTACAAATAAATATAAAAGGCAAACATAATATTTCTTTTAACTTCAGCGTCCTGTTTAAAAATTATCTTTACGTTTAGGCCCATATAGAATCAATTTAAGCTACATTTATTTCGCAAATATCGCTAAAAATACATATTTTTGCATATCTGAACCTGATTCGCATATTTTTATTCATATTATTGGCAACTCAAGGATAGACTCTGTAAAGTAGGTACATACACACCTATTTAATGTTTTTTTAAGCTATTTTATTTTTTTTGTAAACTGAGGATTAATAAAAATTAATCCCACTTTTTTCCAAATTATTCCCATTACATTTGCTTCTTAAATAAGTAATAAATAACATGTATCAGTCCAACAGAATTTATTTTAACCACAACTAGTTTCGTCAGTCAAGCTGACATCCTCAGGTGGTGAATCTTATTGGAGAAGAGGTCAGAGGACTGGACACCTATCAGGGACCAGATGGACAATAAATTCTGTTGGACTGATACATCTTATTACTTATGTAACAAGTAAGTCCACTGCATCTGTCTACCACCAAGAAACATTTGTTCTGTTTGGCCAGGTGTACGCCTTTTATTCAGATGAGTGCAGATGAAAAACAAGAATAAATCGAAAACCAAGCTTTATCGAAAAAAATTGTTCAAACAAAAGTTGCAGGGTTCAAAGGGGGACATATAATGATAATACGAAATTTAACCTCGAGTGGCGTTTTCAGGGTCAAATCAAGGGCAACTTCTATTTTTTCAATGGAAACCCATAGTTTTAATTGCATACTTGTATTCTACGTGAAAAAATACGTATCTTTTGTTGAAAAAGTTTTGTTTGAAAATGTTAATTTTTTATGGTTTTGAGAATTTAAAAACACAAATTTGATGTACAAAGAAATAAACATCGATTAAATTTAAATGAGTGTTATTGTAACAAATAATCAATATTTTACACAACATTTTGAAAACAAATTTTAATTGAATAATTTCACACCACTTATCAACAATTAATTATCATCGTAATAAATTTTCAATATTATGAGTCCCTGAACTTCAATATATTTTTCAACACGTGTAACGAAATATTGCACCGTCCTCAAATAAAGTTTTTCTGTTAATTTCTCGACATGCATTCCTGATTCTCTCTATCATATTTTCAGTTGTAGTTGGCACATTTTTGTGTACTTGTTCTTTTAAATATCCCTTTAGAACAAAATCTGGCGAAGTTAAGTTCGGTGACCTAGCTGACCAGTTTACTCGACCACCTCGACCAATCCATCGGTTAGGATAGTCTCGTTTTAATAATTCACGTGCTGTTATTGCATTCGCTGGACAACCATCGTTTTGGAACCACATATTCATTCTTTCTTGAAGGGTCAAATTTTCAAGAAGCTCTGGTAATTGTTAGTCTGAAAATTCTGCATACTTTTCTCCATTTAAATTACCATCAATGAAAAAAGGGCCTATAAGTTTATCCCCATTAATTCCGCACCATACATTCACTCTCCATGGTCTTTGATTTTCAATCAGTTTAATCGATGTTTATTTCTTTGTGCATCAATTCTCAAAACCATAAAAAATTGACATTTTCAAACAAAACTTTTCCTACAAAAGATACGTATTTTTTCACGTAGAATACAAAATAATGAATTTTATGTCTATAAAGATTAGCTATTACTTCTGTAGTTTCTTTTAGTTTTATGAGGACCTGTGTGTTATAACCCCCGTCTAGTCTGCTTCCTTTACTCATATTTTATAAATATTTAATGTTTTTAATTTTCCGAAAAATTAACATAACATTTTTAATAAAGACGGCGGCCATTTTCCAATACGGGAGCCAAATTTAATGGACATACTTTCCTGAAAGACTCATACTTTGTTCCAGAAATATCAAATATAAAAAGTATTGCCAAATTATACGCCATACAAGACTCATTTCAGGTTAACATCTGCGGATGTCAACTACTTATTAGAATTTATTAAGACGCATATACAAAGATCACAAACGTTTATCCTCATTGTAGAAGGAAATCGAGGTTCTGTTGTGTAAAAGAAAATGCAAAATTTGGCCAACGTTTCGAAAACTATTTATTTTCTTCTTCAGGGCCTACAGAATATAAACAAACAAATTAGACATTATGGATAATGATATAAATTTATTTATTTGTTTTATATAGTTTATTACTATTTTCAAAAGTTGTATTTATTTTTATTATTATTATTTTTCTCTCTTTCATATATGTTTAAAAAAAAATTGTTTCCATATCTTTTTCTATTTATTATTAAGTCTCTGTTTATATCATTGTCCATAATGTCTAATTTGTTTGTTTATATTCTGTAGGCCCTGAAGAAGAAAATAAATAGTTTTCGAAACGTTTGCCAAATTTTCTTTTACACGACAGAACCTCGATTTCCTTCTACATTGAAAAAATACTGTCGGCTCTATTAATATTTATCCTCATATTCCATAGGAAATTATAATCTTCGCATAACACAAATTTATTTCATTGTTGACTCTTCCACTTCATTTTAACTCCATAACTTACTAAGTTACTGAGCTCTTATAATAAACAAAATTGGCAGAAAAGTAATACACAAACAACAGCTCAAATACCATTGGCTTGAATGACATGTCCACATGAGTCCATTCAACTCACTTGAAATGCTTGGCTACTGGTTCAAAAACTTGGTCAAGTGCTTGAATGTTACTTACTTCCACTTTCACAGTAACTTGTTCAAGTGACATGACCCATGTAAGCTAGGCGTTACATCTAGTTTATGCGTCATACCTTAGTTCGTCCAGTAAAGGTTTAGTTCCAGTTAGTTAATAGGAGCCCAAATATAATTCAAAAAGGACCAGAAAAGGTCTTATCCCTGTTAGGACTAAAACCACTGACCTGTAGGTACATACGGCGGGTTGACAGCAAGTCTTAGTTTGTCGGAGGGGAACCGGTTGAACATCTTCACATACAAGATGGTTATTGAGATGAACCAAACGGTGATAACCAATAGCATGGATAGCATGATGAGGAAAAGCCCCATGGGTATCGGCCAGGCTTTCTGAAATACAACACTAGTTAGCAACTATCATAAATAAATTGGACGGGACTTCACCTGTGAAGCACCATACTGATTGGTGGGTGCCGAGGAGAAGGTTTCGGACCAAGGTTCAGCAAATAAAAGCGGCGCTAGGGAAAGACCTTCAACGCTCACATTTAATTTAATGCACATGTAAGTTCTGAGAATATTTTTCTTCAGGTGTATCGCATTTTTTTTAAAATCAAAAATACTTATGTATATGAAATTAAAATTACGCACCCCTTAGCATAAGCTCAAACATTATGTGGAATTTTACCGAAAAGTAGTTTTTGACAAGTACAATCCCAAAAAGTGACTCGATCGAGGGGATAGAGAGGCTCCATCCCAGATAAGACTATTTTTAATTGTCTTGCAAATAATCTTCATGATCAGTATTAGTCCTACCTCCGTACAGACAGCATCTCCGTTGGGCGGGTCCTGAGGACTAAGTAGTGCATTGTTACAGCTAAGTTTTAGTTTTTTTATTATTTATTATTGCAATTAGCCTTATTTTCCAGGTAGTTTTTTTATTGTTTTACAATTACACATATAACATCAAGTAGTTTATTTTGTGAAGGACAATAACATCCATACCAGCAATAACATTAACTATCCAATCAATTTAAACCTTTCAATATATGCACGTTTTAGCAAAGAATTATTAATAACCATGTTGTTTAACGTATTTTTCCTTTAAATAGGAATTTATGCTTTTCAATAGTCTTTTGTGGAACGAAAAATTCAGCATTAATGAGTTAATAAATTGTTGAAAGGCGGGACCTTGATTTTAAACTCATTTTCGTGGTATTGAATGTTCAGCAAAATGTTGATTTGAATTTTTGAAAGTTCGGAAAAGGTCCTCCACTACCTGCTACCCCCATCCCATCCACCCTTCTCATGACCCCATTTTTAAATATAAACATTCCCTTCAGTCCAGTTGTCTTTGTGCCATGGAAGAGAAAGGGATTAGATGCAGAAACCGAAATGTGAGTTATTACAAGTATATTATTCATAACATTAATCCTTGTTAGGGTTGACAGATGTATTGTTTCTTAATTGATTGGAATGCTATGTTAATGTACCTAAAGTTAGGATACAACGATGCAGAACGTCGAATTTGGTTAGATTGCTTGAAGGGGATCGGTCACATCACCCTATTTGATCGGCGGGGAAATGGGTAACCTTTCTCCGTTTTTATTAAATTTTTTTTACAAAATTGATGCTGTGGACCGGCTCGATGGCTACGGTCCGCAGTCGTCCTTGTTTTATTTTTTTTGGGCGGCGCCTCTTTGCGCCGAGTGAGCTCGAGATTCCTCGGGGGGTTCTGTTCTGCCTATTTCCTGGAGCCGGGGGTGGTCGGCGGGGCCCCCGGCCTCGGGCTAGAAGGCTTTCATAATTCTCCGCCAGAAGGAGACGAACTGACCAAAAGCCAGGTAGCCAGCCTCCGTCATCAGTCCCGGCAGGTCCAGTCCCAGGTACGATCCTGCCCGGCGAATCAGCGCCGCACTGGGCCCGTCGTATAGCGGGCATTCGAGGACTTTAGTTTTAGTTATTTGCTTCAATCCCTTTGGGGTCTGCCAATGGGCTCTTGCCTTTTTTTCTAAAAAACATCCATGAAAATTTTCAGTCTTAATTCGTCGATTTCGTTAATTGTTTTTTTTGTGTAGTATCGACAAACTAAGCTTTCTAGTTCTTTTTCGTATGGCATTAATAGGTGGTTATTATCACCAAACGTTTTTTAATTTCCGCAAAAGCTCATTTTCTTGTAGGATTTTAAAAGGTTTTACTTTCCCCAATCTGTAAAAGGAAGAAGTATAATCACATCCATAAAATGAGTCGATTTTTGGGTTCCAAAAGTGGGATTTTGAGTGACGTCTGATTCACCGTTCCATCGGATTTATGAGTTCAGAATAGGATTTTTTTAGTTCAAATTTTATCTAGCTTCAGATAGGCCAAGTTTCATTTGTCATTAAAAATAAGTCAATTTAAAAAAAAAAAACTATAGGTTTTAATTTAATTGGGCGCCATTTCGTAGTTCATCGGCTTTGAGGTTTCAGACTGCTATTTTTTAGATTAAAAATATAGTACCTAGTTACAGATCAAAACAGAACTAAAATAGAAACGTATACTGCTGAACTTGCCAACTCTCTTCCAAAATGAATTTTATTCAAAACAAAATTTATTTGCTTACATACGAGAATACTTGACTAGACGGATCGGTGTTGTTCGCAATATAGATCCTAAATTATCGGAAGAAGAAATTCTTGAGATGATCAGTTCCCCCGTTCCACCGGTGTATATTAGGCGATTGAAAAAAACGAATTTCAGCGATCCTTCTCGGCCGACATTAATTACACTCCACACATGTTTCATCACCTTCATGGGTCAGGCCTTGCCTGAATATATGTCTATATACGGTGCCCGGTGTTGCGTGAACCCTTACATCCCTCCAGTGCGGCAATGCACCATTTGTTTGCGGTTCTCGCACTCCATCCACTAGTGCAGGAGCAGAGGTGCTCCCACTGTGCAGATAACCACCCTGTAGAGAAGTGTTCCAGCCTAGACAAGGAACCCGTTTGCGCTAATTGCCTATTAAACCATAAATCAAACGACCAGTCATAGTCACACTATTTATTTTAAAAAACATTAAACGAGGCTAAATTCAGGGATAATTCTTAAGCCCAGGTTACTCAATTTCACTCCCCTTCCACCAACCTGAGCAGTAATCTTTTTAAAAGACCAGTGCATTCCCTAATTAACTCTAATGAAAATACTTTCCCCCCCTCTCCAAGCAGGTAAAACAGAGCGGCACTATGTCACTACACTCAGATTCAAACCACCCCATGAAATAGGCTGATAATTAGCGTTATAATTAATAATAATTAACACGGACCCCATGCAGCCTATTTCATGTAACCCTAGTAAGAGTACCGATGTTGAGAAATACATAACAACAATTACTAGTCTTTTAAATACACTTAAGACTCTCCTGACATAGAAATGTGTCACTGAACAAGATTCCCCGGAACCAGTTTTTTGAAGAGTGGTTCAAGTTCCCGAAAAAATGTCGTAAGATAGCATTGAAAAAATGTTTCCCTGGAAAGCCGTCTTATTCATGTTGGTTTTATTTTCTTCTACGATTTATTAAAGAGTAAACTTAATTTACTAAAGAGTAAACTATCAAATTAAATAAAGTGTTATTTTCACCCATTGTTCCGTCTATTATTTGACCTTATTGTTTTTCACCCATAAGGTACCGATTTGTCTCAGCTCCATCTCTTAATGTTAATCGACGCTCAGAGGATTAAGTAACATACCGAACCATGTACCATAATAAACTACTTATGATTAGCGTTTTTTTCAAATTATTTTTGCCGTTTGGTTTTAAAAACGTTTAATGGCGTGCTATTGATTTACATCTGACTCATTATAGTCTCATTTGACTTTGAATTTCATTGGCTGTAATTTTTGTTTCTGAAAGCTTTTGATACAATGAATCCTCTCCTTGTAATTTTGAAAAGAAGGTAGAAAAGTTAGGGTTTTTGATGTATTTCATTGTGCGGCGGTGCCTCCTGTTCTCCGGTATGGTTGGGGCCGCTCGCTTGGGGGTCTCGGGGTCCCGTCTTCCATTCCTTCTCCCGACTCATTTTATGTTGTGAAGTCTTTAGTTTGCCTCTTCATATCTGGCCAATTTGTCTGATGACATAAGGCCAAAAATATATATATATATTTCATGATAAAACAAATAGGCTTACCTCTATAACAAAGTTCTTATAAGGAGTAAAATTTCCTGTTCCGTACAAAGAAGTGGCTCGAAGACGTAAGCTATAGCTTCCCGGCGCCAATTTCTTTAGTATGTAGCTTCTCCCAGTCTCCACGAATTCTTTCCGAGTAATACATTCTGTTGTTTGGACATACTGAAAAACATAACGAGTGAGTAAGAAAGAGGCCAAAACCAGCTAAACACAAACCTATGTATGTATGTATATATATGTACGGCACATCCCTCTGCACTTTTTTAGCTTTCAGAGGGCAATTTTCCTCGAATGCTTGTCGCACCGCCAATGTAATGTTCTCGTGTAAGCAGTCTATGCCCTCAAACCATTTTGGTTCATTGGATTGCCCTCCCAGAATTTGTTCCAGTCGACTTATATTATAGCCATCCCAGTCCGTATTTTTTGGATTTATGGTCCACAATTAATGTCATCCGCAATTCGTCGACGATTTCGAAAATGTAATTCGTTAACCTGCATGATATATTGGATTTATGAGAAAACCGGTAGAATGTGATACGTACATCTCCTTGATTGATACATCCTTGGTTGGTACATCTCCTACCGTAATTCTTGTTATAGTGGAAATTTCAAGGCAGAGTAAAAGACAAAATCGATCTACGCGACAAGCTGGTTACAATGAGTTATTGCACAGACTATATATCTTCTAGAGAAAGTTGACTTTTCTACTTTTGACGCCTCAATGTACAGTGGATGACTAGGCTTAAAACCTTTTTGGGCATATCTTGTTCTTAGGGCTTATAGAAGCAATACCTGAAAAATTCCCGTCCCCAATAACAAGTAACTGTCATATTCGCAATGTTCAATAAGATTCAATGAATTGAAAAAAATAAAAACTACTTACTTTCCCTTTGCCGTAGTCGAGCCGCGTATATTCGATTTGGTACGCAACTATAAGTCCATTCGGGTTGAGAGGTTCGTTCCAGCTAAGAAGGACGTCCCTAGCAGAGTCGTGTTGGATTTCCCATATAGGGTAGATGTTTTCCAAATCGTCAGCAGATGCTAAGGAAAAAAGTTAGTGAATCAACGGCAAAGTACTTCCCCAGCTCGAATTATTTATAATCAACATATATACAAGCTCCCTCTCTTCGGTGAACTCGGGGGCATCTCATCTTCATATAAAATTTGGAAACAATTGGAATTCATTGCATCAGTAATTATTAGGGTTTTAGAGTTGAGCCCCCCTTTAGTCAATAGGATTCACCTGAATCCAGATATACAACTTCGTGTCGACAGTCATTAGAATCGGCAGTTATTCGGGTTATTGAGTAAAGCCCCCTTCGCTTTGGCTGATGATATAACCATCGTGTAAGTAATTATCTTGATCAGATACAAGCATGAGAAATGCGAGACTGAGTATTTACTAAACAACCAAAGCTCTGACATAGGAATAAGGCGCTACTATTCTGGATATAAATCGGAGTAGGTGTTCGGGAGTTATGACGCTAAAGGACACATAACTGTATGTGTAGGGGGGACTATTGCATGTTGTCAAACGACAAGGAATACAGAGTGCAGAACTGAGTGTACATGCGCACTACGGTACATCTTAAATTCAAATTCCAAACCCCGTCGATTTTAATTCCCAATGAATATATTCTTGAATTCAAAACGTTGAAAAAAAATTTTTTTTTTAAATTTAACATCAAAGTCATATCAAATGATACATTGAAATTGACCAACGTAAAAAAAAAAATTAACCACGCAAACTTCCATTTTAAAAACAACACAAGTGATTTTCTGAATTTTTCTTTCAATAGTGGCTTTGTCATGATAGCTGCCAAATTATTTTCTGAAGCAACATAATGAACTTGCATAATATTTTTGATATATCAGTAATGTACTTCCTGATTTTCGATTGAACCAAATTATTCGTTGCTCCTGAGTCTATATTATGGTTTTCTATACTTTCCGGGACTGTTTCTGCAGACATTGCAATGAAGCTTATATCTTCGCTGCCACCGTTTACTTTTGAATAATGACCTGGATATCTTGCTCTTCACGGTGAATTATTCCATTTCGCCCTCTGAAGTTTCCTCCTCGGCCTCTGAAGTTATTGCGTTCGTTCTTTGGGCAGTTCGCCTTAAAGTGACTCGTGCTTCCACAAGAATAACACTGACGAGCATTGAATGAGCATTCACCATTAATTCATTCATCTTTTTCACCTTTTTTGAGTTTCAGTTCGACATCGATAAGTTTACTTTTGACAAAATCTATTGTCAGCTTTTCGTTTGAAGTTTCCAAAAAAAAAAGTAATTACAGTTTCGTATTTTTCTGGCATAGGAAGAAGGAGATGATATGATATACCTTGTCATCTTCGTCTATTTTCGCTCTTGTCGCCTCCAAGTCTCTTAATAGAGCATCGAAATGTACGAAGTAATCCTCCATTCTGCGTCTTCGTTGCATTTTAGTTGCAACAGTTGCCTTCGAACGAACAATTTTGATAAGACACTTTTACGTTCAAATATCTTTTCAAGGCTTGCAATCATATCGTATGCTGTATATGCGTTTCTTACGTATTCTGTATGCTTGTCGGTAAGACATGAAACTATAATTGATTTATAACTACAGCATCTTCAGCCTCATGGTCTGCTTTCCCCAGTCGAGTTCATTTACTTCCTGAGTCACGACATCCTTTACTCTTTCAGCATCTAGTAAATTCATTATTCTAAATTTCCATGTGGAAAAATTAAAGTTACTCAATTTTGGATACGCCAAAGCGTTTGTGTTCGACTCCATTTTTTTTTTTACTCAGTCGTTGGTACACTCACGGGCCAAAAACAGAATAAAATAACACTTAAAACAACATAGAATAAAAAAAAAACTTAAGAAACACTTTACACATACACAATTTTCATTTAAAAGGTAAAATAAATACTTAATTTAATTTATTTGTAACGGAAGTACTCCTGGGCCCATAACCTAAAGAAACACACAGATTGGGTTTTCATAACGGACTATATTTCACGACAAGGAATACAGAGTGCAGTACTGAGTGCACATGCGCACTACGATACATCTTAAATTCCAATTCCAACATGTGTAAGGGGGGACAATGCATGTCGTCACACGATAGGGGCATACAGTCACTGACGTGGGAAAATTGTGTCGAAAAATGTAAACAATTTCCCTTCGGATGAAAGTCAAGAACAGGGTCGATTCTGTTCCTAACCCTTACAAGTAAATACATGAGATTTCGTGCGTATTTTCGATAGGTCCAACTAAGTACAGCTCAATTTGCATAAGGACAACTCTGGCTGGGAATGACATTACCTCTCCCCACTGCCTAAAAACCCCTGCAAATGGATCCATTTCTTATAACCGACTTAAAAAAAAAAAAAAAGAAACCTTTTGCTTATTGTTGAGTAACTAGTTTATAAGCCACGGAAATAATTAATTACCTCACAATGCGTCATGCGGGGAGGAGTATGACTTCCTCAAAAGTGGCAAAAATCGAACCTCGGTACTGAAAGTTCGTTACTATTCATATTTTGAATTGAGCACAGAACATGAAGTTATGTAATTTTAAATGAGGTGTAAGACCTCAGAGACCGCAGTTAATACCTATGAGCAGTCTGACTGAATAATCTACTTTGGCCAAAATCAGGCCCAAGGTTTCGCCGAAGCCGAAGGATCATTAAAGGCTATAGCGCGCAAAGCACCCCCGCCTACCGCGCACCTCACAAAAACGTGCAATATTTAAATTCCAATCCACATGAATGTACGTACCCATCGGGAGGGTCCTGGCAGAAACTATGGCTTCTTCGCTACAGGTATTCTTCTTGGTGTAATTCTCCCGGTGCTCGAACCTCCGACAGGCTCTCACTGCGATGTTGTATAGGCCGAAGTGACGGAGGCCTCTCATCACAAGACTAGTGCTGTTCAGCACTTGGAAGAAATGGATACCTTAAAAATAATGACAAGAACATTAACAATCACAACAAATAAAGACTGTAGATACAGTAGAAATAATTCTAGGGGAATTCTGGATAAACAAATGCACTTCCATTCAACCGCCAACGTTTCGATATATTATATCATCAGTAAGGCCTACAAACATGTAGGGGGTGGGCTACCTAGACTATTTCCTACTTAGCACCCACTACCTACTAATCACTACTAGCTACCTTCTTACCATCAATGTAGGAGTGAGAGCTGTTCTCGTCTGATTGACTCTCGGGCAGGATCGCCTCGAAGCTGATCTCCACATCCTCCGTCAGGTCCCGCTTCACTCTGTTCGTATTTGTCCTTCAACACAAAGTTCCATATTCATATCAGTTCTTATTATAATTAACGTTGAATATTCTATAGGGGTTTTTAACGAGTACCTGACATCGTACAGGCTCGGGACCATCGCTTAACGTCCCATCCGGAGGGCGTAACTAAACTAAACTAAGTAAGTAAACTAAAGAACAGTACAATTTAAAATTTGTCAAAATAACAAGAGTAAATACGGCATTGATGAGGAACAACAATTTTTTTTCCTATGCCATTTCAAATCCTCTGCTGGTGAAAATTTAACAATAAAAAAATGTGTAAGTTTTTTCATACATAATAACGTAAAGCGTAGCTTTTTGATTTCCAATATAATTTTTATTGAATTTGTAAGATAGCTCACATATATTATATGTACATGTAATACTCCGATAATCAATCTCTAAAATAAGGAATAGTAACTCATATGATATACCCTCGTATAAAAACTTACAAATAACTGAAATGCTAACTAACCTCTATATCTCTCTTTGATCAATACAATACCTTTTAAAGTAGATCTGGTTTAGAAGTTGATCCTCAAAAGAAATCTCATTTTCACGCTGCTCATCGACAACAACCTTCTTCTTGCGAGGGCAACTTTTTAGAGAAAGTTCATCAAGCTCATATGGCTCTCTTCGTATTGGCAGTTTCGCAGATTTGGTGGGCTTATGAGAGATTATAGGCCAAGGATGAACTGGACAACAAACAATATTTATAATAATACCAAATTGAGGGTGACCTGGGGCCAGGTTTAGATGAGAAAGCGCATATAAATGTTTATAAAACCATTGTGTGATACAATGGTGGGTGTTCCACATTTAGACGGCCAGACTTCGGAATCAAGTAGGGGAACTCAAAATAAGAAAAACAATTTATAAGAACATATGATAGCTAATGCGTTCTCCAAGAACTACATACAGCCAAACAACCTCAATAAAAAAACGTTTCTTGAACCTTCGCTAGATAACTCCATTACAAATCGTATCAAATCAAAACAATTCTCAAGTCGAAAATGGTCTCATAAAAACAAAGGAATTGTTTCCAGTAACATTTTTGGACACCACTCTCAAAGTTCACTATTTCAAATCAAAAATCGAGGACTTTTAGAAATAGAGATTTTTTTTGTAATTTAGTTTGAATGGGAGAGATGAATTTTATATTGCAAATATTTTCGCCATTTTGAAACGTTGAGAAATTTAGAAAATGTCGTTGGTGAATCACTGGCTATGTACTTCCCCAGCACAAATTAATAAATAACGTTTTCGCTCTCCCTCCAAAGTCAATCGACCTTTTGGACTAAAACACAATATTTGACTAACATAGGGACTTCTGAATCCTCATACTAAATCTTGTCTCGATATATTCATTACATCGGCAATTATTGGGGTGAATCGAGCTCCCCTCCACTGATCCCCCCCTTCCCTTCGTCTGATCTTAGGGGAAATGGAACAGGTTCCATCCTTATAGCGATTTGAATCGAAATATAAAATTCCATGTCGATACATTAATTACGTTAGTAGTTATTAGGGTTTTTGAGTTGAGCACCCATCCCCTTCAGCTGATTCCTATGAAAATTATTTGATGTCATCCTTGTAGGGCTTTGAATTTACATATGAAATTTCGTGTCAATACATTCATTGCAACGGCACTTATAACTGTTTTTAAGTTAAGTTAACCTGGCCTTATTTTGAGTCACTAGTGGTCACTACACCCCCTGTAAGATCCCGAAATATTAGTTAAATGTAAATAAATCCACTTTTAATGTTTACAGAATTATATCTGTTATTACTTTAATCTAGTGAAATTAGAAGTGAGAACCTGGTTAGGGGGAAACAATAAATTGTAATAAATTATATGAATCTTAATATCACTCAAGAGCAGGGGCGTAGCCAGTATTTTGAGCAAGGGGGGGGGGGGGGGGGGGGTTAAAAAGTAAATTCATTTTTTTTTAGCTAATTTCAAAAATTCATTTAACATATCAATTAATAGATTTTTTCTAGTCTGGCGGGGGTAAAATGTTTTCTTACATGTTTTCCAAGCATTTTCACCTTTAAAATTTGAGATGTTTGATGGGGTACCTTCTTTTTGTGCCATGGGAGCTTGGGCTATTAGGTTATCTGTCTGAATCTCTAGGCTCTTCAATTCAATTATAAAATAATTCAAGATACTTACTAAAAAACTTCCTAATATCCATGCTAATTTTAATAATTTTATGCAAATATGGAAAACAGTCAAAACGGAACGGAACTGTTAGACGAAAACTTCGTCAAAACCTCAAAACAAACTGTCACGTGAACACAAACACAGTGAACAGTTACATGGCCTGCGGCCTGCACTTACAACAGCTGATTGCTGATTTAGGAGTCAGAAGAACGGGAAATTTGATGATCCTATGGTAACTTGCAAGCAATGCATTTGTAATAAAAACTAATTTTTTAGTTTATTTAATTTTTATATTTTTATTTCTCTGACCAGGGGGGGGGGGCACGTGCCCCCCCCCTGGCTACGCCCATGCTCAAGAGGGTTCCCAAGAGGGAATATTCATACAAACATTGTCTATAATGTGACATAAGATTATTTCTATATGAATCCGCTAATACGTAATAATTACGATCAAGACAGTAGTTCCTCTGGCCGTTGAAGTCCTCCCGGTCCTTCTCCCAACTGGCGGTCACCAAATAGTGAGAGAGTCGGCCGTTATCGTGAAGAGGTGGCTGCCAGCTGACCACCAACTCCGAACTGGAGTTGGAGTAGGCCATCAGAAACTGTGGTTCAGTAGGGGCTGTACAACACAAATAAGAAACGTAAAAATAATTTATTGGGGATGGAGAGGGAGAGGAAGACATATCAAGTGAAGTAGTACGTAATAGGAAGACACATTGATAAAAAGAACTACCTAAATGGTCCCCTTGTTTAGTTAAAAGTTTTGTTATCCATAAACCTTAAGGAAACAGTCAAAATTTAAGAAAAATACAAACGTAACTTCTGAATAAGAAGTGCGTTCAAAATGTGTGACATTGGACTGAAGATATCCGTAAGACCTGTAAAAAGATTCCAAGTGCATCCGAACGGTTCTAAAAGTAACCTCAAAAGGGGGGGAATGTGAATTATTTATAATTAAATGATTTACTGAAGGTGACTAAGCTACTACCAATAGAAATAGTAAGATTATTCTCGGTGGAACTTGTTATCCCAATGGTAAGACTATTTGAGTGAACACTGCAGCCAAAAATGTGTCAAATAGAAAAAAATTAGATCCATATGGAAAATATGGTTCTATATTTAGTTCGAACAACCTCCTATGACCATGAAAGCATTTTTTTAAACAAAAGTTGTCAGGCAAGAAGCTATTGCAGAAAAATAACCGAAGAGAAACACTTTAATGCTTAAAGTTGGGTTCGAAGAAGAAAAACTGACTTTCAGAAGATCAGGTTTGATTCAAATATACGTACTTCAAAACCGAAAAGAATTTGAATAAAGATCCACAAATTTAAATCTTAGAAAAAAAAGCCTTGCCGTCAGGATCAGTCCGGAAGTATTGAATAGGGCTCTCAGCTCCGACGTTTTCAGTAGCGATGCTGTACGTCCTCACGTAGAAAGCGTACTGGGTGTATGGCTTGAGCCGGGTCAAGATGTGGTTCAGTTCGTCATTGTCTGGCTCAGCCCTGTCTGATGCATCCGAGACATCAACATACTCCACCCGCCATCTAAAAAGAGGACACATATCAGCTATTATAAAATATTACTATCAATTTCAAGGGGTAAATCGAGACAAAAAGTTAGCGGATTTTCTCGAGCTTAGCGGTCATACTGCGGGCAATCAAGGACTACATGTTCTGCAGTCTCGATGCCTCCACATGAACAGTTTGGGTTGTTCTTCCTCCTAAAGAAGAAGAGTTTGGAGTTAAAATCTCCGTGATCTGATAATATCTGGGACATCCGGAAAGTATCCATAAGTCGTTCGGCCATCCGACCTTCGTGACCAACATTGTTGCCATTTTTCTACTATCCATTCCTGGGCAATGTCTGGACTGTCCCCTCACATACTGCTCCTGAGCTAGGCGTAAGGGCTCATCAATATCTCGGTTCTCGAGGTCACGGAGCAACCCGTCAAAGAGTATGTTCCATAGGACCAAGCCTTGGGGACAGGCTCTGGTGATATCCACGGTAGTACTAGTAAACAGCTGTCATATGACGGCAGACCGATCGTTAAGGAAGCTAGAGATCTGCGCAAAATAGATTTTTCGCTTTAAAAAAAAAACACGTTTATTTAGGACTCTATTAAAAAATACATGCATATTCAAAATGAAATACATAAACAAGACATCCCATTTTAAACGGTCAGCGATTTGTCTAATTCAAAGTAGCCAATTCTATGTTTAAAGTTTCCTTATGGCCTGTAAATTGATCATGCCCTTAAATAAACTAACGTAGAATCCAGCCACATCGCCCGACTTTTATACCTCACCCAGTTCCCAGACATAGAATGGCGGTCTATTGAACTGAGATTGGGTAGTGTCAAGAACCTTTCTTCAGTCACACCTTATTGAGAAAAAGTAAACATTCTCTCTCATCACTCTGCTGGTTTCTCACCACTCTCTCCCTCTCCACCACCGCTGTGGACATTTATTACAGTAGTTTAATTGTAACATACCGATCACCCCCACAGGCGTCCCTCCCATCAAACATGGTAACGTTCTGATACGGAGCTTCTATCGAGTAGACAACATAGCCGAGCAGAGTTCCAGAGTCTTGAGGTTTGAACTGTTTCCATTTGATCAGAGCAGCCACAGCATTCTTCTTACACACGATAACCGTCAACGACGTGTTGTCGCCTAAAACAAAATGACTGAAGTTGGCATCTCATCTCAAATAGGGAAATTAATTATTTTGTATTTCAGATATTGAGATTTTTCATATATTTCCAGTAAAAAGTACACTTCAAATGAAATTTAAAAAACATCACAACGTGTAGACAAATAATAATTTCATCGAAAGAAAGACTTGGGTGAAACACAGACAAAGTTCTTCCCCAATCGAATCCATGTAGAAAATTAATTTTCCTTTTTCCCCATTGCCTGATTTGGCTGAAAATGATAATATGTCTCAATTATGGGCTTCTCAATTCACATATACGAATTCGTGACCATATATTCATTGTTTAGTGAATGATTAGGGGTTTTGGTTAAGCCCCCCTTCAAAAATGCCCATCTCCTTCGTCAGTTCGGAGGAAAATCAATAGATGTCACACTCGGGAGGTCTGAATCCACGTATATAATTTCATGTCGAAATATTCCTTCTTTCAGGAGTTATCATGACCACCCACCCAGAAACGCACACAAAAATGAACTTTTAACTCCAGTTTTGGATTCAGGGGCTCAAAAACAAGACTCAGGTGGGGAAGTAAAACTCAATTTTAGACAGTCTTACCC
Organism: Aradus depressus; assembly: GCA_963662175.1. Taxonomy (NCBI): domain Eukaryota; kingdom Metazoa; phylum Arthropoda; class Insecta; order Hemiptera; family Aradidae; genus Aradus; species Aradus depressus. Next base: position 23,825,300 of record OY759218.1, on the reverse strand, counting down.
AATTTCTTAAATCCACTTCATCAACAATTTACTTTTAGGCTTAATTTTCAAGAAATGAAATTGTAGGTAATACTAGATTTAAATGGAAAGTAAACGAATGTTAATAAAACAAAACTATTAATAAAACAAAAATAAATAAATATTCGTTTCATACATGCGACTTTGTCTCCATTCGTGTTGGTAGCTACTTCCAATTCCGTGAAGAAGTCCAGATTTGCCTTCATATTCAGAGTCTCTATCTTCGAAACGCATAGCTTTGGATTCAAATGAAAAAATATGCTCCCATTTTTAATGTCTAAGCCCTCACCACGGGTATCCCAGTCCCATAAGTCCTTCAGATTTTGATTTTCAAGAACCACTAAAGCATATCTGGATAAAAAAATAAAAAAAACTTTTAATGTTATTGCAAATAAAATAGGCAATGGCATGTACAGAGATTTACATCATACAATTTATAACCAAAACACAGTTACAAAAATTAATGTTCATGTGTACGAAAGCGGGAACAAACTGGATTAAAATGGCATAGAAGCGTCACTTTAAAACATTATTATTGAAAAATTTAATTTGAAGAGAACTTACTTGGAACTTTCCAAATGTTTGCCATGTATCACTTTCAATTTCTTCAAAAAATTCAAAGACACTAGAGGAACAGCCCGAACTATTTTCAAATAGTCAGTAATTTCCTCGACCATATTCAAATTTTCTTCCAGTTCTTTCTCAACGTTACCTAAAACATCAATTATATTAGTTATCTTTGATATAAATTATTCTACTGTTTATATTTCAACAGTATGTAAGATTAATCAACAAATCAGCCAATGTCTGAACCATTACCATTATTCCGGACCATTATTCCGGAAGAATGGCGCGAAATACAAATAGTACCGATACTAAAACCAAACAAAGACCCGCAGGAAATCACTTCACACAGGCCCATAGCTCTCTTATCCTGTCCAGCAAAAGTTTTTAATATAATTATGAAGAAAAGATTCGAATGGTTTGTGGAATATCACAATCTTCTCAGTCCACAGTGTCTGGATTTCCGTAGCGGCTGATCCACAACTGATGCCCTTATGACACTCACATCTTCAATCGAGATAGCATTTTCTAAAAAACAAATACTTATGGCCCTATTCATAGACATAGACAAAGCATATGACAATGTAAATATTACCAAACTAATAAACGTCCTCGATAAATCAAAAATCCCACAGGAGATAACGGTATGGCTACATAAATATTTATTTAAGAAAACACTATATATAAAGACAGATGAAAGGGACGTAGAGATGGACTCATACAAAGGACTGTTACAGGGAGATGTTTGGTCACCAATCCTCTTTAACATGATGATGGTATCAGCTAGATGAGGGTATCAGTCTACTGCAATACGCCGATGACATAGTGATCTTCACAACACAACCCACAGTAGACCAGGCCATCACCAAACTAGAAGGGGGACTCAGTACTCTCTCCAACAGACTGGACGACTTGAAACTCAGGATCAACATTGACAAATCGACACTCGTACCTTTCACAAAGAAGAGAAACATCAACCACAACAACATCAAATTACAATATAGTCATATCACCATACCCGTTGCTAAGGAACACAAATTCCTTGGTCTTTGGTTAGATACAAAACTGTCCTTCAAGAAACATATATCCCATACAATAGCAAAATCACAAAAACCAATAAATCTCCTGAAATGTATAGCAGGAGGTTTGAGTTGGGGGGCACATCCCACCAACATGATCCACCTATATAAGAGCTTAGTTCGACCACTGCTGGAGTATGGCTGCGAGGTTTATGGCTCCACCAGAACACCCCTCATTCAGAAACTTAGTGTAATACAAAAACAGGCCTTAAAAATTTCATTGAGGACATTTAAAACAACTCCTATCAATGCCGTTCTGGTGGAAGCCGGAGAACTTCCACTTCCACTCAGACGTAAATTACAGTTAAAAAGAAAACTTACAAAAATACACGCCGACAAATCACACCCTTTCAACGATTTAATTAATAGGCAAAAAATCCACTTGAACAAGTACATTCAAAATACACTAGCAGAACTCAGGCCAACATTACAGACACTACATCGGACCGACAAACCGTTCTCATTTATTGCGCCCATCCCACTATCAAACCTTATCATAAAATCCAATCCAGACATTAGAACAATCAAAACATCCAAAAACAACTTAGACCCCACAATCCTAAAAGCCAACACAATAGAAATGATTAACACTCTTTACGATAAATGTCACAAACTCTTCACAGATGCTTCAAAAACACCAGAGGGGACGGGGATAGGTATCTTCGATCCCCAAACAGACACTAACCTAACAGAAAAAATCTCACCACATCATAACATCTGTACCTCTGAACTGATTGCTATCCAAAAGGCCATAGACTACTCTAAAAGTATTACATTTTCAGAAGAGATAGTTATATTGACCGACTCTAAATCCGCCTGCCAACTACTACGCAACTTTCACCTCAAAACTCGCAGCAACTACATACTCTCCACAATAGCTACATCCATTTACCAGTCAGATAAGAACTATTACATTCAATGGATTCCTGGACACATCAATTTGACTGACAACGACAGAGCTGACCACCTAGCCAAGCGAGGAACGGCAAAGGACACAGTGACACTCAGAATCGACTTGACCTTAGAAGACACCCTTTCCATCCTACAACACCAGACACTCACGGAATGGCAAACCAACTATACTGACATATCCCAAACCAAAGGACAATACCACTACAGAGTACAGAAGACAATAACGACAAAGCCATGGTTCCACCCACACAGTAAGACACTGACGACTAAACAAATCATATACTTGACACTACTGAGGACCGGACATGCCAGAACAAACAAATACTTACATCTAATCAAAATAAAACTATCCCCCAACTGTGAACACTGCAATGAGACTGAGGACGTAATCCACATTTTCACTAACTGCAAAAAATACGACAACCAGAGACAACATGAGTCACTACTATCCAACGAAAACACATTTCTTCAAACAATAGCTAACATTAATACCATAGAAAACATTAACAGACTCATTAAATTTATTACCAAATCAAAAATAGAATTATAGGATCAATAGACTACTACATACTCGCTCCGGCTTTATAGGACTACAATTAGTCTTACGGCATAATAAATAAAAAAAAAAAAAAAAAGTTGAGAGAAAAAAAAAGTTCTAATAATGATCGTTTTGCTAAAAATAACAATATAAGTGATAATAGCAGTTGCTAGAACTTACTTCCACCTCGTATCTTGATTTCCAAAGCCCCCCTGATTGTGGTGCAACCCCTGAGTTTTTGTATTGAAGCAATGCTATCAACATTAATTCCAGTGCATATCTTTTTACAAATATCTGAAAACCAAAAAAAACTGATTATAATCAGGAAGTAATAATACAAGTAATACAGGGAAGTGTAATCAGGTCCCACACTGAAGGATTCAATAAGCGAACAACAACTAAAATGTATTAGGGCGATTCTCTATAAACTCGTAATGGCCCATACAAACTCTGTCCTGGCATATTTTTTTAGATTTTTCGTAAAAATATAATAGTATTGCTTAGGAAAGTAACTGTTACTTTTAGTACACAAGAGGGCCAATTGAATTTATATGTATTTTTAAAGTTATTTTAGATTTTCTGATAAATCGCGACAGGGGACTGTTAGGTGTGTTAACTAAATTCTTAAACTAATTCAATCTTTTTGTTTTATTTTTTGGGCAATTTGTTTAAAATTTAAGTTATATAATTCTGGGCAGCAATCATTACATATAAACGAGTAAAAGTACCTTCTTTTTGGATCAATAGCACCAACAAATCACCTAAATTCAGTTCACCACTTATTTAAGCCTAAAAATCACCACTGTAATTTTTACACAGCTCGCCGCCATCGCTAGGCCTCGACTTCTTCACTACACCATTAATTGTTTCATGTTTTTAACTTAATATTTTAATGTGTGTATTTTAATATTAATTAATTATTAATATTTAATCGTATATTAATTATTAATATTTAATTTAATTATTAATTATTATTAATATTTAATCTAATCAACATTATTAAAATCATTTACCAGAGGACTGTATGTCGCAACGACCAACACGCGTACTCACACCACAAATTGCGCTCGGACACTAAACAAAATGGCGCCCTGACGCCGTTCTCGGCAGTGTTACTACCTTCACACTGGTTGCGTTTCATTTCACGTTAAAAAACGTTTGTAAACATAACAGATTTTTTCTATTTTAGGTTTAAATTTTTGACAGGGGACTGTCTAAGAAAACTTCGGACAACATTAACATGACATTATTACATTTAAAAAATAAGAAACTACACCTTATTTTATGACATAAATATAAATTAATTATTCTATTTTTAGATATGAACTGCAAAATTTATTTAGTGTTCATAGTTTTTTTTTAAATATTATCCTAAAGTGGGAATACGTGAAATGGGACAGCCAGGGGACTGTGTTTTTAGGGCTTCAATATTTTTTAGAAAAAAATGTAAAATTGTTATCGTTATAAATATAATAGCACTATAAAGTTCAGCGTTTAATTTAAATTAAGAGGCATAATTATATTTCTATACTTTATTTATTTTTTTTAAACTCGGTCCGGACAGCCGTTTACGAGTTTACAGAGAATCGCCAATTAAATACATTTAGGTTAGGTTTTATGACTCATGCCCGGGCTTTAACTACGAGGTCATATCGCCTACTACCAGAGCGCTCTTTCGTCACTCTGGTGGACATGAGCCCGACTCTACTATGGGAGTCCTAAATTTTGCCTACGCTAAATTTTTATTCACCTAGGGTAGGTCTTTAACGAGTACCTGACATCATACAGGCTCGGGACCATCGCTTAACGTCCCATCCGAAGGACGGCGTGCTTAAGTTTATTTTACCTCCCAGATAAAATAAACTAAGGGCCTCGGTCTGGTTTGAACCCACTATCTTGAGCTCAGAAGTCAAGCACGCATATCACTGAGCTACCGGCGCCCCTAAATACATTTAATAAATGTGTAGTTCTGATAGTTTTTACCTATGTAACAAAAATTTAATTGTCTTGAACCTCGTTTTTTAGAGAAATATTGAAAGTAGAACAGGATGTCAAGTGACATATGTGAAAACAATTCGAGCATATTTCAAGGGCAACATTTTTTAAATTCAAGGATCACAAAGAAGAAAAGAAAGGCAAATAAAAACTGGCTAAACATGTATCAATGATACCCTCCCCTGTGAGCGCTGTCTTACTTTCTGTGGTTCAGACATTTAGAATACTCAGATCATTTGAACTCTCGTAAACTAACTCCTGAGTGCCTGCAGTTACCAGGGGATGACGGTCGTCGGTTCTCCCGCTCTTCAGCTTTGCTAGGTGAGAGCCAGTTTGTTGGCGCCGCACCAGTTGTCAATATCGTCTATGGCGGCTTGAGCAGCTCCACTATCAGCGTGTACAGTAACAACGAGGTCGTCGACTTGGTTTTGGCACCGCTGAGGTCCGGTGCGTCCCTCTCTTCTAGCTAGTTGAAGTCACTTATCGTTGTACCGAGAAACAAATTGAATATGGCCCCAACAACAAACCTGGTTTATCTTGGCAGGATTCACATATATGTTTTCCATTTCTCTCAACATCTGAATAGCCGGTTGGGCACTCGAGGAGACAGTGTCCATTAAACGGTATCCATGGATTGTTCCGGACGTTTTCATCCATCTCCCTCGGTTTGGGCATGTCGTAGCATTCCGACTCAACAACACACCGACGACCAATATACTAAAAAAACATGGAAAAACATTTACAAAACTTGTCATGATTTTCAAAGAGGTTCAGGTGGACTAGAAATCGTTTATAAGTACTCGTGTTACAAGAACATATCAGATATAAGAACCAAAATGTAAAGCCTCGTCCAGATTTCATTAGGTTCTAGATAAAAGAAGTATCGAATAAAGAGAAATATTTATAAATATAATAGACAAAAGTCATATACACATTCACCGGTCAAATTTTCAGGTACTCCATTCTTAACGTAAGTCACGGGAAAAAAAAAAAAAAAACATAAACTGTTGATGATGAAGTGCCTACAGGGGGTGAACTGCTCGGTAATAACCTCCACGTATGGTTATTTCAATTCAATGACAGTTTCGGTCAAGTCCCGGTATAGTGACTGTATTTGTTGGATATAAGAAATGTATGGAAAGTTACTCATCCCGCACTATCTCAGTTTAATACATATGCCTCTTTTATATATAGATTGTAGAACCCGCGAGGCCAAATGCGAACGAAGTAAATAATAAAACAGGCGAAATATACTAATAAATATACCTCATAGGTGTTTTGGGGACAGTTTTCAACACACATCTTCTGAAAATAAAAATGTCTACATGATAAGCAGTCGGCGGAAGAAGGTCCAAAACAGCCGCCAAGACAATTTGGGTGACAGCACTCACCTTTGTCGGAGCAGCTACCGCCACAATTCGCGTGGCAAACTGAAAATAAACGAATTAATTTTAAAGTAAATATTATACAACATTTAATCCTCAAAAATAGAACCAACCCCATTATAAAATTGCCTCTCCAATGGGGTTCATTGCAGGACCCAAGTACCCCCCATTGGTAGATGCTAGGAAAGAGCATAGTGTTTTCAAGGTGAAAAACATTTGGGTTTTAACAATAATCAGATCAAATTAATATTAATTTGTTTATTTCAATAACAATAATAATAACCAGATCACTACTCAACCTATAAACATACATCAAGGCATGTTTCATGGGATTCACTCAGCCCTCTTTGATTCTGTCTGGCGCTAAACTAACTTTCTCAGACAATCAACTAAGCAGATTATGGATACAATATTAAATGTTACGGGTATAGCATACACACGAAATTTCATGAAACTCGGCCGTAGAAGTCAATGTAAACTACAACTTCATAAATTAAGAAAACATGAGCAAACTGAAATAGAAGTTTCACTTTTAAACATAAAAAAAAAATAATGGATAGAAAGTTACAAAAAAAATTATAAAATTAAATTAATCGTGATTTTAGGAGCCCAAGGCTGCAAATAATTGAAAACATTAAAAAGTTGTCAACTAAATTTGTTTTGGATAAGGGTTATCCGTGAAATTTACCTTTTTGACAATGGTGTTTATCCCAACACACCGTGATCCTCTCTCCCTTAAAGTTCATCGTGGGACAGGACTGGTTAACAGCGCACAAAGGGCATTCCATAGTTGGCTTATTATTCTGAACAAACACAAAACTATGAATATTATAATATAGAGGCTCGTGTGAAGTTAGCGCCCCTTTTTTGGAAAAACACATTTTTCTTTAGAATTCTGAGTTTGGGGGCAAGAGTTCTTTATAAAAATTGTAAGGAGTTCTGGTGAATTACGCTTGTGAATCGAAAAAATTCCTTTTTTGGAAAGTTACCCCGGATAATCGAAAACTACGCATATCCGTAGGCTGAAATTCAAAAGACATTAATTGAAAAATTATTTATTAAACATAAACAAAAGGCATAATAATTGTGAAGCGGTTCCCAGGAAGAGAAGTAACAACACTTAGAGTGAGGGGTTATTTAAAATCAAAAGTCTGAATTACCTACACTAAACAATCAATTAAGAATAATTCAAAAAGGAAAAAAAAATATTGTGTAACGTCCATATTTAAAATAATTTAATTCCCGACAAGTTTTAGATTTACTGCCCAGACTAAATTGAAACAATTAAAATATTATTGATAAAAGAAAAATCTAAAAAATTATAATTTTTTTTTAAATATAATTTTTCGATGAAGCGTTTCCTGACTCATTTTATATAAACTATTCAACTCAAAATTTAATATCTAATAAGATCCGGAAAATATGTATGTAATAAGTAGTCTGTCAACTAGGTCCATATTAGACTTCTAATACAGCGAAAATAGTAACGTACTATAATGTAATGATATAACTTACTATAATCTAATGAATGAATAACTTACAATAATATAATGATGTTCCTTTCCGCTAGTTGCTATAAGGTCCCAGTTTATGGTACTGATATAACAAAGCTGGGGGTTCTTAGCAAAGTACACAGAACCCCGCACGATGTCAGTAAGGGACTTCAAGCCTATTTCCTAAAAAAATAATAATTATTCAACATCTATATACAGTGTGTAAGAGAATAACATGATCACTTTCCATAATTTTTGAATGACTGACTTTATCGGGACGCGACAAAATGCCATCATGCAAAGTTGGCGTAAGAGATCTATAAAAAATAATACAACTGTGAATAATGAATAATATTAATAAAATAAGGTGAAATACTAACATGAGTGTCACTCAATAAGCTTATAGTCATGACATCCTCCTCTGTCTAATCAATTTAACGACTGGCAGATTCTGGAATACACCGTTCTCTATGTTTGAATGAACATGACACAGCAAAATCGGCGCAAACGATCCTTATAGTGAATCAGCCTTTAAAGGTAAATTAAGTCTTTAATAGTAGTAGGTGAATAAATATAAAAACCTGTAAGTGTAGCATCTCAAAAACGACGAGTGCATAATTCAAAAATAGAGGATTTCCTCTAATAACAGCTAAGCTGGGGAAAAGAGTCTTCAAAGATCGAAGTCTATGGACACGGTAGAGTAGGAGGTACCCCGTGATCTCTTTCAACTCAGGGAAAGAGAAATTGGCGTAATCAGACTCGCGGGCGTGGTTGATGAGGACAATCTGTACGTTCCCTTCCACCACCTCACACCCCCTTAGCTGGGAGAGCATCTTCACTGAGTTCCGGATATCTATGCTCTGACACACTGGAAATCACGAAACATTACAGTTTAAAAAATGAGAAGCAGAAAAATACGAAACTAAAAAAACTGGCACCATTTTCCATTTTCTCTTTTTTCAAAATGGAAAACCGGTTTGCTTTCGCTCACGAACCAATTTTTTTTTTTAAACTGTCGAGAAAATTATTCATTTCATAACATAGAATTTAAGGACACACACTTTATATTTTGAAGAAATCCTTTTTAATAAATCTTTCAGTTTATTAATTTTTCATTTATTATGAAAAAATTCTTTCATTTATTAGTGATATAGATTTGTTATAGGCTGTATAAAAAAAGTGAAATAATATATTATTCATTAATAAATTATAATTAAAACTGTTGAGAGTTATTAGATAATTCTTCGTTAATTTGTTCCTCAGTTATTGTCAACCATTTCAAACTATCTAATACATGTTAGGCTTATTTCGCAATTTTTTTTTATTACAGGTTCCAAAGTCCGGAGATGGTAGAGTTCAGCTCCCTATAAATAAATTAAATTCTAAATTATATTCAAATTTTAAATAAAGTTGATTCTCACCTCCAGGTTCCTTTCGGAAAGTGGTGATGTCCGTCATCTTATATGTTAGGGAAGACATCACCCAACTTATAAAAATAAACTGGGTAAGGAAATATGGTTTCCATTTATTAATCATTGTGATCTGCAAATACAATAGAAAATTCTCAAAAAATTCGAACTATTAACAAAACTCACCTGTCTTTAAAAAAAGCTCACAGATTCACTAAGGGGATTTTGAAGAGAGATGACGTGTTAAACAGAATACATACACGAGGGAACTACGTTTCGTTATGTATTAGTGAAAATATAACACATTTTTTTTAGAAATGAAGAAGTATATTAAAAAGTCATTGAAAATAATAAAGTAATTTTGAAAAGAAACATTTTGAAAAAAATTGAAATTTTTTTAAAAAACGCCAAAAATTCAATATTTGTTATGTTTATTCCTGACTCTCACCGCTGTAACCTGCTTTTAATTATGAGTGAATCGAACAAAAAAAGTTTGGTCAAAATATCTGCAAAACTCGCTGAATGGCAGCGTATTTTCTGAATTATATAATCTTAAAAAGAATTTACCAAATATCACAAGTCCTATATCTATAAAAAAATCAAAATCGAAGTGAAAATTATATATCTAGTGTAATTGTTTTAACAAAACTCACCTGTCTTTAAGAATAAAAAGCTCACACACACTAAGGGAATTTTGAAGAGAGATGACGTGTTAAACACGGTACAGTGCCTTCATAATAGAGGGAACTTCTTTTCAATTTCAATTGCAATATAAAATAATTTTAAAAAATGTATAAAATATTTATAAAAAATGTATAAAATAATTATAAAAAATGTATAAAATATGGTAAATATTATTATCTTCAATATTTCTCTAATTATAAGAAACATTTTGAAAAAAATTGAAATTTTTTAAAAAACGCTAAAAATTCAATATTAGTTATGTTTATTCCTGACTCTCACCGCAGTAACCTGCTTTTAATTATGAGTGAATCAAACAAAAAAAGTTTGGTCAAAATATCTGCAAAACTCGCTGAATGGCAGCGTATTTTCTGAGTTATATAATCTTAAAAAGAATTTACCAAATATCACAAGTCCTATATCTATGAAAAAATCAAAATCGAAGTGAAAATTATATATCTAGTGTAATTGTTTTAACAAAACTCACCTGTCTTTAAGAAAAAAAAGCTCACACACACTAAGGGAATTTTGAAGAGAGATGACGTGTTAAACACGGTACAGTGCCTTCATAATAGAGGGAACTTCTTTTCAATTTCAATTGCAATATAAAATAATTATAAAAAATGTATAAAATATTTATAAAAAATGTATAAAATAATTATAAAAAATGTATAAAATATGGTAAATATTATTATCTTCAATATTTCTCTAATTATAAGAAACATTTTGAAAAAAATTGAAATTTTTTAAAAAACGCTAAAAATTCAATATTAGTTATGTTTATTCCTGACTCTCACCGCTGTAACCTGCTTTTAATTATGAGTGAATCAAACAAAAAAAGTTTGGTCAAAAGTATCTGCAAAACTCGCTGAATGGCAGCGTATTTTCTGAATTATATAATCTTAAAAAGAATTTACCAAATATCACAAGTCCTATATCTATGAAAAAATCAAAATCGAAGTGAAAATTATATATCTAATGTAATTTTTTTAACAAAACTCACCTTCTTTAAGAAAAAAATGCTCACACGCACTAAGGGAATTTTGAAGAGAGATGACGTGTTAAACACGGTACAGTGTCTTCATAATAGAGGGAACTTCTTTTCAATTTCAATTGCAATATAAAATAATTATAAAAAATGTATAAAATATTTATAAAAAATGTATAAAATAATTATAAAAAATGTATAAAATATGGTAAATATTACGGTTTTTTTAAATTTTTTTATTTTATTTTTTTTTTTAGATGTACTATAAGTACGCGTTTCCTGGGCATCTGAGCTCTATACACTTACTTATGACAATAAAATAAATCGAAATATGCGATAAAAAACTTGGTCCCACGGGAAATTTTTCGGATTACGCCTTGACCCCAATGAAAAATTGTCGTATTTTGCGCCGGTCCCAGGAAGAAATAGCCACATTTTGCCTTGGTCGTTAAAGTGTTAAATATTTACTTTAAATAACAAAATATCATCATATATAATTATGTATTATTCATGTAGTATTTATAATATGCATTTAATCATACATAATAATAAATATAATTGACAGAAGAACTGAAAATATATCATCTAGAATTTTAACTGGATTAGAACCGTCTTGTTTCTTTTTAAACATTTTTTCAAAACGTATCTCAGAGTCTATACGACCTGGCGAAATCAGTTTCACCATAAACTTCAGCTATTTACCTCTACTACAAATGTTGGCTCTCCCCTGTAGTTCATAAGTTTGGTTTTAATATTTTGATAGGATAATATATAAATTGAAGTTATGATCAGCAACGAATTTAGGCTTAGGCCCGCGAGCCCCAGTTATTAGACAGAGAAAATGAGGGTATACGTTCTGCATCAAACATAAGTGCTCTGTTGCTTTCACGTGATCTTTACGAGATTTATCCTAACATAAATATTGCTTTACGCATTTATTTAAGTATTCCCTCAACGAATTGTTCTGGAGAACGATAATTTTCCACGTTAAAAAGAGTAGAAAAAAATTATTTGCATGCAAGTATGGATCAAGACAGACTAATGCACTTGCATTATTGTTCATCAGTTGGTGCAAGAAATTGATTATGATATCATGTTTTCGCACGAGCCAAAGCAAAAAGAAAAAAAGTTATTTAATCCATTATACAAATATCATTTATTGTTTTATTTGAGTATTTTATTAATAATGTTATGTTAAAAAATGAAAGAATAAAATGTATTTTTCATATTTTTCATTACATCAAGCATACTTTCTAGAGGTCGGAAACATGGAATTTTTCCACTATATTTCGTATAGCTGGGGAAGTAAAACTATTGATTTTTAATATAAATATTGTCTATTTTCCAAATACGTATAATACCGAAAGTACTCCCGTGTATTATATATATATATATATATATATTTTGTGAATTAGACAATATTTATAAAATACATTAGTTTTTTTCTTTATTTGTAATAAGTGTTCACAACATTTCTGCAAAAAATCTGAAGGTTACTGATTAGTTAGAGCCTAATTTTTAAAAACAATCCTCTTTATAACTGTTAATAACCTGACGAATAAACTATAATATAATAACAAAGAAAAAAAAAAAAAAGAATAAATAAAGAAAAAATAAAATTAGAGACGAATAAATAAGGAATACTTTGAGATAGTTGCATGATCAATCTGATATATACTGACTAGCAGTAATACCCGGCGTTGCCCGGGGAACTTTGACTTTTCTCCCAATATCTCCTATAAGGCTATTCAGTTCCTCGACAGTACATTCATGATGTTATAATTTTCAATTATTCATACGGAATAAGGCTTATAGTCCTTCAACTGTAGTAACGCTAGCTTTGGAGCTAAAACTAATTTATTCAAAAAGATTTCTCATTAATCGTTGCAATGGTTTTCGAGTTACAAAGATTGCGTGAGTGGATGCTGGGATGGACCAGGGGTTGATTAAAAAATAGACCTTAACCTTCCGGTAGATAAAACTTATCTATTCAAAAAGATTCCTCATTAATCATTGCAGTGGTTTTTGAGTTACAAAGATTGCGTGGGTGGATGCTGGGATGGACCAGATATTGAGGTACTAATACGCCTATAACCTTCCACAGACGATGACGAACAAATTTAAAAAAAACAATCAAATCCATCAAGCCGTTCGTGAGTTATAGCGGTACAACGCACAGACATTTTCAGCTTTATATATATGATAGTCTTTGCTAATCATTTCTATTTCTTGCACTTCTCAATGCATGTATGTATATATATATATATGTATATACTTCTTATGTAGTTTATATGTGTTGTAAATAGAATTTAGTGTAAAGGAGATGTAATAAGTATATTTAAATGCATGGTAACACTGAGCTCTCTCTAACATATTAATCATGTACCAGGAGGTTGCCCAGTTAGTAACTATAAGCAGGTTAGTCAAATATCTGGCAGGTTAGTAACATTATGTTAGATAGACCGAACAAAGGATAAAAATGTAAGTGAATCACCGGCTATCTACCTCCCCAGTAAGAATTAATCAATTACGTTTTCTCTCTCCCTCCAAAACCAATCGACCGTTAGGGCTAAAACGAAATATTTGACTTAACTACATAGTGGCTTCGGAATCATACTGAATTTTGTGTCGATAAATTCATTACATCGGCAGTTAATATGGTATTTGAGTCGAGCCTCTCTTCTCTGCCCCCTCCCCTTCCGCTAAAAATTAATAGGTGTCGTCCTAAGAGGGCTTTGCATTACTTATGAATTTTGTGTCAATGCGTTCACTAGAACGGCAGTTATTATAGGTTTTTGTGTTAAGCCTCCACATAAAAGTTCGTGTTGATACATTCATTTTGTCGGGAGTTATCGTGTTAACAGACACGCATACCCACTACTTTTTTCATTTTTAGAATCAGGAGGGCGGAAAACATGAAATTCTGTTGAAAATTCATCAATGAATTTTTGATCGATTATATAACTTCCCCTACACTACCGTAAACCCACCCTTACAACAATAAAATAGTACAATTTAATGTTCCCTCCTCCCCCCTCCTCCCAACTGCCCTTCGCTATTTTCCAATCTGGGTTATTGCTAGTTGTGATATTTTATGAAAATCCAATCAACCGTTGAAAAGCTAGCTATCATTTTATGTGCCCCCTTCTTGTTTAACATTTCGAGATGCTACATAGCTTCTTTTCTGTGTGAGGCCTCGCTTGAAATACCCTGAAAGTTTCTTGAATATGCAATCAACCATTTTTGAGTTATTAGGTGGCAAACAGGCAATTAAAGTGTGGCTTTTACTTCAATGGCTTTCAATTCATGAATGACTTTTCTTAAAGTTTTCTGATCTGAGGGCCCCGGTAGTTCAGAGGTAGCATGCTAGCCTACTGAGACCAAGATCGCGGATTCGATGCCCGGCCAAGGCTCTTAGATTTTTTATCGGGAAGGTTAAAACCTTGAGCACGCCGTTCTTCGGATGGGACGTTAAGGTTAAGCGATGGCTTCGAATGCGATGTCAGATACTCGTTAAGATTCAATAACTGTTTATATATCTAATTCAAGTCAGACCACATGTGATCAGTATCATCACAAGTGGTACAAAATAAAATAAAATAAAATAAATAAAAAAATATTAACAATTGAAAAAAGTAGTCAATGAGTCACCAGTATGTACTTCCACAGCATAAATTAATCAATCGCTCTCTCTCCAAAGCCAATGGAATTATTTTAGGGAAGGGACACAGTTCAACCTGAATTTCAAAAAACTTTCAGGGGATGTTAAGGATGAACGAGGAAACGCATAGACTATTTAGCGTTCTTGGAAGGCCGCTATAGAGGGAGGCTTTAGAATTTGTTTTAGCAACATACAAGCAGGACACATGGCAAGGACAGTTCAAACATATCATATTCCTGAGTTCTTGACATTTCGATCTGAACTCAAAATATTTATGGAATTTGTTGGCGTGACTACTTACCAAAGAGGGGGCTATTAAACCCTTAAGTAGTATAAGCCCTCTGTTTTAATACAAAGACAAAAATAGTAATGACGAAACGTTACTTCTGGGCAACGCTGGGTATATCACTTATTGTTAGTATAGGATATGGCCTGATTTCCCTAGGCCTGGATCTAGCCTGTAGGTTGGATTGATTTTTTTTTTTTTTTATGACAGCAGGGTTTGCATCTGTGCGACATGATTCCAATTCGAGCTATTAAAATACAGTAGACTCCCTCTTATCCCTCGTTGGTTTTTTTGTTAACCCTCCTCTCAATTCAATATGGTTTAAATTGATAAATTGAAACGAGAACTATAATAAATCAAAGCACATTTGGTCAATTTGGCTGGAAATCAGTAGGTGTCGTCGTTAGAGGATTCTGGATTTACATATACAATTTCGTCTCGATACATTTATTCTATGGGGAAGTAAAATAGAAATATCTTTAAATTTTTGTTAGAGAAGAAAATTCTTTTAAAAAACTGATAAAAAATTGCTTAACAAAGAGGTTTTTGGAATGGTTTTAGGGGAAGGAGGAAAACTGCGACTAGACAAAGTTGGTCGAGAGGATGCTGGGATGTACCAGTGTCTGGTGAAGGACGAGGATGCTGCTCTCCAGGCTACCCTCCAACTCATCTTAGGAGGTACCTACGCTACACCTATCCTTAGTAATAAGAAATATATATTATTTTTGCGACCCACTAATTTTCGCCTCCACGTGGAGGAGGAAACATTTTGGTGTTGCCACTTAAAATATTCTAGCTAAGGGTCGTATTTCTTAATATTCCAGAAAAAATCGTATTTGTTCTCTAGAGAGACGGACGGACAGTCAACACACATAGCTCACTATAAGGTTGTGTTTTCGGTTTTCAACTTTGACCTTAAAAAAAGAGGAAAATCGAAGTTGGTGGGGACCTTTTTATTTATTTTTTTCTTCATTTGGGAGGTTCGACGTGGAATGGCCGATATAATAAAATAATTACGACAAACAGACATATTTGCAACGTTGAATTAAGTCGAGGTTTTGTCATGTAAGTAAAAACTCAATATTTGGCCAAAGTTTTGGAAACTTTAAGTCATTATAAGGCCCTGAAGAAGGAAATAAATAGTTCCCAAAACTTTGGCTATATATTGAGTTTCATTGACACGTCAGAACCTCGACTTCACTCAACATTGTAAAGAGACTGTCGACTATCAATCAGTAAGACATATTTGTTGACATCAGTTGGAGTTTTTCTTTTTTTCTAATCTGGCATTAATTACTGTAAAATAAAACTCAATTCAATATCAATAATATGGAAGAAGGTACATTGCCTAATAGAAGTACCAATACTTGAGCTTTCTTGAAAACTGAGCTATGTCACTATATGATGCAGGCGGCGCATTGTGACCTTGAGACCAAATTTCATTTTCATACAAATTAAATATCCTTGGTAATTAATGTGTTTTTCTGTATGTTTTGTCAGCTTCAAGACCTCAGTTGGTGTACAAGTTTATCCAACAAACAGTGCAGCCTGGGCCAGCCATCCCTTAAGTGCATTGCCATCGGGAACCCGACACCCCATTTCACGTGGACCCTCGACGGGTTCCCACTACCTCAGAATGAAAGGTAACACCGCAGACTGATTGAATCAATAAATAAATCGTGAGCCATCATCTAATAAGATGAATCAGAAAATATGACAGTTATTAACGATATTTTTAATTTCTTAGCTAAAGCTTCGTATTTACAGCTGATATTCAGTATTGTTCTAAGGTCTGAAGGAGTGACTGTTATATATGAGGTTATAATTGTATCTTTTGCTTTTTTTCAGTTAAATTGAGTCCGAATTCGGTGAAAATACTCAACGATGAGGTTCCTTTGTACTTGGATCCAAGCATTATTTTACCTGTGGTGGCTACCCTTCTCACTCTTCTCTCAGCTGGCGCAGCTTTAACTATATGTTTTCGGAAAAGTAAGAATTTTTGGTCAAGGATATTTTAAAAAAGTCTTTGGTGAATCACCTATGAGGAATGTGTGCTATGTACTTCTCAGCACGAATAATGTTTTTCTACATTTTTGGAATCAGGAAAAGATGAAATTCCGTTGAAAACTCTGCATCGAATATTTGACTGAATACATAACTTCCCCTATATTTCGTATAGTTGGGGAAAGAAAAAACGAAATATTGTTGAGGTCCCCCAACCTTATGCGACTTCTGTGTAGACATGCTTTTAATTGATACTTTATTTTTTAGAACGGGACATCTCTTCTAGAAGGAGCGGAAATGGAAGAAGAGAGGACCCCTCCCAGATGGTCACCCTGGATAACAAGACCAACTTGGCTCAGCGGGAACAATACTATGCCGCTGTCCACAAGGGCATCTCTTCTCCCATCCACCACCAGTCTGATCCCATCCCAGGTATAGTCCCCGGCGTCTCAAGCTAAAATCCTGTTCTTTGTACGGGAAAAATTGGGAGGGTATGTTTCGCCGAGGCCCGTTTCGGACGATTCATATTATGCAACGAGGATTCAAACCACTTGTTGTGGTTCATTCCTCATGTGGGTTGAAAGATATCGGGCCAAGTTTTAAACTCGCTTAAAACCTAATTTTGATAAAATATCTGAATAGGGCCAGGGAAACATGTGCTAAAAATCGCCAAACGTATATAATAAAAGATGGATATACTTTTTGCTTACAAAATAAGAAAATATGTATTTATAGCTTAATATTTTCTCATTAAAACCATTTATAACCAATGTAATAATAATTTTTGTTGATATTTCTTGATGGTAAAGCATAGTCTTTTTTTAAAAAAAATATGTGTATATATACTATATGGATACGTGTATATTCGATGTGACAACATTGGAATCTGGAGTGCAGATATTACACAATTATCTCTTTAAGATGGTGGGACAATAGATTAGAATTTGGTAAACAGTTGCTAGAAAAGCTAGGAGTAAACAATGATATGAGATGCAGGTGGCTTCTTGAAGTTCATTCAGTGAATGTGGATATGTAACTTATATATATATATATTGAGATTCTCAATCCTTGGTTCACTTGGCTTCTCTACATCAGCTCACATACACCCTATATATATTTAAGAAATGTTTTCCTGATTTTATATTGTGTGGACATAGTTTTATATTTATTTATTTAATTTCTCCCTAATGATTTTAGAATATGCAGATGATATATCCTCATATGCAACTTTTCACGTGGCAACTCAACAGGTGAACACAACACAACATCTTCATAATTTTATGTATCACAACCATGTGTTAACAGCGATGGAAACCATGCCACTAAAAAGTGTGAGTTCATATTTAACAGTTAATAGGAACAAGATTCAATATTTTCTTGTAAATAAGTATTTAAGTATAAAGAAAGTTAAGAAAAATTTATAAATGACTTGTTTTTCTCTTCGAATTATTTGTTTGTAGCAAAACAAAATTGACAACTAAGATTTGGCTAGCTGCTAAAACTCACTAGCTCAATTTTCACAGTTTCAAGAAACCTAAGGTGTTTTGCTTTTTGCTGTTTTGCTACTCATGACTCTGAAACGAATAAATAATTGAATACAGCTAGCTTTTGTTACTATTATTAGCTATTATTGCTAGACGAAAGTGTACATTTTACAAACGGTAATGACAAGAACCACAGTCACTCCTTTTTGACTTAATGAGTTTTACCAGCCTTCATAATCCCAGAAAATACGTAACAATGTGTTTTTGAAGTCCCCGCGTTTGCCATGGTCCAGTGATTTGCCACTAATTATGGATTACGCCAATAAACTCACTTTCGTTATCTCTCCTTTGGTCCAGAGTCAATTTATGAAGGACTTCTTTGAATCGAGGTATCACTTCTCCAATTTTTAAAGGGCGACTGGCTATTGATCATGAAATTCAGTAGATTTAGTTTTAGTAATGTATATACATTAGTGTATTTGCTTTCTGGCGATGTATGTAATGTAGTTATGAACCAGGCCTAATTAGTTAATTTTTCTATATTGAAGGGGAACGTCAAAGAAGAATGTATGAAGAGTCGTGGAGGTCCGAAGGGAGTGAAGAGTGGTCATGGTCAGCTGGGCCTGGGGTCGGACTGCTCGGGCTCGACTACAGACCAGTGGTCCGAGCCCTCCAGGGTCCCTCTCAACGGTACGTCCGCCTACCTCTCTCCAAATCACCTTAGAATCTCCTGTTTGTTTTCAGTCAATCCCAACAGTTTAATATCACCTGATCAGTAAAATAACTAGTTGATAATTCAAGAGCAGTAAAAAAAAGACAAAAAAAACTGTAGCTCCATGCACTATTTGTTGCAACTGTTTAATTCCTCATCACATATTTTTTCATGATTCAAATGTTGATGTTAGAGAAAAAGTGTGTCGAAAGGCTATGTTTGTGTATACGATGTCATTTCATTTTTTGAAAACCGTGTGTCAATTGCATGAAATGGAGCCCATAAAAGTTACTCAAATTTGATGCCCTTCATGTTTTCAAACAACAGTTTGGAAGTTATTCAACAATTTTGGAATCTGGAGAGCAGATATTACGCTATATGCCTAGGATACGGTGTGGATTACACGATTCGTGCATGGAAAAATAAATATTTATTTAGTTCCTTGATAGACATCGTGTTTTCTGTCCAAATATTTAATACAATATTTCTATTAATGGGAGAAACACTATAAAAATGAAACTGGTCTCAAAAATCAAGGCAAATACATATAAGTTATGATATGCAATGCGTTGGACCCTTTTTCTCAGTGTAGGTTACAATATTTATGCTTGAAGCCTCAGATCTAATAAAGTATTATGTAATAATATATTATATGGAAAGCCTCAGCTTTCTGTATTTTATTTACATTGTTGTAGTTATAATACAATTAATTCTATTTATTTTAGTATATGCTGGTAATTCTGTTGGGGGTGAGTCAAGTTCTTCAGGTGAGCAGTCCCCAGTCCAAGAGAGAAGATTTCCATTCCGGCATAAACATCTCGTCAGGTAAAAAGTAAGCTTGTTGATTATAAAAGAAAATTAATTTAGTTAAAATTAATATATAAACATATATTATATATATATATATATAACCCAAAAGTTATATATATATATATATATATATATATATATATAACTTTTGGGGAGGGCGCCGGTAGCTCAGTGGTATGCGTGCTTGACTTTTGAGCTCAAGAACGTGGGTTCGTAACCCGACCGAGGCCCTTAGTTTATTTTATCTGGGAGGTAAAATAAACTTAAACACGCCGTCCTTCGGTTGGGACGTTAAGCGATGGTCCCGAGCCTTTACGATGTCAGGTTCTCGTTTAAGACCCCTATCCTAGGTGAATAAAAATTTAGGGGAGGCAAAATTTAGGACTCCCACAGTAGAGTCAGGCTCATGTCGACCAGAGTGACGAAAGAGCGAGGTGACATATGGACCGGGCATGAGTCATAAAACCTAACCTATAACGTTTGGGTTGCACAACCCTGAGATTCTGAATTCATATATAATATATTTATCATAGCACCACTTCTCTCATTTGTTTTTTGCCTTTTGAAAGGACGTTTCGGGAAGTACTCCCCTCATCAGTATTTATATTTTATCTGTTCTTTGTGTTAACATTTTTTTCTGTCAATCAAAATCTTCTTTTTACAGACCATATTTATTGAGTGGAGCTCTATATTCAATCTCAATTTGATGTTTAGATAGATACTTCCCGGAACGTCTGTAATTGCAAGTTTTAAAAAAGCAAAAAATAAATAAACTACACGGCAACCAACATTAGTTTACAATCATGATAGCGCAATGAAATTAACTGATGAATGTTCACTGATAAAGGACTCGAAATGTCACTTTCATATATTCAGTTAAATTAAAAGCACTTTCATATATTCAGTTAAATGAACAGCACTTTCATATATTCAATTAAATGAACAGCACTTTCATATATTCAGTTAAATGAACAGCTTACAACAGCTCTGACATATAGATAAAACAAACTTATTTTTGAAATATTGTCTATTCCACTAAAGATATATATACATATATAACTGAATACTGACATAATTGCAGAGATATTGTGAAATAATTCAAATGGACTTGAAAATAAAATAAAACTGGTTTATTTAATATGTTGTCTAATTTCACTAACTATATATACATGGGAGTACTTTCGGTATTTCTACCATCCTCAGCCAAAAGCATAAGAGATAAGACTAAGTTAATTTTCAGAATGTCAGCCTCTCGAGGAACCCATTACCCTCCCTACTGGTGTTCCCCATGACGTCAGACATTCCTAACTAAGCTAAATTGTCAAGCTGTGAGATATTTTATGACAAGGCGGTCCCCATATTTCAAATGTGTGACCCCTTCTAAGATCTAGGTATAAAACATTAACAATGAACAGGCGAATAATATAACATTAACAAATCAAAAATAATTGGTTCCAGTTACAACTTAATTAAAATTATTATACTGTAAATTATATAAATATATCTATTGGCAAGATTCAGATAAATCATATATCTATATATATATATTGGTAAATTCTATGTATATTTAAACGTACCTGTGCACATCGACTGGAGGGTCATATTATTGGTGACAGTAAAGGGGAATATTTTAGATTGGTTTGGTCGTTCATACAATTTCCATTTTTTAAAGTTCTGTTTATTTCTAATATTTCTAATGAGTTGAGCAATGTGCTTTTTTCGCAGAAATGAAGGTATTTTATGCCTGTGTCTTTATCAAACGTATGTTTGTGTTGGTTGATGTGTTGTGCAAATGTTGATTTTGTTATGTTGTGTGTTGTGTCCATGTTAGTGTCTATTTCTGATATATGTTCTTTGAGTCTTTGTTTGAATTGTCTCCCAGTTTGTCCTGTATAGATTAGGTTGCAAGAGTTGCAATTTAATTGATAAACCCCACTCTTTTCTTCTGTTTTTATTCGGTCTTTCGTATTGTTAAGGTGTTTGTAAAGTGTCCTATTTGTTCTGAAACTAACTTTGAAGTTTTCTTTTTTAAGAATATTGCCTATTTGTTCAGAAATTTTCCCGTAATAGGGTAAGCTTACCCATTTCTTTGTTTCTGTTGTGTTTATTATGTCTAGTTTGGAGATATCTTTTAAATTGATTTTGTTGGTTACTTTTTTTCTAATTTTTTCTATTGTATGTTGTTTGTATCCGTTTTTTATGGCTATGTTGTTGATTATATCTATTTCTTTGTTTCTGTCTGTCACGTTTAGTGGTATTGTGTAAGCTCTATGGAAGAATGAGTAAAATGTCGCATGTTTATGTGATATAGGGGCGTTCGATGTATTGTGTATAATTGAATCTGTGGTTGTCGGTTTTCTGTAGATGTTGTATTCAAGTTTATTATTATTTATTTTTAAATTTAAGTCTAGAAAATTTAATTTGTCACCCCCTAATTCTATGGTGAATTTTATTTTTTCATGAATATTATTTACAAAGTCAAAGAGTTGCTTAATTTGTCTATTAGAACCATTAAATAAGATACATATGTCATCAACATAACGGTACCAGAAATTAATTTTATCATTGTGTATCGTTTCCCGTAAGATGAGTTTCTCTAAGTGGTCCATGAAAATGTCAGCTAATAGGGGGGACAAGCAGGAACCCATGGCTAGTCCGTCTTTTTGTTCATATATTTGTTCATTGAACATGAAATAATTTTGGCTAGTGCATAATTTTAAAAGGTCATATATTTCTATTTTTTCAAAAATTGAATGTTTCGTATTAATTATCAACGAGTTAACAATGTCGAGACATTCCTCCACGGGGATATTAGTAAATAAATTGGTGACGTCCAATGACAATAGTTTCGCCCCCGATGTGATATTTATAGATTTGGTTTTTTCTACAAAGTCTATAGAATTGATGACCGTATGTGAGGGTTGAAATTGTATGAATGATCTCAGTTTTTTATTTAGAAATTTAGATAATTTGTGGGTAGGCGAGTTGATAAATGATACTACCGGTCTTATTGGGACATTTTCTTTGTGAATTTTGGGTAGTCCTGTTAGTCTAGGAGTTATGGGGTTCATTACTATAAGTCTTTGTGCACACATACCTTTTATGATGAACTTAGATCTATTTAATGTTGCACGTACATTCTTTTGTATTGCCATGGTTGGATTCTTATTTATTTGAACAAAACCGTTCGTTTCTATAAAACTCAACACTTTGTTAACATAATCACTATTGTTTAACAACACTAGAGTATTTCCTTTGTCTGCTTTTACAGTGATAACTTTATTCTCTTCCAATTTCTTCTTCAGATTTCGGAATGTTCTTTCTTCTGTCTTGGTTGTGGCTTGGGTGTTTCTAGTGTTGTGGTTCCTCCTTATCTTCTGGGCGCAAATAGTTTTTATGTCGAAATGTTCCCTTTCATACAATATTCGAGTCCACTGTGGCTGCTAGTTTTTCCGCTTGTTTTTTGGTGACCGGTGTTTTTATGCTGTATTTTAGTCCTTTTTCCATAACTTCGTTTTCTTTATCTGTTAGATTCACATCCGATAGGTTCTTAATTTTGTTGTGAAACAAGAAGTTCTGGTCGTCTCTATGTGAGTTAGGTGTTCCTCTTTTCTTTAATAATTTCTTTAGTTTGTCTTCCTGTTTCTTTGTTTTTTCTCTACTTATTTCCCAGACTTCTTCCCTGATGACATCCTCTATTAAAACCATTTCTATATGGTTGTACTGCGAACATAAATCCTGTCTTAAATGGTATAACGACTTACTGAGCTCATCTCTTATCCCATACCATCGTTTAATTTCCAATTGTAGCCATTCCAATTCCGCTCTTCTGGTTGCTTTTTCCGCTTCTTTACTTCTATTTTTCGTATACACTTTGATGTAATTAGGTATAACATTTTCTTTTAGGCATTGTTTGTTAAAACGAATGTTTCTGTTAGCTTTTGCGAACCTAAAACTTAATCTCTTAAACTTAACTGCATTATTTGCCCGACACGCATTATCAATGAAAACTGACATAATTGCAGAGATATTGTGAAATAATTCAAATGGACTTGAAAATAAAATAAAACTGGTTTATTTAATATGTTGTCTAATTTCACTAACTATATATACATGGGAGTACTTTCGGTATTTCTACCATCCTCATGGGTCGCTCTCTGCAAACTGACTTAGTTCATAACTAGACCTGACGATGGTATAAAGCCGAAACCGGTAGTTATATATGTATATATATCTTTAGTGGAATAGACAATATTTCAAAAATAAGTTTGTTTTATCTATTTATTACAAGTTTCCACAATATGTCCGCGTTTCTCAACTTAGAAGTTGCTCTGACATATGTATGTATGTTTCATAGCATGATTCATTCTACAATTGATTGTCTAAAATTAACTAGCTTATTTCAACTTAAAAGTCAGTCCCATCTTATAATTCAAGGCATCATTTATTATTTGAAGTTGATTGCAGCTCCACATTTTGCCCATATAAGAAAGTTTCATCGGACTGCTAATCAATTTTCAACAGAATTTGATATTCTTTCATGTACTTTTAATCGAATTAAGAAATTAGAATTTCATACCGACAAATATTGATGTCGGACCGGCTTTACGGAACTAGACGCGTCGGGAGGCCGAAGCTGAGATGGCAGGATGGTGTGGCGAATGATGCGAGGAGCCTGCTTGGAGTCCGACACTGGAGAGCACAAAATAGGGATAACTGGCGGACACTGTTGGAGGAGGCCTTGACTCATTAGTGGGTTGTCGCGCCATTGTGAATGTATGAATGAATTGTTTACAATAATATGTAATTTTAAATGGGTGTGACCCGTATATTATATTTAAAGAAAATAAATAAATAAATATGATTAATTCGTTCTGGGGAAGTACATTGCCGGTGATTCATCTGCCACAGATGAACATCTCTCGTAGTTAAAGCCCGGGCATGAGTCATAAAACCTAACCTAAACCTCTCTGTCTACATTCCAGAGATCGACTTCAAGTTAACAATAGATCTTAAAGTTACAATGTATATAGATACATGTATCCGGTCTGATTATAACAGGATTAGGGAGCTGGCTTAACGCAAAAACTCTAATAACTGCAGTTACAATGACCGTATTGACATGAAATTTTAGATGTAAATTCAGTATATATATATATATATATATATATATATATATATATATATATATATATATTTATTAGGGGAATTATTACTCTTTATAGTTGTAAATATACTATATTTTTGTTTTAGGAAAGAGAAGGGGACCAACGTAAGTCTAAGTACGACCCTGGAGCCTCCCTCGGGGTTCACAGATGGCATGGAGAACAGTGGCGGCCACTCCGACAAAGACTCCATCGAGAGATTCAAACATAGAAACAAAGGTTTTAGACCAAAAAGAGAACGCCGCTCACAATTTACTATAGCCGTTTGAATGTGCCTTTCGAGATAACAGTACCAGTTATGTTATGAAACTTCCACTTTGTAAATTGATTAACATAAAGATCAAAAAGATAATGAAAATTAAATGTTTGACAGAAAATCAAACATTAAAGATATTGCTTTAATAAAACGACGGTTTATTAATTAATATAAATTGTATTTGTGCAATAATTTAAGTGAAAAGAAAGTCAACAATGGTGGTTGAACTAGTCTCAATAATTATTGTTATTTTAAGGCGAATTAAGAGTTCAAAAATGCAAAAGATATTATACTTAACATTTTCTGCAGAGATATTGTGAATTTTTTTTTTTTTTTAATAAGGAAAACATAAATATTGTCTATTTCACAAAATCCTATAAAATCCTAATAAGGACATACCACGTTGACGTAGGTGACACCGTACCATGGAAAAGACACGCAAAACCAACTAGTGGGTATTTTTCCCACCGCTGTTTCCACTGCTGGAAGGACCCTGAGAACTCAACTTCTGGAATGCTGTTCAGCTCCTCCAGCGATTTTTCTTTAATTTCATCAGTTGAGTGAAGTCTCTGCTCTTTTAAGGGTCTCTTGAGTTTCGGAAACAGGCAAAAGTCCGCACGGGCCAGGTCTAGTGAGAACCGGGCTGAGGGATGACGGTCAAGGGTTTTTTTGTGCAATAATCGCGAATGAGCAACGCAGAATGAACAGGCGCGTTGTCATGGTGCAGCACTCACTCCCCACATCGCCACAGCTCAGGTTTCTTCCTCCTCACAGCCTCGCACAAAAGTCTCAGGGTTTCAAGGTTGGTTAGTCGACGATTTGTTCGCACAAGAACGTTCACTCTGGCAACATGATCGTCGTCAGTCAAGGTTGATGGGCGTCCTGAACGAGGATTGTCTTATCCTTAGCCAAATCCAAACAGTGCTCCTCCAACATCCCTTTCTCCCCTGATACTCTAAACCAGTTTTTCACTTCATCTCCTAATACAAATACTCCCCCCATATCCCTACCTCCTAATCATACATTTAATCCAAATGACTTCTTTTTTTCTTATATATATCCTGAAGATCTTCTCAAAAGCAGCCTTAAATCCCAAACAAACTCATACGGTCCTAAATTTTGCCTACCCTAAATTTTTATTCACCTAGGGTAGGGCAGGGGTATTTAAAGAGTACCTGACATAGTACAGGCTCGGGACCATCGCTTAACGCCCCATCCGAAGAACGGCGTGCTTAAAGTTTTTACAGCTCCCAGATGAAAAACCTTAAGGGTCTCGGCCGGCTTTCGAACTCGCGATCTTGATCTCAGTAGGCTAGTACGCTACCTCCAAGCTACCGGCGACCACTCTTAGTTTAGTTATCGCATTATGTTTTGGGTCTTTACATAATTGTTTTTTTACATATTTTTTTATGGTACTTAATTACATTGAAAAGAGACTTCTTGATATCAGTTTCGTGAATTCTGACACTACACATCAGATCACACTACGATCAAAAGTATGTCTCGTTAAATAATTTCCTGTTGATAAAATAATTAAAAATTATATCAAAATGCTTTAGACCAGCATAGGACGGAGTCTATTTGACGTGAAACGTCTTTCATTTCAGTCAGTAGGGGGTCACTCGCTAAAACCGCATGTAACGAAAATATGTAACACTAATATCGCTTATATCTTTGCAACCGTACTTCCCGCGCGCCTTACTTTGATACCGTTGTGTAGAGGAAAGAAGCAATTACTCTATCACGCGTGTGTCGCGTACGCAGATGGCGCCGTTGTCGCGCCACGCAGGACGCAATCGTAGCTAAATTTAACCTCGCGCGCGACTTTTACACAGGCGTAGCTCAGCAGTACATTTGTCGAACCGAGCAGGATTGGTCCCGTTTGAGAGATCTCACTCTGCCGTAGTAGGTATAATCCATCGAACGCGAACCGATGCTCTTCAGGAGTTATAAGACTTATTAGTGTGTAATTGTTGTTTAATTAATTTAAATTTGGATAAAGATCGCTCTGCTCAATAGGAATTTTAAACATTTAATTGAAAGTGGATTGCATTACAAGGCCCTGACGATCTAATATTTTAAAATGAAGTTTCTTTTAGAAACAGTTGTATCCTAGCGTAGTAAGTATAGCAATAATCCCACCGCCTGGTTCATGAGGTAATCATTTTCATTACAAGTCCCTCTCCTTTATTTGTGTACGACAAATTAAAGCAACCTGTTTCCCCATAAGCCCTAATTCCATATGTATTTAAATGTTTAAAATTGAACATATTATGCTCTAGGATGTGTAGATAGAAACTGTTAATGATAATTTACAATAATATTTAAAAAGTTATTTATTATTTACACACAGTGTTCAATGTGACTATAAGCTATTATTATTAATTTTAAGAAAATTCATAATTATGAAATACTTACGTAGAAAGGTTAATTATTTAAACTTCGATGCTATTCAATACATAGCTTTAATTGAAGGATATGTAAATGTGACGTATCTACAAAAATAAGGTTTAAAAAAGGAATTTCTTTTAAGTTAGCTGATTGGATCGAGCTCATTACTTACCTAGAACCATAAAATGCTGTATCTTTAGTTCAATTCGGCTTCCAACCCAAACCTTACAACCTTTTGTAGCTGCGTCATTATATACATCTTCGTTATTTGACTTAGCGATGTTGAATATCTGTACCTCAAGTTATCGATGCGCTATTATAATTTGTATATTTGTATCTTAGTATGACGTTGAACAAACTTTTGTATGTTGTTATAAAAGTTCAATATTTGTTAAAAAGAAAAAAAGAATATAATTATTTTTTATTGTACCTATTTAAATAAAGAAATAAATCAATGTTTACGATGTACTTTATTTTTACATATAAACTAGTGTTGCCCCGTATAGTCACCATTTTTATACCGTTTTGAGTCTTCAGCGAATTACGTTGAAATATTATTTAAATTAATGAAATGCTAGTCTAACGTAAGCTAATCCAATTCACTAATTTGAAGATTGTAAATTAATGCTAGTAATAATGACGATATGGCATGAAAGTAGTGAATTTCCTGGACTAGCTAGGCCAGGCAACACATCTAGTATTACATATTTCAAAATATGTAAATGTAGATTTGAGACTGTATCCCTCACTTCATCAATTTTGGTCGTGTTTTTAAGTCAATTCCATTTGTTTGGAGCTTCTCTTTCCCCTATCCCATGAAATATTTTGCAAATCAGCATATTTTAGGCCCTATTGGGGGATATTGGCCAGTAGCTCAGTGGTATGGATGCTTGCTTACTGAGCTCAAGATCATGGGTTCTAAACCCGGCCGAGGCCCTTAGTTTTTTTTATCTGGGAGGTAAAATAAGCTTAAGCACGCCGTTCTTTGAATGGGACGTTAAGCGATGGTCCCGAGCCTGTACGATGTCAGGTACTCGTTAAAAACCCCTACCCTAGGTGAATAAAAATTCAGGGTAATCAAACTTTAGGACTCCCACAGTAGAGTCAGGTTCATTCACCAGAGTAACGAAAAAGCGCTCTGGTAGTAGGTGATATGACCTTGTAATTAAAGCCCGGGCATGAGTCATAATAACTAACTCTAATATTGTTCATAATTAGATAGACCAAACAAAACAGTATATTTCTAAAAATTTCGAAAATAATTTTCTTCAATAATACATTGTACTAGTTTTTCCAAGGATATCTAGGATTCTTCACTATCTTTCTTCTTATGATTTCTTCTTTAAACGGATAAAACAAATAGTTGCCGTTATTAAACCAGTTCCTCATCCTGTGTTTACATTTTACTATGTATAGAAGATAAATAATAAAATAGTAAACTAACAGATGGTAACAAGTACATATAATGTATAAGTAGGCTTTTGTAAATAGTTCATTGAGTAGGTAAATTTAAAAACGCAATGTTTTCTTTTTTGTTTTTTTTCAGAAATATTTTTTTATTTTCAGCCTTTTTTTTTACGTCTAAATTTTGTAATTAATTTTATTTAACAGTGATGCAAATCAGACAGACAAGACATCATTAGTTCTGGTTGATATTGTACAGTTCAACTAAGAAATGGATACATACCATAAACTCAGGGGCAGCTGAATAAAAACATACAATTGCTGAAACAATCATTATTTTATAAATTTGAAGTTTTAAATTTGATTATATATATTTTAAAAATATGAATATATATATATATATGCTATATATTGTTCATTTACATATTTGAAATTTGTATGTGAGAAATAAAAAGACTTAAAAGCTGACCTATTTAAGAAAGGATAGGGTCCAGGCAACAAAAAAAATGTATAATCAAGAACGGCAGAAATAAAAATAATAATAATTATACCCAAGTAAATAAAAAAACATATTTTGAAGTACCTATTTGAAATGAAAAAAAAAAAAAACAGTTGCTAATTCTGTTAAAGCCCACACCTATCAGGTAGAGCTTGTTAAACTGGCAGTCCCGTCCGTAAAGTCCAGGAGTAACAGGTAACTCAAGTATTTATTTTTTAACCCTAATTAATAATCACATATCAACTTACAAAGTCAATGGAAAGACAAGTAACAAAAATCCAACATATTATCGTGTGAGAGATTAATTCCCATAAAAATCTCAGAAAATCCATCGTGAATAAGAAGTCAATTTCACTGGTTGGTCAAGTAATTTCCACATTCACTCAATTAAAGGGTACGCGAGAGGAAAATCCGACTCCTCTGGGTCCCAGCACATATGGGAATAGAAGGAAATGAAGAAGCCTACAAATTGGCTCGTGTCACAACGAAAGAGGACCTCGAGGATCACGAAGGCGCATTGCAAAACAGTCCTGGATAATTGGGGTTGTCGACAGTCAAAAGAGTTGATTAGAGGACCGGATGGCAAAAGAACAACTCTTCTTGATCAACCCCCGAAGTCTTTGAAAAAATTGATCGGGTATCTAATAGTCTACTACAGTTCGAAAGCATATCTTTATAATGGGTCTTGTGCACTATTCTCCAGCGATGGAGGAAACGACATCACACATCCTGAGCGAATGTGAAGGTTATTCACACCACCGATTGAGAATCTTCAATAAAACATTCCAGATGATTTGAGTAAACAGAGCTTTGAAAGGATCTTGCGCTTCATTAAAGAGGTAGGAGAGTAGGTAGTTAAATATTAGCGAGTGGCTGTTATATGGGGCCTTCAGGCTTTGGAAAACATGGCCACAAAACTCACCCCTGCTATCAATCAAGTAAATTTCACTCTCTAAAATGTCTCGTCTGTAAAACAATTTAAATTATTTTTTTAATAATCTTGTTAAAAAATGCATCTGGCCATACTTTTTAAGGAAAGAAATGGAATTGTAATTACTGAGCAAATAACTTTCTATATTTAAAACTGTTTTTTTTTTTTTTTAACATATTTTTGTTTATAGGGAAATAGTCCACTATGTCTATAACGGAATGACCGTACTATGAAAAATCAACTCATGTTTTTGGAAAATCCAGTAAAGTGCCACAGATCGAAGCCTAATCTAGTTCAAAGATTACTTTAACATCAAATTAACATAAATTACCTGCCAGAAGGAGTTGTCTCCTCATTTGAATTGCGAAATATCATGTCGTGTCGTTTGAGCCTGACGGAAAATACAATAGCATTAATAATCACAAATATAACATGTTTTTTTGTCTTAAAACATGTCTAAGATTGATTAGCAATCATATCCTTCTGGAGTTTTAATGAGAAGCGATTTCAGAACTTCCTTACTTTTTCTTTACATTGGTAATTCAGTTTGATATTACAAACTTGTGTTCATCAGTTATTTCCGATATATCCTTCTTTTTTATTTCGATATCCTCTACAAAATGTTCACGACAGGAAGTCATAATGTCCAATAAAGAGCTGTCAAGGGAAGCGAAAAATCAATGTGCTTGCAAATTACAGCTGCAGGGCCAGAACAGGACGCAAAAAAAATAATTTTAACTTTTACTAAAAATTGTGAATTTCTTTTCAAATAAGGTGATGGAACTATTTAGGATCTATATTCTTAATCAGCATTAAACAATATCGGGAATTATTGTCTAATGAGATTGCCTCTCTCCCAAATCATCGAATTTTATTAAATATTGGAAGCTCGAGGTCAATTTTGATATTTTTCTTATGTTCCCAGCTACAGGAAGTTGTTTCCATCAGAATATCATGAATTTCCGACTCCCTGATTTCTGTCAGTTTATGTGTCTGTGAACATTATAACTCTGATAGAGTACATTTTTCGACCCAAAATTTTATATGTATGTACATCCAGAATCGGGATTGGGGGGGCTTAACACAAAAACTATCCGATAAAAGGGTCGATATCAAATTTTATATTTCAATTCTAAATCCCCAACGGATAACACCTATTAATTTTCAGCGAAATTGGCCGAAGGGAAGGGGGATCTGAGGAGGACAACTAAAAAACCCTAATAACTGCCGGTTTAATGATTCTATAGACACGAAATTCAGTATGAGGAATCAGAAGTCCCAGTATAAGTCCACTATTGATTAAAACGGTCGATTAGTGTTAGTTGATTAATTCGTGCTGAGGAAGTACACATCCGGTGATTTACCAACCTTTTTTTTAATCGTGTACCTATTAATTTTCGAAATAATCGATTAGTCTGTGAAATATTCATTTCAAAACTTAAAAAATCTTTACCTTCTTCTCCCTGACCTGACTCTTCTGTTAGAATCGTCCTCATTGTTGGCCGGATTCAACGTGGACTTCCTCAGTGCTTCTAACCTACCAAATCCTACTGTTTCGGCCAATAAATTTTCTGGATACATTCGTAATTTTCTCACATCGAATCCACTCATCCCATTAGATGATAGGCCTTCATCTCTGATCACCCTAAACATCAAAATGTCACTTACTATTTGTAATGATCGTTGTTTTTTTCTATTTTTCCGAGGGTTTATGGTATCACCGCTGTCAGAGTAGGCCTATTGTGTGCCCTGTTTGTGTTGACCCCTACCACAGCCCTGTACCTTTAATAAAGTCCAGAATTCTGCTGCAGTTCCCTTCATTACCTGCTTCGGTTCCGTCATGGCAGACCCGAAGCAGTAAAATCTCCTGCTGTCTAGTGCCTTACACTGGCACCAACCTAATGTTCGTTGTTACGATGGGCTTTATTGTAGCCACCTGGCCATCTACAGTTGCCATCCTGGTATAATTTATATAAATGTTAACGAGGGAGAAACCCGGACCTCCTGTACGGATGAGCAGCGACTCAATCCACATCAACACCGAACAACCAAAAAGGGAACTCACCTTGAAGACCCAGTTTCTCTTCTTGTATGTTCCATCGACAATTTACATTCATTCAGTTTCGAGTGCTTCCTGAAAAAAAAAAAATCGCTTAGGACAGTGAGAAAAATTACTTTTTTTGTGTTTTCTACATTTATTTATAGTATTAATCAATTTTTGTTGTCACCAAAGACTGGTAATATTTCAATAGGGCCGGAAAGAATTAATAGTAGAAGAAAGAATGCTTAAATTGTTTTTTTTTTTTGTTTTTTTTTGTTTTTTTTCTCGTTTATAGCTAATCACTGGCACTGTCACTGCTTCTGCTCAGGAGGTCTCAAGGCCATTGACGCTTAAGCCGTCGTTGGGGAAGTATGGCAGAATGGAGGGCACGGACTAGAGGATTATTGTGGGAACTAAAAAGGGAAAATAATTTTTTAAATTTGGATTTAGCGACTTCAGTGATGAAAGGTACCTTAAGGTCAGTGTGAAGGGTTTTGTTGGAGACGTAGTAAGGAGCATTGGCAATTGTACGAAGGATTTTGGATTGAAGGGATTGGATGCCCTGGAGATTGGAAGCCTTGGCAGAACCCCAGAGTTCAAGTCCGTAAGTCCACATAGTTTTGAGTATTGAGTTGTATATAAGTAGTTTTGTTGTCATAGTTAGTTTGGATCTTTTGTCTAGTAGTCTTAGTAGAAGTTTATAACGTCTGTTCATTTCTTGTCTTTTCAGTCTCGTGTGAGGATTCCAAGTTAGTCGTTTGTCGAGTATGAGGCCTAGATAGCGGACTTCGTTTTTTAAAGGGATGTGATTTTTGTTAAGGTAAACTGGAGGGCAGGTATATTTTCGACGAGGGGTGAAGACGATGTGAACTGATTTTGTGTCGTTCACCTTCACTCTCCACTTTTTGTACCAGGACTGAAGGGTTATCAGGTGTTCTTGTAGGTGTCTGGATGATAGGACAGGGTCGGGATGAGGAGAGAGGATTGCAGTATCATCTGCAAAGGTGTGGAGTTGTGTTGATGGATGGGTGGGGATATCAGCTGTGTATATTGTGTAGAGGATAGGACCCAAGATACTACCTTGTGGAACGCCAGCATTTTGTGGGGACGCGGGAGAAAGGGCAAGACCCTGGCTTACACAAAAGGTTCTTTTAGAAAGGTAAGATTTTAGGATTAGGAAGAATGTGAAGGAAAGGACTGCTTTAAGCTTCCACAGTAAGCCCGGGTGCCAAACTCTGTCAAACGCTTGTTCAACGTCGAGAAAGGCCGCCGAGCAATACTGCTTTTGCTCTAGGGTAGATGCAATGATGTCTACAACGCGATGGCACTGATGTATGGTTGAGTGGTGTTTTCGGAAACCAAACTGATGGTCAGGGATGATGTTTTGACCATCCAGTATGGAAAGGATTCTCCTTAAAAATAGTTTCTCAAAAACTTTTCCTAGAAGAGGAAGGAGCCTGATAGGTCTGTAGGAACTGGGGAGATGGGAGGGCTTGTTTGGTTTGGGTATCATTTTTATGACAGAGTGCTTCCAGGGGCTTGGGAAATGAGTGGTACGGAGGATGGAGTTGTAAATGTAGGTAAGGAAAATAATGGATTTCTTGGGGAGGTTTTTCAAAATAGGGGAGGTAATTAAATCATAACCAGGGGCTTTCTTTTTGGGAAGGTATTGAAATATGTATTTTATGTCTGAAGGATGAAAGCACTTAGGAGGGGGAGAAAGGGGAAGTGGATTGTCTAGCTCGCTTTCGACTGAGGAAGAATGATGGGGATCAACAATATCGGGGTGAGGAGTAAATATTTCAGTAAGATGGGAAGCAAACATGTTGGATTTCTCTTCATCAGACTTGGCCCAAGAGCCGTCATCATGACGAAGAGGTCGGGCGGAATTTTTATAGGAAAGTAGCCTTTTCGTCGCTGTCCAAAGAGATGTTCTGTTTTCATTCATAGTCTGTGTGTACTGTTCGTATTGCAAGTTTCGCATCTGCTGCAGTTCTTTCTTCAGTGTGTTAGTCAAGTTGTTGAGGTGTGTTTTGTCGCTGGGGTACCTAGTCCGTTGCCATAATGCTCTTGCTCGTCGTTTGTCAGTTATCAATTTTCGAATGTGTAGGGGCACGCTGAAAGTCAGGAAGTAAGGCTTGTTGATGGCACGAATTGTACTGTTTTTTATAGATGTATCTATGAGATGTGTAAACTGTTCTACTGCTCTGTCAATGTCGTCTTTGGTTTTTAGAGGGATTTTTAAATCTATTTGTTCGTCTAGTAAGTTTCGAAATTTTGTCCAGTCAACAGGTCCGGTAATAAGGCTAGGTTTAGGAAGAACAGTAAAAGGACGGATGTCGAGAACGAGCAAGACGGGACTATGGTCAGAGGATAGGTCATGAAGGGAATAAATATCGGAATGGATGGACGGGAGGTGGGAGGTGACAAATATGTCGAGGATATCGGGAAGTTTGGCACGGGATGTTGGCCAATACGTCGGCTCGGGAGGGGATATGCACTTGAGGGAGGATGAAAGGATGGTGTTGAGAAGGACAGTGCCACGTGGGTTGGAGGCACGGCAGCCCCACTGTTGGTGCTTCGCATTGTAGTCGCCACCTGCAAGGAATGTAGGGCCGAGGGACTGGAAGAAAGTTTGGAATTGTTGTAGGGAAATTCTTTTATTAGGAGGACAATACACAGCTGCAATTGACATCTGAAAAGGGTGGGATTTGAGGGATATGGCTGTCGACTGAGGGGAATCAGAAGATATGTTGCTTAGGGGATGATGGGATAAGGACTTTCGGACTAGGACCGCAGTGCCGCCATGGCCCGTGTTGTCTGGATGGTCAGTTCGGTGAGTTATATAGTCAGTAATAAAGAAGTTAGTTTTGTCCATAAGGTGAGTTTCCGTAATGAGAGCAATGTCGATTCTTTTTTCATGTAAAATTAAGTCGAGTTCGTTGGTATGTCTGGTTATACCATTGGCATTCCAAAGAATGAGGGTTAAGGAGTTTTGCGTCTGGGGATTCATGGATTAGGAAGGGAAATGTTGCCACTCACTAATCTGGTGAGGAGAGTGATGAGAGGGGTGATATTTTGGAATTGGGAGAAGAAGGAGTTGAGAAGGGAGGTGATATCGGCGGTTGAGGGGGGAGGAGGGATATGGGATAAGGTGTGATAATTGAGGCCAGGCCCGGCACCAGTGGCGGTAGCGTAGCTGGAGGAGGGATCTGGGCGATGCTGCTGCTGTTGCTGCGGTGGGGTGACTTCTTCAGCTGCCGACATCCTCCTGACTAATTGAGGGTAGTGGCTGGCTCCAGTTGGCGGCGTGGGTTGGTTAGTTCTTCTAGGCTCCAGAGGTTTGACCAGATTCTGCTGCCTCATTCGATACTCTTTGTGGGCCGCACATCCACGGTAGTTCGCAGGATGGTCACCGGCACACAAAACACATTTTGCTGGAGTGTTTCTGTCTTTTTTGGTACAGAGGTTCGTTGGGTACAACGTACTTGATGGCCGCAGTTGTTCTTGGTGTGCCCAAACTCTTGACAACGGTGGCACTGTACAATTTCCTTTTTCTTTCTGGGTTCTTCTACCTTTATCCTCGTGTGAACCAGTGTCTTAAGGTTGAAGATTTCAGGGTTATTGTCCCCTGGCTCTAGGTCCACAAAGAACAGAGGCAGCGGAGTCTTACTGGTGGGATGGAGTGCATTAATTACACTCCTGACTGAAAAGTTAAGCTCCTCCAGCTCGGTCTTAATGTCTTCAACAGGAGTGCTGTAGTGGATATCCCCCTCAGAACCACTCTATATGCCTTGTCCTCTTTGAGTTGATAAGTATGAAAATCATACTTATTTTCCCGCGCGTATCGGACGAGAGACCGATACCCATCCGAACTGTTGGTCATTACCTTTAGGTCAGCCCCTCTTGATATGCACTGGAAGTTTCCTGGACCAAGGATTCTGGTGAGGTTCTGACAAAGGGCTTTGAAATTGTTTACTCCCCTGAGAAATATGGGTGGAGGCCGGGGAGGTTTGGGTTCGCTGACCACCATATCTTCCTGTTGAAGTTTGGACAGTGGCTGAAACCTATTGCTGGTGTCGATGGCGGGTGTGATGGTTGATGTAATGCGGCTGATGCCGCTTGGCTGAGAGCCTGCTGTTCCCATTCCGGAGGTAGATGCTACTGGGCCTCCTGTCTTCTCAGGACTGTTTGGCTGGGTAAGGTTGCCATCTTTTTTGGTCTTACGGGGTGAGTACTGCTCTGCTGAGCGTGGTCTCTTGCCCGAATTTTTCTTACCTTTTGCCATTCTCGACTTCGTTCTGGCTGGTAGGAAGTCGGTGTCACTTAGGTCAGACAGAGACATTTAAAAATGTTCATATTAAGTGAATTTATATATCTTAATAAAATAATAAATAGAATAAAAAAAATAATAAAAAAAAACTGAAGGTCGTGACGAGTATCGAACCCAGTCCCGGAGAACTACAGGCTGGGATGAAGGTCTGTCTGTATGCACTTACTATCGGATTTTCTCCCTACTTTGCAGGAACCAACTTGCAAAGCCTCCAAAGACGAAAACACTTCAAAATAAAATATGAATGTTAAAATGTACTCACGACAAACAAAAAAAAAAAAATCATCTTGATTAAAAAAACAAACAAAAATAACAAAGTCAACAAAAATTTAACCAAAAAAAAAACAACAAACTATACTTTTAGGACTTTTTCTAACAGAGGGACTTATAGTACGTGTTGACCGTTCGAAGTACGGGTCGCGACTTGCTTAAATAAATAAAAATATAAAAATAAACTATATATACATTAGTTAGTTATCTAAACGCATGCCGGAGCTTTAACATCGAAGCCATATCGCTTATTACCAGGGCAACAAAAATGTGCTCGTTCGTCGCTCTGGTGGATATGAGCCCGACTCAACCATGGGAGTCCTAAATGTTGCTTACCCTAATTTTTATTCACCTAGGACTGCCTGACATCGTACAGGCTCGAGACCATCGCTTTACGTCCAATCAGAAGGATGGCGTGCTCAAGGTTTTTACCTCCCAGATTAAAAACCTAAGGGCCTCGGCCGGGTTCCAAACTCGCGATTTTGAACTCAGAAGACAAGTAGGCTATCTCTGAGCTACCGGTGACCTCTTTTATACATTATTGAATTAGTGTTTGACCATTCTCAGTCCGGGATTATGTATAGCATACCGTAAGAAACATTTAAAAATGGTTTGCTTATAGGAGGTTTTCCCGTTCTATTCCCTACGATAAATTGATTTTTCATTATTATACTCTAAACTATATATCTAAAAGAGGCAATCTATTGCTTCTATTTACTTGACGTGGCAAATAGAATTGTCGCCCCTCTCGTTCTCAACTTGAGGACTCTTGAACAAATATTTTTGGCAAACATATAGAGATCACAAAACTTCCGCCTATCCCTCGATCAGGATGGGAGATATGTGTCCAAAAAGCGATTTTTTTAAAAAGAGTTTTATTCTTATTCATCTTCAATAAAAATAAATGTTTACTGTTACAAAAATAAACAGTTACCTAGTGTTAAATAAATTAGTGAGCATTACAAAAAAAATATATATATATTTAAATAAATGTGCAATGGATAGATAGAAAGAAAATGCATCTAGTTTTGTGAACATTCTTTATTTCAGACAGTAAATGACTATTCAAGGTCATGATTTCAATTTTACGCCGCCTACAGTACTTCCTTACCTTGAATACTTGATGTTTCTTCTATCAATTCGTGGAAAGCAATCCGTCTCCAGATCGAAATCCCTAAAATTATTATCATCAATCATTTAGACAATATGAAGTTCTTTCTATCTTGTTCTAATCACACTTTAACAAAATCACTTGTTCAAAATTTATAATATAAAACCAAAACATTTTTGTCAATATTGAAAAATGCATTAATTGGTTGACCAAGGAAATTTGCTTGAGCAAGGAAAAATTTTTTTTTTTTTAATGGGTTTTCTTAAGTGAACAGCAAATAGTGCATTCACCAACAATAAGCAAAATACTTTTATTAAAGTGATGTTTATTGTTTCTTTTATT
The DNA here is from genome assembly GCA_963662175.1 of Aradus depressus. NCBI lineage: Eukaryota > Metazoa > Arthropoda > Insecta > Hemiptera > Aradidae > Aradus > Aradus depressus. Next base: position 23,786,538 of record OY759218.1, on the reverse strand, counting down.
GTGGGCCGATCTCGGCGATACTGCAATACCGAGTCAACCCGTGTTCCAAAAATTTAATGCCGGTTAGGCTCCAAGAAGGAACCTTAACCTGAACATAAATAAGGTAAGATGGATATATCAATTATTTGCTCCCCACACCAGTATTAAAGCTCTTTTACGGCTGTAATACTGATGTGAGGTATCTTAACTAATCCTGACTTCAAGAGTATATATAACACTGTTGAAAATGAACCCGAGAGGTCAACTTATAAATTGCTCTTTCAATGATTATTTCACCTGTTTAACAATTGTTTTGTTCCATCATTAACGACAATTTCTTCTCCACCACTAATAGGAAAACTTTTAATAATTATATTCACATGCGTTTATAAATTACATTGAAATAAACACTAAAATAACAAGTTTGTACGAACAGTTCTATTATTGCCCACCCTGCCGCACCACTGTCTATCCCACAGCCCAAGTGGACAGGGGACCAGAGGAGGCTAACTCGAAAATCCCAATATCTGCCGATGTAATGAATGTATCGACATGAAATTTTATATTTAAATTCGAGACCCCTTAAGGATAAATATTATATTATTCTATATTATTTAAATTGTTTAATAAAATATATCTCAAGTAGCAACTAAGACCTATAATTAGGCACCTTTGGTGTGGATGTAAACAAAAATAATAATAATAAATATTATAATAAAAACAAGTATACCTATCGACTAACGATATCATCCCTAACTTGGTGTTAAAAAGGATTATTTACCAAGGCCGACATATCTTTTTTGCCGCGAAACCTAAATATAAGAAACAAAAATTACAGAATGCCATGAACATCGCTTTCATTGAACAAAGCTATTGTTAAAAGGTGAACATTCACAAATCTTGCATTCGTTCAAGAGAAAGCGAAAATAAATAAAAGAAAAAGTCGTCAGTGAATCATCGGCAATGTACTTCCCCACAACGAATTAATAAATTTACTTTCCGCTCCTCCTCCAAAATCAGTCGACCGTTTGAGCTAATATTCAACAGACTTAAATAAGGGCACCTAAATCCTTAAATCCTCATACTAAATTTTGTGTCGATAAATTCATTACATCGGCAGTTACTAAGTTTTTTTAATTGAGCCCCCTCCCTTTAGCTGATATCACTGAAATTTGACAAGGTTACGTCCTTATTGGGTTTTGACTTTCAATATGAAATTTCATGAGATACATTCATAACATCGACAGTTATTGGGGTTTTTGGGTTGAGGCCCTTCTGCAGCCCCGCCGGAACGACGGGGCGGGAAGGGCGATCGCCTAGGGCGCCTCGATGTTAGGGGCACAAGAGTTGTTGACTCTTTGACTTTGATTGAAAGAATTGAAAAAAAAACTAATACTTGCGATTTATTCACGAACTTGTGGATTGCGTTACGCATACTTTTAACGATTCCAGTATCAGTAGTCAGTTTCGAAAGGAGTTTTAGCAAATTGAAATTAATAAAAACATACTTAAGATCAACTATGACACAAGAAAGACTCCGTGCTCTTGCTGTTCTTCTAATAGAAAACGAACTGGCCAAGAACATAAATTTCAAGGATGTAGTTAGTTGGAATTTAATAACTTCAGAATAAGAAAAATGTGCACTTTAAACGTTTTTTTTCCGAGAATTACTTGACGTATCAAAAATCTGTTTGCACAGTTATTCCTTGTTTCTTTAGTACTTTAATAAAATGTAATGAAACTTAAGGGTCACAAGGGAACCTCGCCCTTCGAAGGGCTATTTGAGCCATTAAAAGGGCCATTTTTGACTTTTTGAGGACGCCATATTATAGCTCTCGGCAAGTGCTACAACTTTAGTCCTATGCACAATTTTGATATTTCTAACCGTTTAGGAGTTATTTCACTTGTGGCCCGCTTATCTGGGCCACCCTGTATACAGGGTGTTCATTTTATCTTGACCCAGGTAAATAACTCGAAAACAATGATTTTCTCAAAAAAAGCTAGAGACGAAAAATGTAGAGTAGAATTGACCGCAGCATTTCCTATAATCTAATTTTTAAACAAATGTAATGCATATTATGCCTATTTACTAATCCAATATTGGTGAAAGTTGATTCGTCTGAAAACATTGTGTACCGAAAAAAATCACAATTAACTTGACCTCGTTCCCGCGCCCACTGACAGAATATACTTAACAAAATTTTTAATTGATGAAGAGAAATATGGTAAGGGTGAAATTTATGCTTCTTCAATATTTTATGAACACTACCAACAGAAATCCTAGAACCTTGAGAAATTTTCCGGAACTTCGATAAATGTATAGAAGTTGCAGGACATCAGTTCGAACATTTACTACAATAAAATTCATTAATATTATTGGTCTAACAAAAAAATGTCTTATTTAACATCCCCTTAATTTTTTCCCATGAAACTAAATATGCAGAAAAAATTAGGTTGACAGTGAATTTTTTTTTTTTTTAATTCATAAAAAAACGTTAAAAATTTTCATTTGTTTATAAATTAGATTACAGCAAATAATGCGGTCAATTCTACTCTACATTTTTTGTCTCAAGCTTTTTTTTGAGAAAATCATTCCGAGTTATTTACCTGGGTCAAGATAAAATGAACACCCTGTATATATATAGAGAGAGAAAAGGAAATATAAAAATATCGTTATTGCTTTTAAAAACAAACATTTTTGTAGAGAATTTAATGCTCTTTCATTTTATACAAAAGTCAATTTGCCATCCGAGTAGCCTACTTTGAATACAATTGTAAACAATAAAAAAAAGTTCCATTTTCCAAAGGTGGCGTTTATAAAACAACTCGGACCACCATATGCTTTATTAGGATAGTCAGTGCCACTAGTATACCATTTTAGTCTGAATTAGGTCCCGATTTGGCAACAGATCATGCTCATTTTCGGAGACTATAAAACAAGACATGATAAAATGAATTATTTTACCTGAATTTATGTTCGCCTGGCCCCAAATTTTCGTCATCGTCTTCATACAGATACGTAGTTTTCGTCTCATTTTCTTTATGACTCATACAATCCATAAGAGAGCCGCGCATTTCATGACTAAAAATTATTTTCAGATTGTAGCAGTTAACTTTTTTAGCAATGGCATAATTCATAAATTAATATACAAAATATGTGTTGTAGCCAACACAGAACTATAATGTCGCCAACGCACGCTTATAATACTTTGTTATACCAAATGTATATGAAAGTGAAAAATAGCATTCTAATTAAAGATGCACTCCATTTTTTAAATAGAATTAATGAAACACAAAAAAGAAATAAGATTATGAAAATACAAAACAAATACCTCGAATTTTAGATACATGATAATACTCCGAAATATGTGAAAAATGTGTGTTCAAATTCGAAGTAATATGGTATACTCACTCTGTTTTTCCTCGATTGTGAATTTCATTCAAGCCCTCTTCACTTCCGTTGCAAAAATAATCATCTGAGTTTGGAAAGCAAGATTTCCTAAAGTTCATATCTCTGAAATAATTTTTTAAATCACTTAAATATCTCAGGTTCTTCTGATAGAAGGAATATCACCAGAGGCTGTACCCAGGGCTCATATCCCAGGGTTCTCATATTTCGGATCAAAGTATTATGTGTCTAAAATCGAGGTATTTGTTTCGTATTTTCATTATCTTATTTCTATGGATCATTCTCTTTGACGGCAACCTCGAGTACCGTGGATATAAAGCATTAGCTTATGTCGACGACCTCGTGGTCATGGTCCAAGCTGATAGTCATGTCACTCTGTCTCTTCGCGCGCAAGCCGCCATAAGGTCCACTTCTCCTCCTAAGGTCCTTAGGAGGAGAAGTGGACCTTAGGAGAGGAAGTGGACCTTAGGAGGAGAGGAAATGGAAAGGAAATATAGCCTACATGCAGAGATCCGAAGCTTCTGTTTCTAGACAAAGGTACACGGGATAAAAGACGACCATTTCTTAACTTTGTAAGAAAGTTAAAAAAAGAAAAATATGATTTTTCATTAACATTTCAGTGTAAAAAATATAGAGGAAACGTATACTGATTTACAAAAGGGACCGACGGGATCATCTCATGTATTCGAAAGAATAAAATGTTGGTATTAGTACAGGTTCTCCTGTCGTAAATATCATGTGAACATACCACAAGTAAAAGATAAACTGACTACCAATAAATTAAAAGCTTTAAATGTTTTTTTTTTTTTTTGTTTTTTTTGTGGCCTTATGTACGATGCATATTAGCCACGTCACACTGTGTTATCTAGTTATTTACAACATCCATGGCTCCGGGAGGGAGTTCTATCTTCGAAATAAAACTCACCCCCGGACGGGATTCGAACCCGCAAACCATGGTGAGACCATGCGACCAAAGCCCTACGCTCTAGCCCGCACGGCCACCATGGCCCCCTTTAAATGTTATTAGAACATCACTTTTTTTTCGGAATCTAGTCAAGTCAGTTGGTCCATGTGCATATTGGCCTGCCATTTCATCATTCCATAACTATGTATACATATATATATATATATATATATATAAAGTAATATATATATTATATATATATATATATATATATATATATAAAATCCTATAAAGTTGCGATAGATGGGATCAATATATGTAAGTATATTGAAGACGGATCAAAACTGACATAACCCTACCCCGCTTGGCTTCCCAACGGTTCCTATTGTTCATACATACGTCAGAATACATTTCTGCCATCTATGTGGATATAACAGCTGGAAATTAATAAACTACTAACTGAAGAATTTGAGCTATTCCAAAGAGAACTTTTTTCTTAGCTAAACCCATGATTTTTCAAAAGAAAAAGAAAGAAAACGCATACTTTTTGTTAAACGTGGTGTTCAGCTTACCTCATTTTCTTCCTCCTGGGTGTTTTTATATGATTACCTTCCTTGTCAAAAAAAGTCCTCTTAAAAAGTGGACTGAAAAAAAAATTAATTAACGTGCTAATGATGGATAATCACGCAATTCATATGATTGGAGGGATTTAGGTTGAGTATTTATTTAAAGTTAAGATATTATCCTTTGAATACATATTTAATATATTTCTATCTGGGGTGATTCATATGTACTTTTGTATTTCTGTTTTAACATTTATTTTGTTTCTAAGCTGTTCTTTTATGAAAAATTAATTGCTTGTAACTTACTTATGGTACGTTGGGCTCATATTCCAGTTTTTTGAAAATCTTTTGTTTTCCCTGAAAAAAACAAAAAATCCAAAATGATATCAAGTTGTTTCAAACAAATATAGAAATAACAGAAATCCAAAGTAGCTTTCATTCAAAAATTGTGTATAATTTATGCAATTTATCCAGAATATCATTACTAATTAAAAATTGTTATTATTGACGGTGACTTGTGGCAAGGGAGGGGAGCGTCAATAACTTTCAGAAATAACTTTAAGTAATTTATGTACAGCTCCTTGCAAGGGCGTAGCCAGGGGGGGCACGTGCCCCCCCCCTCCCCCTGGCCAGAGCAAAAAACTAAGATAACGAAAATTGTGCTTTACTTAAATTTAAATATACATGAATTCGATCATTTCATTTCCTCGTTCAAAATCTTCATTTACTTTAAACTAACCTAACTAAACACTACTTTATACTCTTAAAACTGATTTTACATTCGCAATGAAAATGCAAAGCAAATGCATGGTATTGGTTGTCAGCCATTTAATTTCAAAAGCACAGAAACCACAGCGTGCATTTGCTGCTGCTGCGCTTTGCATTTTTGCTGCTCATGTAAAGTCAACTTAAGTATTAGTCAGTTGTTATCTCAGGGGGAGCTTCTAGAGGTCTGAGTCTCACAAATTAATAACAAAAAGTCTGCAACGCTAACTACGGAAACTGTGGACTATGTCCCCGGGATTCTGTACCCCCCCCCCCCCCCCCCACCCTGTGTAGCCTAACTTTGCCCCCCCCTGCTCAAAATTCTGGCTACGCCCCTGGCTCCTTGGAGACTAGTTTTCGAAAGTGCCCTCTCAACATCTTCCGACCTGGGCGATATTCAGGAAACTTCGAACATTTTTTAAACACCCGGTACACATAGATTCTCATTACCACATTCTTTTATTTCCAGTTCTATAATATAATGGTTTATGGCGCGGATGAATGTTCATCATTTTCATAGCGTCATCATAAGGGCTCATTTCCTTCAGTTCTCTCAGCTTTATAGCTAACAAGGGAGACGAACTGAAAATTAAACACACTTGATTACGTTACACACAAAAAAAAAAGTTTACAATAATCCTATTGAAACATGCGATTCCGTTAAAAACTAGATCTCTGATTTCAGTAAGATTACAATATAGGTACTTCATTACTAAATTGTATTAAAAACAAACATAGAACAGTAAAGAGCAATGCTTCCTGTAATCGTGCAGCTAGAAAAATAAATGCGAGGCCATTCTTGTTTTTTTTCCCCTACTTTGGTTATACAGTTTAGGATACGTATATTTGAATCGGAACCAAATTCGAACAAAACTGATTTTTCGTACAAATGGTCCACAAATTGGCCCATAAATATACAATTAATTTGTTCTGAGGATGATCATTAGGGTGGAACGAAAAAATCACCTTTTGATTTTTAATTTGCAATAGCGCGGAAAAGTTGACTTTTAGTGTAGATAAGATAAATAAAAAATATTGGAGTACGTCTTGAGGTGCCGCAAGGACCTTAAGGTTTCATAAAAACACACTTTTTTGGAACTTTTTCAAAGATTTTTGCGTGTCTCGACTATGTGATTTTTAATTTGGAATAGCGCAGAAAAGTTGCCTTTTAGTGTAGATAAGATAAATTAAAAATATGAAAAATATTGGAGTACGTCTTGAGGTGCCGCAAGGTCTAGTTTAATGTGGCAATGAAGTAGAAACAAACATTTTGCAGCTGTAACATTTGTAATCATTAAGGATACACAAGTAAGAAATACAAAGTTTTACATTACAAAATATTTTTTTTTTATTATATTTTATAATTAATAATTTTTTCCAATTCTAATGCTTATTCTATTACTATGTATTTAAAACCATCTTTTGTATATGTACGAGAAATTCATAAAAAATAATTTATCAAAGTTTAAAATTTTTCAATTTTTTTTACAAACTTTAAGCTTTTTGCGGCACCTCAAGATGTTGTAGTATTGCAACCAAATTTTTTTTTATTCTTTTTGAACTTAAAAGGCAACTTTTCTCCACTATTACCAAACTAATAACTAAAAAAAATTTTAAAAGGCCATTTTCGTTCCACCCTAATGATCATTCACGGACGACTTTGTTTTTTTAACTAAAAAAAAGTTGAGCACGCTTTTCTGGTTGGAACTTTAAGCGATGGTCTCTAGCATGTGCCATGTCAGGTACTCATTAAAGACTCCCTACCCTAATAAAATCTGGGTAGTGAAAATTTAGGATTTTCACAAGGGAGTTGTACTCATGTTCACCATACCTGTGAAAAGCAAAAATGAACAAACAAAACAAGGCATTATCAAGAATAACCTAAGTAGTGTTCAATAAAACTGATTATAAATAAGGAAAAATAAAATATATGTTTGTAGCATATGATAGGGCTTTCTTATACCAACCATGCTTTTGCAGATCACTCACCACCCTCCTCCCCCTTCTCAAACTCCAATAACAACCGAAATAATGAATTTATCGATATGCAATTGTATATTTCTCATAAGATGTATGAGCTGCAACACGTGTTCACCTCCTCTTGAGGAACTGATGTATTTGACAAAATACAGTACTCAATGAAGGGTCGGGGATTTTTTAAAATATTTTTTTCATGTTCAGCACACCAAAAACATAAAGTATATAAGTTTCATAATTTTGGCCAGACATTTGTTCATTTTGCCCCAGTGTGCATCGGCAGTTAATAGGATTTTCGATAATTATTATTTGAGAGAGATGGGAAGGTATTTCAAACAGGAGTGGATAGAGGATGTGAAAGCGACCTCTAGAACTGGCCGAGCTCGTCTCTCAGTTTATTGCGTAGAAATATGGGAAGATAAAATATAATAAAAAATGAAGAATTAAAAAAAGAGTAAATAACTTAAACAATTAGTTAATTGATGTTGACGAATGGGAAAATACGGGGGAGAGAGATGATGACCTAATCAAAGGAGAGTGGCTTGTTCAGCGAAGAGGAATTCATGAATAGGATTGGAAGGAAGCCACGGGAGGAGAGTGACGGATTGGGGGAGGCAGGGAGTTCCAAAGAGAGGAGGCCTGGACAAGGAACGAATTGTGGAAGGCCGCGGAGCGATGGGAGGGGATGAAGAGGTCTGACGAACGGGATTTAGTGTGCCTCTGGTGAACAGGAGGTAGCTTCGGCGGTAGGGGGGTTTGAAGTAGCAGGGCGAAATATGAGCGTCGCTAGGGACATCGAAGACGCGAGAACGTCCCGAAATGTCGAAATCTACAGGGGCAGTTGTGAATACCTATTTGTAAATAAAAAAAAAAAAAACTTTTCCCAGGAGAACCTGTACCGTACCGCTTCACTAAAAACACCAACGGGAGGTTCAACATTTTATTTTTTCGGATATATGATATTTCAAGAACAAATCATATCATGCATCTGAAAAATAAAATGTTCACCCTCCCTCGGTCCTTGTATTGAAGCAGCACAGAGGTTCTCAAATGAAAAATCCTACTCACTTAGAATAAATGTCTTCCCTTACCTGGTAGTATCGACCGGAATGAAGTCCTTCGGATCCGGAAATTTGATTGTTGTAAGGCTTCTTCTTTTTTGATATTCACTATAAAAGAATACATTTTGATTAATGGTAACAAAAAATCTTCTGCTGAGAGATACCAAATTTATTACAATTATAAAAATAAAAATTTACTCAGGAAGTCCAAATTCACTTTCAAAAGAATAATCATGCATATTGCTGGGCATGTTCTGGAAGTCACAATTTTGCGCTTCGTATCTAAAACAAGGTTGTAGTTACCAGCGGCTTCACCAATTATATTTTTACTTTCTTATAACTTTACTGTATGGAAATATTGTAATCGTGCGAAACTCCAAGATCGAGTTTTCAACGGATCTTTTACGTTTCATGGCCTTCTTATAAGGCGTTTTAACCATTTTCGCAATGTCTGTCTATGTGAGAATGTGATTGGAACTTTGTGAGTGCTCTAACTCAGAAACCTCTGTAGTTATACTACTTCGAGGCCTAAGTACATTTTACAATATACTGTATATATACGATTTTTATCAAACCGCCCGGTTGAGAGATAAATGTCCAAAACCGCCCTGAAATGTCATTTTGAAACACTTTTTTTTAGACATTTGCTTGATTAATGCGAAAACTCTATATCCTATCGAAAAATTGGTTCATACTATATATTTTCAATCGCTGATATGTCATTAGATTTGAGTTAGGGCCAATAGGATTAAAAAAGATTACAAATAATAAAATATATATGTGATACGGCCATAACGGGACTTTCTTATACCAAACATGTTTTTACTAATCACTCTCCCAACCCCCTCTCAAAAACAATTCATACTGGCGTTTCTGTATATAAGTGAGTCACTTTCAGGATTAGGCTGTTCAATGAAAGGAAGAAAACCGCTTACGCCATCACGTTACTTTCATATACCATGTAACGTCAGTGTAAAATGATTTTGAGAGGGGGAAGGGGAGGGGAGTGATCTGTAAAAACGGGTTTGGTACAAGAAAGTCCTACTATGAACACATCGTGTCGACGCATTCATTACATCGGCAGTTATTAAAGTGTACCTGGGACTGAACCCGCTGAAGCTGATGAGTGAGGCTGACTACCCGGAGTTCGGTCGATTCGTCGCCTCCTGGCGGAGGGTAAAGAGGGCAGTTTAGCGTGGTTCCGGGGATGACCGCGGTTTGCTAGTAACTCAGCCCGCCTGCGACCATCCTCGGCGCAACGCAGCCAAGAGCATGGATGCCTGATCCCGAGTTTTCTCGGGAGACGCCGATAGGGTAGGTTGGGGGACTCGGCCAGACGCCCCGGCGATTGGCGGGTTCTACAGCAAGCCGGGGGGAAAAAAATAAACTAAACGAGAATGTGCTCTTATTCTATTCCTCCCTACGCGGAGGACGGGTGTTTTTGAGCCTCCTTCAGAGGCCGGTATACCCGGAAAAAAAAAAAAAAAAAAAAGTTATTAAAGTGTATGTGGTAAGCCCCCATGATCATACCCCTTTCCTCTGTCAGATTTGGCTGAAAAGCAATTGGTTAAGTCGATATCTTGTAAGTCTGGATACACATTTACAATTTTGAGTCGTTACATTGATTCTATAGCGTTCAAAAACATTTTTTTTTTTTTTTTTTTTCATTTTTAGACGGAAAATATGAAATTCCGGTGAAAACTCAACATGGAATTTCTGACCGATTACATAACTTCCCCTATAAATAAAACATTGACAACATACAATTTTATTTCACGCCAAACATCTCTTTCACTTCTTCTTAATGGTGACTTTAGATGATATGGAAAAAAACTGAAATCAAACAAAAAAAAAAAGAAATTAACACATTCACCGTTGAAACTTGCGGGGGGTGTATTATTTCATTGGCCCCCATTTTCATGGCTGGGTGTCTCTTAGTGTCTTAAAAGGATAGGTAGTGTCTCCAGCCTCTTAGTATCTTAAAGGGCTTTGGTGTCTTAAGGAGTCCTTGAGTCCCTTCAATAACCATTGTAGGTGCACTTTATACAGGAGTGAAGCGTCTTAAAATACTTTAGTGTCTTAAAAACCTTTAAATGTCTTTAATAACCATTTTTAATGACCAGGTGTCCTAAATGGACTTAAGTGTCCCAAAGAGCTTGTGTCTTAAGGTTTTTAGTGCCTTAATGGCCCTTCAAATTTTTTTATAACTATTGTTAATGACCAGGTGGTCTAAAGAGACTTAATATCTTAAAAAAATAGTGTCTCGAGCCTCGTAGTATCTAAAAGGACTTAAAAGGGCTCAATGTCTTTAATATCCAGTGTAGGTGCACTTTATAAATAAGTCCCCCGCAACTTTTTTATAAAGTCCTAACTATCCTCAGGTTACCTAAGATTACCTGAGGCCGTGACACTCTGTCCCCTTGGGAAGTCCATGGCGTGAGGGGGGAGGGGGAGATTCTGACCTTAACATAACATTTACAAATATTCTACACGTCAATGATCTAATAAAATTAAGAAAATACAAAAATAAAGAAGATATAATAGTATTTTATAAAAAAATAAAAATAGTTTATAATAGAATAATTTTTATTTATAAATAAGAAATAAGGACTATATGACATATTAATATGAGTCCTGCTTTAACAGAACATTTAGAAATACTTGATCTGTCAATAATATAATAAAATCAAAAAAATATAATCTTGAGAAATTTTTTAAAAAATGTTTAAAAACAAAAGAATGGGGTTTATAGTATATATAAGAAATAAGGGTAAGGAATAATATTTATGGGGAATTAGACAATATTAAATTTTAACAAGTTCATCGTTTTTATTTTTCTTATTAACTTACCACTATATCGACACAAATCTCAGAAATGTTTTCGGACATAAATACATTATTATTAGCCCCAAACCTTTTCCACAAGAAAAATTAAACCTTTCTGTTGCGTTATTACGCTAGAAATGGCGATATTCTAGTTGTCTAGTCTTATCTTGATCGATTTCTTTAGATTATCGAGAAGATATTTATCTCTGAAAATGAGGGCTAGTTACTAAGTGCAAACCTCTTGCAGAGTCAAGGATAGCCAACTTGAAATACGGTCTAGTGGTTACAGTCCAAATGAGGTAGAATTGGATCGACAGTCTACACATCGTGCTACTAAACCTTTTTTCTGACCCGTCCTTCCTCCCTTTTAACGTTTTTTAACTGGAGAATATTACAATTTTGTGTAATCTTATTGTAGAGGGAAATGTCAAAACCATTTTCCACTAAAAAAAAATATTGGGTCCCCACTTTTATATTTCCAAAATATCGTTCAACGAAGTCGTCTGTAAATTGACTCGGTTCACTATTGTGTAGTGATAAAAGTCGAACAGTGTAGGCGTAATGCTGGAATATTTATTATATTTATAATTGTATCTTCTCCTCCCCCCATTTTTTAGAATCGAGACCTCTGATATGACTTTTTGAATGTCACATTGCCATGCTGGATAAATTTAGAGAAATCCTGAAAATTTCAATGTTATCGGTTCAGCCGTTTTCGAGGTATTAGGAGGCAACAACAAACAGGCAAATTTTGGATTTTATATAATAAGATATATCTTAATATTATCATTAGGTTACAAAAACTTTAATTTGAAACATTTTGGAGCTTAGAACTTTTTTGAAGTACAGTAATTGTTCATGCGTAGTACTCTGATTACATAAACTTTGTACTTACGCAAATGTTCTATAAGTTTGTAATAAGTTGAGAAAAAAGTACAATGTATGACAAGTCATAAATGTTTTCAATAGAAGTTGTACTATGATCATTTTAATAGGTAGTATGTTCGAATTTTAAACGCTTAATGAAAATATTGTTTCACTAATGCCTTGCTGAAAAGTAAAAATATTTATTAAAGACTTAATAATGTCTTCATCTTATGAGATCAAACTGTAAAAAAATATATATAATAATAATATAAAATGATCTAAAAATAAATAAAAGAAAAAGAGTAGTAGTTTGAAATAACATTCAACATTTTGGCATATAATAGCCTATGAACAACAAATGCATTTTAAAGTACACACATATTTGAGGAAAAAGTCGTTAAGAAATCATTAAGAAAAATGGCAGTACATGTACACTTGGACCGGAGAGTTTGACGGACACACCAAGTGGAACTAACCCGATCAGCTTAGAGGAGACAGATGAAACTAACTAATCCCAGTCAGATGATTGGTTCGCAATTTTCAACCAAAACCCTACATATCCTGGGTAGTTTCCCTCTCCTGGATCATTCAGGAGCACCCAACAAGGCAACATCATCCAGAAGCCAAGATGAGCCCCGTCTTGAAGAACAGCCAGCGGAGGTGAAAGTTGACATTTGCTACAATCTGCTGAGGAAGGTCAGAAAACCTCTGTGCTGTTCACAGTGCCTGATGTGTGAGTAGCCAAGCCCCCAACACGTCTGTAATGCAGGTTTGCATTCTGCTATTTGAAGGCGTTATTACTACCCCAATTCCAACAAAAGAGCTCTTAAAATAAATATGAAGAGAAGGAAAGCTGGAGCGAATCGCAAGAGATCACGTCTCTAGTGTTGTGAATTGAGTTTAAGGACAGCTGTGTGAGAGGAAAAGGAAGGCTGCTTGGAGCGAATCGCAGGTGATCGCATCTCTAGAGTGGTGAATTGAGGTTGAGGGCAACCGTGTGAGCGTAGTCCTCAGATATTGGTGCAGCTAAATCATCGAAATTTCAAATTTTCTGAATTTTGTTCGGAAACTGTTTTTTATTTCAATAAATAATTGGTATAAAATTCTCAATAAATGTTGCTAAATTTACGTCATAATTTAAAAGCTAATGGAAAACGTTTTATTTTTTTTTTATTATCCGGAACATATTTACACATATTATTCATAATTTTGACCATATTCTAGGTATGTTCAATAAAAATTTTAGGTATTGTAGTGAATCATACATTGTTTTTAATAGTCAATCGGTATAGTGCAAAATATTATTTTTATCAAATGGTAATGACAATTTCACCATTTTAAGAAAATCTTTTATACAAAAAAATTATATTTATTTTTAGTCATCAATATTACTGTTTAATCACGATTTGTATTCGCTCTAAAAAAAAATGACCTAAAATTACTGAATGTGATGCGTCTAGTTCGAGAATTTTATTCGTGTCAGCATTATTCCTCTTCGTTCGACAATCTACCTTAAAAAATGTAAATATTAATATTTTTGATTAAAAGTGCACTTACGAAAATGGTTTACAGTAAATTAAGGAAGATACATATTAACTGAAAAGCCATAATTATGTTTAAAAACAGTTTCAGAAGCAAGACCAAAAAACCTTAGGCTATCGTAAATGAATGCTACGGAATTATGAAATAAAATGTTTAATAGCTTAGCAACAAACAAAAAAATTGATCAGATAACAACTATCGATTATTATGTATTTTGAAATAGTGTCGATTATGCCAAATTTTATAAAAAAATGTATGCTATTATGTCATTGACCCTAAAAAGGTTTTCCTAGGTCGACGTAAATCTATTATTCCTTCCACGATTAGTTTCCCTGAGAAGTAACTGACAATGTTTTTCATCTCCTCTCTCTCATTACGTATGAAGCTGATCAACCAATATTGCGCTATTGAAGTGTATTTCAGAAAATATACTGGAATTCGTGGCGCAAGGTCGATTTAGATTTTATTACTCTTCCACAATTATTTAGTACGAAAATATTAGGATATATTTCATATCTCTACATAGGCTATTATGGAATATGGGTGTAGCCGATGAAACAGCATTGCGGTATTGAAATGATCTTGAAAATATACGAGAATGTGTGCCACAAGGTCGACCTAGATCTTATATTCCTTCCATTATTTTACCAGAAAAATATCATAAAAAATTTTCATCCCTATTTCTGGTAGGCTATCATTACGTATAGTAACCATTACTTAATACCTTTGAATCCTCCCTCCCCCTCGCACGATTACCCCTGAACGCTCAATAGTAGTTAGTTATTCGCGTAGTAGTTAGTCTCATGCCCGGGCTTTAACTACGGAGGTCATGAGGCTCATTTCGTCGCTCTGTGCATGTGAGCCCGACTCTACAATGGGAGTCTTAAATTTTGCCTACCCAGGTTTAGATACCTTAGATAGGGGTCTACAAGTACCTAACATCGCACAGGCTCGGGAGCATCGCTTAATCACTAGTGAATATGCACGTGTTCGTTATAATATTACTTGTTATTAGTAAAAATCTGCTGACTTTAAACTGCATCTCCGTGCACGGAAAACATTTTTTTCAATAAAAGACACATTTTCGGCATTTTGTGACTTACCCACTCTTCCTTAGAAAAGTGAAATAAAAGACAAGTCTTTGTTGCATTGCCGGCAATCTACGTCCTCAGCTCGCATTATTTGTAATCAACTAAGTTTTCACACAATAAATCAATAGATCTTTTTTTTTTAAATAGCCTAGATTGGGGCTTCCAAGTTATAGGAGTAATAAAAACGTACACATTAGGTCAAAAAAAAAATATATATATGTTTTATTGATAGAACATACAATGTACTTTTGGACGCTGATGACCTTTGCTGTTTTGCGTCCTTAAACTCCAAATCCTATCCTACAATGTACTTCTTCATCCTTTCGCCTTATGTCTCAAGGTTAGAATCATTAATATTTTTTTCTTTACTCTTTACTTTCTATTGTAACAGGTTCTAATGATGGCAATTCGCCGAAAAGTTGACTACAAAAAACATATTTATCTCTTGTGGTAGCCTAATTTGGATGTTTTTATGATCCTTATCAATAAATCTCTAACTCGGGGATTCTCAACCCTTTCATAAAATTTTGAGACCATACATTCATTACAGGACTTTTGAGTGAGGCCCTCCTCCGATTTCCTCTTCCTTTCGGGCAATTCGGATGAAAATCAGTATTTGTCGTCCTGTGATATTCTGGACCCCCAAATAGAATATTGCTTCGATATATTCATTTCATCAGCATTTTTAGGGCTTTTGAGTTAAGCACCCTCCACCTCCACTGATCCCTTTTTTCCTTCAGCCGATTCAGCCGAAAATCTCTTACCCTTCTCAATGTACACATAAAATTTGGTATCAATACATTCATTACACCAACAGTTATAAGATTTTTTTTAAATGAGTTAAGCCTCTCTAATCCCGCCCTTCCCTCTAGCCGATTGGATTGAAAACCAGAAGGTGTCGTCTTTATGGGGTTCTCGATCCACAAATTAACTCACGTGTGTGTATATTTATTCTACTGGAAATTATAGTATCCAGACATACACACAGACGGACATGATTTTTTTATTAATTTTTTGGATTCAGGGCTTCGGAAAACAAGAAATTCCGGGGAAATCTTAACATAGAGTTTTCAACCAATTACATAACTTCGTCTATACTACCTATATACATAGCTGCGGAAGTAATAAAATCTGGCACAAGGGACTGGAATAGACAATATTTCAAAAAGAAGTTTGTTTTATTTATTCATTACAAGTTTCTACAAGATGTCCTGAACGTAGAATTTAGAAAAATTGCAACAACAAGCTGTATTTTCAAAGTAAAAATTAACAAAGGAAACAATGTGATTTTTTCGTTTTGTTTTTTTTTGTTTTTTTCATTCTTATCTTGAAGATGTATTGAACTTGCTAAAAAACACAGAGAAATCGTCTTTTTCATCTTCTCTTTTCATGTCATTCATTTGAGCCTTGTTTTCACGGCTAGTGAGTCTATTTTCTTCCATAATTTCTTTTACTTTCTCACTGCAAAAATTCAAAAACATTTTGGATTAAAAGTCGTTGATGAAAAATGCGAAAAAAAAAAACAGACTGACAAAAATAAAACCTCAGCCTCAGAATCGAAATTCCGGGAGATAAAAGAAGGAAATAATTGCAAAATTCCTAGATGAAGAGATTAGCTCGGCAGTCTTTTCAACTTCATCTTTTGAGGGAATTTCCGAAATTGCTCAGCTTTCTCTCCGAGTCATCTATTGGGAATTTCGATATTCCACCCAGATAGTTTTCCTAATGAGGCGCTTACGAATTCTCATATTTTTAACCCGTTTTAATTACCCATAATGTTATCTTTATGTTAAACATATTTTTGGTTATTTCATTTCAGTTTCAATATAAATTACCTTTACATTTCAGTATACATACCGTCTGACTTTATCCATGTAATCACCAATTCGTTTTCCTTTCTGATCCATGAAAGCAGATTGCTGGTTCCATTCTTTATCCGCAATTTCTTCAGCAGCTATTCTTTTTTAAAAAAAAATAAAATAATAAAAAATAATATATTTTGAATAAGTGAGGGGGAAAAAATGCATTCTAAAATGTGTTGATTGTTTATTAATCTAATAAATATTTAGTCGATACTGTTTTTATTCATGGAATAGGTCACTAATCGGACATGGAATTTTTGACAGAATTTCATATTCTCCAATTCCTTGGATCAAAAAATCCAAATGTATACTAGTATATCCTTAGTTGTGTATCCCACTGTGTTTCAAGCTGAATTATATCCATCCTCGGGTGCGCCTGGTTCATCAAGAGACGGAACATCAGGGGATGGGTGATCCTAATACTGTCTGATAGCCAAGCAGCGCTAAAAGCTGTCAACAGAGATTCCAAAATCGTCCTCGAATGCCCTTAAACACTGGAGTCCCTGACTGACCAAAGTAGAGTTGAGATGGGTGCCAGGACATCAGGGGTTTGAGGGCAACGAAAGGGCTAATCAATTCGCCAAGACAGTGGCTGACAGAGGACCCATAGGACCAGAACCCTTCTGCAGGAACAAGAGCGTCAATAAAAAGTTGGCTGACCAGGAAACACATCCAGTTCTGGAGAAGGGTCCCTAAGGAAAGACATTCAAATCTCTTTGTTGCGAAACCTTCTAGAAAGCAAGAGGTTTAACTGGTTCGGGTCTGTCGTAACGGAACTGAGGTAGACTATGGAGGAAACCAGCAGCAGCATCCTGGACTTTATTAAAAATACATAGGGACCAACAGGGCACACAATAGGCCTACTCTATGACCGCGGTGATACGTTCAGTTCTCAAAAAAAAAATTTAGCAATCAGAATGTTAAAAATTTGTATGGGCTAGAAAATTCTATTCTGAATTTCTACCAACCTTATATTCCTGAATTTGCTTGACTTGCTCCTCCCGAATTTCAACCTTTTCTTTATCTGACATTCCCTTGTACTGATATGGTATAATTCTATGGATGCCAAGAGCGCTTTGCGCCACTTCGGGATTTTCAGTTAATAAGTCACTATTTATGGAATTGAATATTTCCATTAGTTTATCGTTAGTATCGTTCCTGTTTTTGGCACATTTTCTGAAATTACAGTCTCTTTCCTATAAAAATATAAACAAAAATCGATATATTGGTTAAAATGTAAAAAATCCTCAATTAATAAATAAGCTAGATGCGGTATAGGGGAAGTTATGTATTCAAGTAGAAATTCGATGTTGAGTTTCATGTTTTCCGTGATTCCAAAATATTTTCAAAAAATTCCTATCTATGAATATAACTCTTGAAACAATGAATGTAACAACACGATATTTTATATGTTTATATATATTGAATGTCAGCCAAATAAGCCGAAGGAAATTCGGGATCAGAGGGGCTTATCAAAAAACGAACAAATGTTATATAGGCATTGAGGGGTCCCTGAATAAGACATCTACTGATTTTCTGGAGAAAATCGAATCAAAAGAGATGGAGGGGGCTCGACTTAAAAACCCTAATAACTGCCGATGTAATGAATGTGTCAAGACGAAATTTAGGGTGAAGCTTCAGAAGTCCCGGAGTTGATTTTCAACGAAATCGGCTGATTGGTTTCAGAGGATGAGCGAAATCTTAGTTGACTAATTCGTGTTTCATTTTCTTATTTCTTTAATATATTAAATTATTTTTGTTTTTAATCCATTTTTTTTATTAAACCCAATCAAATTCCTAATACAGGATACATTAGTATTTTTCTTATACTGAAGTGCTTTATGAAGTTACCATTGCTTGATTGAAAGCTTGGTTTGCTTGTTCTATCCGTGTTCGGCATTCTTGCTCCAGTGCGTCCATCCGCAATACTCTATCCTCTCGTGCTTTCAAACTGTCCATAAAAATTTTTTGAGCCAATTCCGCTTCGCTTTTTTTCTGTCTTTTTTCAATAATTTGTTGAGTTAACCAGTGCTTTTGCTGCTCAACTTGGACATTTTTTCTATACTTCATCATAATGTCTTCTCCATCAAACCTGAAAATTTAATCATAAAAAAAGATATATAAGATGACAGGACTAAACTTCATTCCTGAATAGGTATATACCTATTTTAGACTAGGAAATTGTTCCAAAGTCGATCTTACTGTTGTCCAGACGAAACACTGAAGTTTTCATTTGAACAATCTTCTGACATGGAAGGCTCCTTTTTTTGGAAAATTGACCGAAACATGTTTATTTCTTTCATACTCCTTCTCTTGGCCTGGAACATTAATACAAATCAGACACCTATTTTTGGTGTCAATAACAAAGCCAGGCTGGATCTCAGTGTCGGGGAAGGGAGAACCTTCTCTCTCTACAAACCCTATAGTATTTATGTTTACAGTTTAACAATTTACATAAGTAATTTTTAATTTAGACTCAAAAGAATAATACATTTTATTATAATTCTACACTTTAAGCTTTCATTCCAGTAATGAAGGATTTTTTTTTCACATCTAAAATACATAATATATGCATACATATATTACATGCATTTATTATATAAGCTACCTGTTTCTCTTCTGATTCAATTTTCTTGGCAATATCATCAGCATATATTTGATTAAGAGAAAAAAAATTGTCTAATGCCTTCTCCTTATCTTGTTTCACCCTTTTTTCAATCAACTGTTTTCTTAAAGCTTCTTCATCAATCTGAAACAAAGAAAATGCTTTATATTAAGTAGGAAAAAGTGAATATGAAGAGGGGCAAGGAGGCGCTGAATCTTGCAATTTTAATATAATATAATAATATTGTTGAAGGGAATCTTTATTGTATCAAGTTGTTAACTTTCATATTCAATTTTTAAAAACTGTTAAGTGTAATTACAACATAAGGCGAAATTTTAAAGATAAAATTGCAGATAGACATTGAATATATTGAACTTTTTAAAAAGCAGCAATAATTACAAAGGGCATTAGTAATGAAAATAATAACCACTAACCCCAATAGATCGAAATTTTGTATTGAATATTCTTTTCTTCCGTTCTTCTTCAAGATGTCTTGAGCGATTCAATTTTTCCATTTCTTTCAAATCTTTCTTCAAAATCTTCATATCGAACATTTTTTATATAATGAAAGAAGTTTTTTTTTTTTTTTTTTTTTTTTTTTTCTAAACAGATAAATAAGTTCGAAGTTCAAATAAAACTTTGACTGTTACTATAGTAACTTTTCTAATGTATCTATATTGGTGAAACCTCTCCTCAATTTACGTCGCCTCACTTGATAACCTCCCTCTTTGTTTATGTTATTTACCCAAGGAAAGTTTTAAGTATTACTCTTTCTAGATGAATACATATTGTCAACAGTTGAAAAGATGAAAATAGTCGCCAGGTCTCCTTACAAAATAGAGTGAATATTACTTCCTGTGTACAGAAAAAAATTAAAGTTAATAGATCGAGAGGAATTATAGTGTCAGTGACAATTCTGTTTACGAAATCGTTCAAAACTCCAGAAAATTTTCATTCAAGGTAAGTTCCGAAATTCACAGTTGTCAGTGGGTTGTAGAAATTGTCAGGGAAATACAAAAAACAATTGTGCAAGTCCGTTCTCTGAGGTAGAGTTTAAAGTATTACTTAGTGTACAGACTTGGAACGCAAGCCGTTAATTCATAAATGTAAAGAATTTATAGAAATCTAGGTGAACGGGATGTGCTGGCGCAACCCTAATTGGAGCGGAATATGAAACTGAAGAGGAGGAATATGAAATTGAAGACAGGACAAGAAAACTAATGATAGGCCAAACCTTAAACCTATTCATTTAATCTACACTTATTCATCAATTTATTCGGTCGAAAAACAAACATAGCTTCTTGTTCCTTAGGTACCATATCTTTATTCAAACTGTACTAATTAACTTCATTTTTCAGGATGGACGAAGTGCTGCTGACTTTTTATCACAAAAATCGAGAAATAGTCCAGTCGGGGACCTTATTCGGAGACGAAATCCTAACAACAGGAGCTCCCATTTTATTAAAAATTTTCTCAACATTTCTTTCATCAAGAATAACTTTAGAACATTTTAAATTGGTTCCTCTTACCATAGAAGTTACTTTATCAAATAAAGATAACTCAGTTCTTAAGAAAACATGTAATTTGATAAAAATTTGGAGTTCGTGCAAAGTAAATGAAGCATTGTTAAATACTTTTCAAGAATTAGATACGAAAGACTTTAGCGCAAATAAAATGGCGTCATTAATGTCCTATTTTTTGTTGTTGAAATTAGACAATGAAACTATATGTTCCGAAAATTTTTCCAAATTGCATAATACTTTAATGAATGCCGAAATATCCAGGGGCGAGAATATTCTGATAGTAATGACTCCGTTTGGAGTAGAAGATTTTCTGAATTCACATAGCATTGGAGTGGTAAGCAATTTGCTTGGGAAGCAAAATGATTTGATATTAACTGATGCTCGGTTAGCTCCTTGCTGTGAAGGCGCTCCTATATTCAGGTATTTCATAACTTGTACCTTAATAATAATAAAATATAGACTAGTCGCAGAGATGGCATAAATGGGTTTATTTTCTCCTTCAAATTATGACCTGACATGGCAGTGGGCAGTAACGGCCAATATATATTATATATATATATATATATATATATATATATATATATTTATTTACCCTCACATCAGGATTACATATTTTCATACATCTGGAACTGACGCATTTCTTAAAGTGTACCGATGTCGTCAACCCACTGTACCGATTACGGCGCGCCATCGTCAACCCAAAATCGAAAATGATATTTAAGTTTGCTTGGTTGTTATATTTATACAATCCTAAGATTACCCAAGACTGTTTAAACGAACCAACTCATTTCAAATTCTCACCCCTGTTAACGCCACTAAGTTAATATAATATTTCTATTATAGAGTATGTATGCATTTTTCTTTTTCTTCTTGTACTTTGATATTATGTGATATACACCTTATTTCTTGTATATACTACGTATTCTATGGTGTAATTTTGTTTTTTTAATTGCTTACTATTATATTTTTCAGCTCTCTAGGACAAAGGAATGCCATGTAACAACGGTTTGTTGTTGGTTCAAAATTGGCGTTTAGTATCGTCCTTAGAGAGTTTTGGATACACGTATAAAATATCGTGTTGATACATTTATTATATCGGAAGTTATCATATTCTCAGATAGGAATTTTAAAAAAAATATTGGAACAAGAGGTCGGAAAACATGAAATTACGTTGAAAACTCCACATCGAATTTGCGACCGATACCCTATACTCGTACTTAGTATAGCTGGAGAAGTAAAACAATCATGACAATCTGTGACATCAAGGTTCCAAACCTTATTGATTATTCATTTGAAAAGGAATGGCCAAATGTTTAATATACAAATTAAAGTGAGTTTGCTTGATTTTAGGGAGAAAGGATCTGAGCGGACCTTCCTTGGGATGATACTGTTGTCGATGTCTTCCCTCGATAGAAATATGATAGGATTTTCTTTGGGAGCTAACACTTCTTCAATTTTTGCAAATTTTAATCAAGATGAAAATAGAAACCTGACACCTCTTTCAAGAAGTCTGAACAACCGAGATAGTTTCCGTAAGTCCAATTTTAATTATATTTTAAAATAAAAAAATTTCAAAAAACTAATGGAATGGTCTTTAAAACGAAAAAACTTCAATAAGTTTTGATAGAATTGTTCTATTTTCAAAAACTTTGCAGATCATTAGTCTATTCAGGGTGAAAAAAAACTTTCATATTTGTACCTATACATTCCATATCAATACTCGTTCAAATGTAAGATGTTCGGAGGACTTTGATACATAATACTGACTCCACTCCAAGACCATTTGTCCGATGTGTGGATGGACGATTCGCTTTTGCGTTGGAAGCTATTCATAAGCTGTCGGTTTTCGGCCAAAACATCATAGGGATCAGTTTTGACATATCGTTCACACATTGACCCGACTTCAGTGAATCATTTTCCTGTACCTGTATTATAGCATGAATTTTACTAAAACTGAATGAATGTTAGAAATTGAATATTTTTAAATTATGTACTTAAATTTAAGTGGATAATATGGCGTGCGGATTCATTCTCTATTGTTATAATATAAATAGATATATTGGGAGGGCTGTAGGGAACTAAGCATCCATTGATATTATCCCTTCCCTTTTAGCTCTACTGTGGTAGTCCTAAATTGTGGACTCAGGTTTAGTTACCTAAGGAGGGATCTTTAACGAGTTCCTGATATCGCACAGGCTCAGCACAAGCACGTTACCTCTAAGCTACCGGCGCCTTCTTCTATAACTCCAATGACTTTCATCATTATTTTTACTAGGAATTATAATTAGTTGGGTTTTACTTACTTCATTTTACACAGTTTTTGTTTTGCCTTTTTAATCAGGGATGGCAATTTGTTGTTCCGACATCTTTACACTGGCCCAAACTGGAGCATACTGAGGAATGGCCCAATGGGTGTACGCCAGGCACTTGCCCCCCTATGTATGACCAACTTGGGCCAATGTGTGGAGCCGGCGTTACAGTTTTGGAATCAACCGAAAAAAAATGTTATTCCGTACAAAACAATTCATTAAGTATTAAATTGTGTCCACCCAGGTTTAATTAGGGATGTTGGTCTTTAATGAGTTCCAGACATCGCACAGGCTTGGGACTGCCATTCGATGTCCCCTCCAAAGGACGGGGTTCTCAAAGTTTTTTCACC
Source organism: Aradus depressus (assembly GCA_963662175.1). NCBI lineage: Eukaryota > Metazoa > Arthropoda > Insecta > Hemiptera > Aradidae > Aradus > Aradus depressus. Next base: position 23,762,905 of record OY759218.1, on the reverse strand, counting down.
TTTCAGATAAAAAAAATCTGACGGCCTCGGCTGGGTGTGAACTATTGTTTCACAATGGGCAAGCACGCTACATGTTTGTTATCGGCGCCCCCCTTGAATGAACTTGAATGGCAGTGTTAGCATTCTGACAAATCCTAAAAGGGTATACATACTCGGATGTACATCTGAAAACGTTGATGGTAGGTCACAAATGGTCTGGGTTGTGTCGTTAAAATGAGAAAGTGAACCATTTGTGTGCCCCAACCTTGTCTTCCTCGACGACTATAATGTAACATTATTAGTTATCCATATAGCCTTCTGAATCAAATGTGAAGGCGCCGGTAGCTCAGAGGTAGCGTGCTTGCTTACTGAGCTCAATATCGCCGGTTCGAAACCCGGCAGAGGTCTTTTGGTGTTTTATCTGGGAGGTAAAAGAAACCTTGAGCATGCCATCATTCGGATGGGAGTTAAGCGATGGTCTCAGGCCTGTGAGATGTCAGTTACTTGTTAAAGATTTCTACCGTAGACGAATAAACCTGGTTAGGCAAAATTTAGGACTCCCAATGTAGAGTCGGGCTCATGTCCACCAGAGTGACGAAAGAGCTCTCTGGTAGTAGGCGATATGATCACGTAGCCCAGGAGTGAGTCACAAAAACAAATAAACACAGATTTTTATAATTGTTTATATTTATTTTACATTGCCAACTGCTATTTTATTCACCTGTTACAGATATAAGCAGCATTGTGAGGGTCCGATCTGGACTATCTAGAGGAACGGGAGTAATCATAGATTCCTCCGGAATAATTATAACTTGCGCTCATGTTATAAATTTTGTAAGTTTTTAAGGCTTATTATTTTATTTTATAAAGAAATTAATAATTATATCTCAAAAACTCCATTCTGTACCAAAGTCCATTCAAATTGGACAAAGTTTCCCCTACAGAAAAGTTGTTATTGTAAAGTGCCTTGAGCTAATGTATTCAAGAATAAATTTATGAATACTGTTTTTTTCTATTTTTTTTTTTTAATTTATTTATATATTTAATCAGTTTATTTTGGCACATAAGATTCCCATTCTCTTGAAAATGGGATTTTCGCATGGATATCTTAAGGCAAATGGTAATAGGGTCGAGTATTGGAGATTTTAATATCCTTGAAGGAAATTGAGGTTCTGTCGTGTAAATAAAAAACTCAGTATCTGGCCAAAGTTTCGGAAACTATATATTTCCTTCTTCAGGGCCTTATAGCGACTCGAGTGGATGTGTGTGGTGAAGGTGGTAAATGTTGTAAGTGACAAACACACACATCCACTCGAGTCGTTATAAGGCCCTAAAGAAGGAAATTAATAGTTTCCGAAACGTTGACCAAATACTGAGTTTTTTTTATTTACACGGGAGCACCTCGATTTCCTTCAATATTGAAAAGATACTGTCGACTCTATCAAACATTGGCGGTTTTGTTTTGTGAAACATTTTTGGTAATTCATACCGTGTCAAAATGGCGATTCGAAGTGTTACTAAGGTTTCGTTGATTGTTCAAAAATCAGAAACCCTTATGTAAACCTTTAGTATCTGTCTGTCCGGCAGAAATTGTGATCTGTTTGTGTTTGTCTTTGAGACTTGAATTTTGACACAAAAGGATCATTTAAAAGACTTTTAAAAAGAGGTAGAACTTGTCCCTGCACTTCTTTAATGTTGGGGTGCATGCAGTGCTTCTGGTGGAGGGCTGAGTCAACATGATGTCAATACCCATTGCCCCTTGGTCGAATGAAGATCGCATTTGTCCCATCTCCATACAAACAAACCCTCTTAAAAAGTGGTCACTAATCTGATCCAACCTGTACACGCCCATTTATTCGTTACTCCAGGTCACGGCTAACGAATAAATTGCGTTTTCTTAAAAAAAAAAAAAAAAATAGTTTTATTGGTTTAGCACAGGTTGGTGCTATGCACAAAATTGAATAATTCAGAATGGAGAGGAACATTTGAATTACAAAAGTTCATAGATAATTAACAAAATGTTGATAGAGACGAGGTTTGAGCCTCCAATCTGATGTTTCTCCCAACTTGTAGAACTGGGGCACCAGGACGAGGTTTTCAATTTTAATTTTTTTTTTTTTTATGTTGGCCGACCTCCGGTGGAGGCCCCGACACCCATCGCCGAATCATCGGGGAAGTAGGGCCTAATATTTCATGGTAGTCTAGAGTCAGTTTGGCGATGACAGCCTCGATGTCCGGGATGTCCACTTCCCTTCGGATCTGTTGATCCCGGACGAGCAACTAGCGCCCACTGTGTGACCTTATTTTTAAGTTTGTCTAGGTGAGTTTTGCTATTTCCTTAAGAAATATAACTTTTTTTTAGACATAAATTATTACAAAATAGAAAACCAAAATTAAAATCTCACTGTCAAAATGAAAAATAAGCCTGTCCGAATTCAAATCTGACTGTTCACTCTCCATAAAAAATATAAAAACAACTTTTGATTTTGCTGATGTAACTGTTATTTATAATTGCTATTAAAAAGTAGCAGCTACACAGAAATAGTACTTTTATCCATCACTAAACTAAGCACCTACTTGATAGTGACGCCATCTTTGCCACGACTCATGTTTTCTGTTATTATTCATTTATGAATAATTAATTTATATTGTTTAATAATTAAAGAGTAGATGAAATGCGCATATTTAAATGTGAAAGCACTATTTTATTTTATTTTGTTGTAGGGAAATAAGGACGACATTGAAATTAAATGTTTAAATGGGGAGGTTTACGAGGCTAATATGATGTTCTGCTCTCCAAAACTGGACATTGCTCTTGTTACAGTCCCATTGAAGGGAGAGGCTGGTCAGCTTCTCCTAGATGACACCTCTCCTCATCAAGGTACCTCTTTACCTACTTTTTTTAAATTCCCCAGCTATGCCAAGGGGAAGGTGAAGATCTGAGGGGCTCAACTCAAAAACCCCAATAACTCCAGACACAATCGACACGAAATGTTATATGTGTATCCAGAACCATGAGCACACCTATTGATTTTCAGCCTAATCGACCAAAGGAAAGGGGGTGATTAGGAGGGAGGCTGAACACAAAAACTTTTAATAGGTTGGATCTATATTTTAATGGACGATTAATTAAAAACATTAATAATAAATCCAAACTAATAAAAATAGAAGCATAGGAATTTAAAATAAAAGTCGTCGGTGAATCACCTGCTATTTATTTCCTCAGCACGAATTATTCACTCTCCCTTCAAAGCCAATCTATCGTTTGTGCTAAAACTCAATATTTGTTTTACATAGTGGCTCCTGAATCCTTATACTAAATTGTGTGTACGATACGTTCATTACGAAGGTAGTCATTGGGGTTTTTGAGTTGAACCCCTCTGGTCCCCCTTCCCCTTCGGCTGGTTCCGCTGAAAATTAATATGTGCCGTCCTTATACGGTTTTGAATTTGCATATATAATTACGTGTCAATACATTTCACAGGTTGTAAAATAAAATATAGCCTGACGCCTCACCGATTTTATTTATATTTGCTAGCCAGTTTTCGAGGTTGCTCTCATCATCAGGCAGTCTGATAAAATAATTTTGAAGATAACATTATTAAAATGTGAAACTTTTTAAAAATTAAAATAAACCTGCATAGAAAATCTAAAAAACTACCAACATTAACAATTTAAAATTTCATGGATGGGCACAGATATGTTATTTCTGTCCCCATCCATGAAATTTTAAATTGTTAATGTTATATGTATATGTAATTGTATATGTCGTAGTAAAATACATAAATACTATAAAAACAGAAATAGCAGATCAATGCTTGGGGGAATTTCCAGGAAGTACACCTCTACTTGCGTATTATTATATGGTTTTATAAAATGTTTATTGTTTATTTAACTTACTATTTAAATACTTAAAGGACGAATTTTATCTTCTAATTTACTTTTGCTACGGCCGGGCACGTCCCTTATATGCCTTGTAGCATTTTTGAGCTACCCCTGTTTATATGTATATATATATTATACTAATTCAATTATGCTCTATTGTTAGGGTTAATACTTTTTTCCCTAATTCATTCAATTCGAAGACAATATTTTTTCACATTATGCATTTATAGTACAATTGAATACAATAAATAAAAACAAAGAGCTTGTTTAACTTTTATATTATTTAATTCCAAAAAAATATATACGATACATATAGTGTACCAGTATCCCCACTAAGTTAGTAAAATGTATTGTGTATTTTTTATTATAAAGAGTACGCTCATTTAATTTTCTTCTTGTACTTCGATATTATGATATATAGCCCTTATTTTATGTTCTATGTACTCTACTATAAACCCCCATTAATTTTGTATTTTTTTTTTTTTTTTTTAATTTCTTACCTAATATTTGTTTTTGATTTTAGTTAGGTTCACACTCAAATATTTTTAAATGTTCTGTTAAGGCAGAACTTCCCTCCTCCCCTCGTAGACTTCCCTAGGGGACAAGGTATCACAGCCTTAGGTAATCTCAGATAACCTGATGATTGTATAAATATGACAATCTAGCAAACTTAACTCATCACTTTGAACTTTGTGCAGACGATGGCGTAATCCAAAACCGGTAAACTATACGAGTATAAATGTGGAATTAGACAATATAAAAGTTACACAAGTTCTTTGTTTTATTTATTTTATTAGTTTTCCATCATGTCGACATAAATTGTAGAAATGTATTCGGACAATTTAATACAATTCTAAAAATTCGAACAAAATTTAAGATTATGCACTTTATTTTTTGAACAAATCTTTTTTATTGACTTTTCGAAACATGAACGATGCTTAAACCCTTCACAGTTGGCCAATGTACACAGTGCATGGGGCCAAGAAAAAAAAATCTTTACAGTAATGCAGAATTTGCCTATTGCATTACTAAAAAAAAATTATATTCATTCATTACAAATATTAATCAGGAAAAGTGAAACATTTTCCCCGTATTTGGCTGCCTATAAAAAAGAGAAAATGTATAACATTTAACATTTAGTGGTAGCTGTATACATATTCAGGAGTTATTACATTTTAACTTTGTAATTTATTTGTGTATAAATTATGGTTTACAATAATACCATACAACATACTAGGAATCTGATAATTCTTTGTTAAATTGTTTATTTTCAACACGGAGGTTGAAGCGCTAGGTTGAACAGTGAGAGTCTGTATTATCGAATTATACTATATCGCTGTATTAAATATTTTGGAATTTGTATATCGACTATAAACAATATAGTCAACTCAGGAGACTGTGCCCCAAAAAATACGTTTTTTGAGTTGACGTGGAATTACCGATCTATAGTTTTTAATATCTATATTATTTGTTTTTTAATATTTCGTTTGCAATATATAATGGCTGATCTCATGATGTCCCTTAATTTACTTAATTTTTTTCTATGAAACATAGAGATAAAAAAATGTATTGTGTATGAAATAACTCAATTTACACTTTACAGATGTTAAGGCGCACTTGTGTCACGTAGTGGAAAGTATATATTATGTCTAATAATTACTTATTTAATTTGTATATTTCTTTATTCTGTAAAATAATCTAAGTCATTTTTATGAAATTATAAAATGAAATAAATTAATAATTAAGAAATTTGTTGTTGTAAGTAAAATGTTAATAATATTAAATGAAATAGATAGCGGATTGTGAGGTTGAAAGAAAATAATATCTCTAAGTATGTTTTTAATAATTATTATTTTTTTATTATTTAATAATATTAGATTTTCAAAAAAGGCTATTTTATTTATATCCGTTGCTTGTGTGTGTTTCAATTTTTTGGGTTCATTACAATAATTTAAGTCGTCTATTATTATACAGCCAAGAGAAAATGTCGTGGAAAAACATTGGAAACTAATATGTGTTCCCCTCTGTTACAATTTCGTACGATTTTACCTTTTGCGGAGAAAAAAATATAATTGAGAATATTTTTTATTAAATTTCGCCTAAGAAATTTATGACAAAGTTGCGAACCTAATGATTTTTTAAATACTAATTTTTCGCACTGGTGGCTTGTTGGAGCAATTTCTGAGTTTTAAATGATTAAATAAATGAAGTAGTGCGATTCGAAGTAATTCAAATAGCTACCACAACATTTTAAACGCTATGTGTACTAATAATTTTTCTCACTCTAAATTAACTTCAGATTACTACTGCTTATAATCAGAACAGGATTCATCCTTAATCGGTAACAAATGTTTCAGATGGTGTTTTTAGGTCGTATTTGTTCTGCACATAACCTAAATGTTTGTTCTTATGCTTTCTTCAAGTTGTTTCTTTGAGAGTAATTTATGTATTTCGTTTGTATCGGCTTTATAAGAATACAGAATGTATGGCCGGTCCTGGGCTCGGATTTCATTGAGCCGGACAGCTTTTTTAGAGGGTTGTCCTGAAAATTGAATACTTTTTTTTTTTCGAAGAATAATAAGTATTAATTGATAAATATTTCATGATGGCATCTAGATTTACTGTGTGAAATTTGTGTCCATTTTTACTTTTTTTTTTTTTTAAATTTATGAACAGTTATTTAATTTAAGTAAAATGTTAAAAAACAAGACATAAAAAAGTTTTAATACAAAAAAATCCAATATAACATTTTTTTTTTTCAAATATAGTATTTTATTTAGATTTAGTTTCAAGAAGTACATGTATCATTTATCATGAACCCATTGATTTGAAATACATGCAATGTACAGCAAACCCTGGGTTAACATAAGTACAATAACCTTTCAATACACAGTACGTAATACGTAAAGATAATGTTATTTTCATAGGGTGGTAAAGTTTGTTGGAAATTGTAAACCATGGGAACTTTATTGGAAAAAATCAAACGTAGATAGAGATAAAATACAAGATATAATTCCTAAGCAAGAACATTTTACCAAATTTAACAGCGAAAAATAAGAATTTCCTTTTTAAAAAAATTGGTTTACTTGAGACTTTTGTTTATGTTTGAAATTCTGTATGTCAGCTTTTGCCATGGAGGTTTCAATGTGAGGAAGTCAAGTGAATACGCTATAGTTTTTGGTATCGTTTTCGTAAGAACAACAAACATTAATGATTAGATACTTGGTAATAGGAAGAAAGTAGTAGAAATAATTTTCAAGAACTCCGCTTATAGGAACCAATTGTATAGCCGAGTTGAGACTACGTTAGGCGTAAGCGGAGCGGTTCCGGCACTCGTATGCGAGAAACGTTTCCAATTTATTTTAATTTTTGTTTTTCTTCTTATCAGATTATTAATATTCTACTTAGAATGCAAAACAAGGTACTGATTATTTTAGTGTTTCAACAACATTACAATATATGATACTTTCTTTTGTAGAGATATTGTTAAACACTTGATAAAAAATAAAGAAAAACAAATGTTTTTTTGGAATATTGTTTATTTCACAAATTATATAAAAAATATTGGAGTACTTTCGGTATTGGTATTGGTTAAGTCGTGACTGAAGATGGTAGCAATACCGAATATTTTATATATAATTTGTGAAATGGACAATATTTAAAAAAAAAAATCTTTTTTCTTTATTTCTTTTTACGATATATGTATGTCTAACTTGAGTTCATGTGAATGTATTCTTTTATACTTTAATAACTATGTTATACTTTACAAATTAGTGCATTGGTTTACTTTTACAACCCAGCTAGGTTACAAGTTTTGCTTATACATGATAATTGCAACCAATATTCTAGAATTAGTTATTGTGACTCATGCCTGGGTTTTAACTACGAGGTCATATCGCCACTATTAGTCATAAATTTTGCCTACCTTAATTTTTTGTTCACCTAGGGTAGGGGTCTTTAACAAGTACCTGACATCGTAGAGGCTCGGGACCATCGCCTTAGGTCCCACCCGAAGGGCTGCGTGCTCAAGATTTTTTCATGTCCCAGATAAAAAACCTAAGGACCTCAGCCGGGTTTCGAACCCGCGATCTCGAACTCAGTAAGCAATCATGCTACCGGCGCCCTCTTTGCAATATTGGGCCATTCGTGAGATAACCTCTAAGTTTCGAGAATATATATTTCAAGCACTCAGACTGACAAATAGATACTGACTTTTTTTTTGTTTTGTATGTGACTCATACCCGGGCTTGAACTCGTGGTCATATCGCCTACTAGCAAAGCGCTCTTTTGTATATTAATTTTTCTATATGAATATATAGAATACGTGAATACGTTTCAATATTTACATAGACAACCTAGTATCACCGTTCTTTTTTTTGGATCAAACCAATATGATAGAACTATCTCTACATGTTGAAAACCAACCCGACTATCTCCATTTTTCAAATTGAATTAACTCAATTGTAAATAAGGCCTTGCATAGTTTACCTCCCTTTTGGACTTTACTCAATAAAAATCATCCCTATAGAAATATTCCTTCCTACCGTTACAGATTTTCTGCTCTTGAAAAATTAACCTTTCTGGAGATAGTCCAGTTTGATTCTAAAAACCTTAATTGTTCTGTTTATTATAACTTCTATTGTTCTTCAAATTATTTTTCCCTTTTCTTATTCTTTTCTGTAAAAGTTGAGTGTGAACTTTTTTTTCTTTATTTTTGTAAATTATTATGTATTCTTTGATGTGAATTTTTTTTTTTACAACAAACCACTTTCATTTACCTAATTGTTTCTGTTAGGTGAAGATATTATTAATTCTCCATAATATGGCAAATAGTTTTGTAAAATAACTGGGAGAGACGAGATTTATTGAGCATAAATTGATATGGTATGTAAATGTATTATCTATTGACAATTACAGTCCAGCCTGGATGATTATACTATCAGTTTTAAGAACTAAATATTTCCGTTGTATACATGTGGATATGATGGTCATGCCCCATCAAAACGCCAGAGCCTAAATTACAACATTATAATGGAAATGTCATCTACGTAAAACATTTTTTTTAATTTCAAGAAAAATGTAAACCATTTCTTGCTTAGAACCGAAGGCATATTTTTCTGCTTTGTTTTATGTATTTTACTCAATTGGATGGAAAAAAAATCATGTGAACAAAATCAATCAGTGCAACTTTCTAAATATCTCAAAATATTGTAAATTCTTTTTCTACTGAAACAAATATATTTTGTTTCCAAAACTCAAAGTAATAACCATACATTAGAAACTAGAAGCACTCACTCCATTTTCTCATTATTATTTTTTCTTTGAGATGTTCTTATATAATCTAGGGTTAGCTGTATTGTATAAAGTTGTGCATATATGCTGGAAGTTTGTATATTTGTGTTCATACTGATTTCGTAATTACGGCCATGACTATATTTATATAATAAAATAATATAATGTCTTGTATAAAGTTTTATTCAATTATTCCTTTCCGATATTTTATTTTGTGCGTCATTATATAACATAATATCCTCACATTTTATCCTAAAAATAAATGGCAATGATTTCTTTTTTTTACATTGCCAATTCACATTGAATAAATTATCAACTAAAAGCAAAAATCTAATTAACCATTAATGGAATGTATGGTAATAAAGTTTAAATTACATAATTTAAGTTAACACATAATTACAAAAGTAATCCCATCATCCTCAGCTTTTATGAAAATACCAATTTTTTATGTTCTTAATAGAAACGTTTCACGACCAGGGAAGGGTTGGAGTACTTCTTCAATCTCTATGAACTAACCAGCAAGTTATCCAACCGGAGGTAACAGTCTGTTATAACTTACCTGCCAAACGAGGAATAGGAGCTTTATGTAGACACACTATGGTTGGGGGAACAGACTCTGTTATCCGGAACAGAGTTGCTACTCGCATTGAATAAGAATTTGCGTATGATAAAGCCCTAATTTTGGTGCTGTATCAAGTAAAGTTGTCACTTCATTTAGAAAACTTTGTATTGAGAAACATCTGTCTATCTGAATTCTTCCCAAAACGTGGGATATTAAAAAAAAATAGGCGGTGACAACAACACTCATGCGATTTCTATGTAAATAAATTTAAAAAGATGATAAATAAAGCACTTTTTTATTGAACACTTTTATTGTCTAATACCACATACTTATACATAAATGTGTACCGGTTTCGACTTACGCTATCATCAGCACCAGATTAAACAATAATGGAGATATGAGCTAGGCAGATATTTATATCAACTTAAAAGTACCTGGGATGGGAGGGGTCCTCCTCCCTTGGTAAAATCTAGGGGGTGAAAATCCCTATTCTAACGATATTGACCAACTGTGGATATCTTTGAAAACGTGAAAATAACAAGAAACAAAAATAAAATGAAATATAAAAAGTTCTATAAAATCAATATAACATACTTATCATGAATGTGCAGAATATAGTTAGTCACTATATGTCTTAGTAGTAGAATATTTGATCTACGTTAATATTGACACCAATGTATGTCAACTAAAATAAAATCGGAAACGAAAAAATCTATGAAAACAATGTAACATAGGTGTACAGTATACGAGTATAGCTATCACATGTCTGATCAGAAGAAATCGCTCAAATAATTTATAGAACTCGTAAAAATGGGAATTGTTTGAACGACCAATACACTTCAAATTCTCTCCTCTGTTAATACCTCTTAACTAACAAGTATTTATGTCAATATTAACCTAGATTAAATTTCTTCTTTGTGCGATTTCTTCTTCGAAGATGGTAGCAATACTGAGAACGTACTTACATATATTAGATATATATATTGTGAAATAGACAATGTTTTAAAAAACGTACGCTTTTATTTATTTTTTATTAAGTATTTCACGATAGCTCTGCAGAAAATGTTAAGTATCCATAAATTATTAACCTATGAGACATAAAAATATTCTCCATTTGTAATCCTAATAATATCTAATAAACAATCAACACTTGAGATATAATAATCTGAAGTACCTTATTTCTAAAATTTAACGGAAGAGGAAAGGTAACAACGAAAAAAAAGTACACATTTAATGATATGACTATAATACTGAAGCCTGATATAAACATTAATATAAAGTACATATATAATTAATAATACATATAGTTTTAAATGAGAAATTCCACTATTTAAGATGGACATGTCTCAAAAAAATGAGAAGCATAAAGCTATAAATAACATTTGGAGAACTCTGCAAGAAAATCCTTTTTCAGATATTGAGGCAGCGACCAGCCCGCCTTAATTTCTGAAAAAAAAATTTTCTTTCTAATCACAAAAATCGCAAGCATACCCGTTAGAAAGAAATTTGAATACTCTACTATTTTAGCTCTAAACCATGTAATGGTTCAATAGTAAACATGCCAAAAAACTCAATTTTTATTTCCGTGTCCTTCATAATAACGTATTTCCTACCTTTCAAGTGGTTTATCTATCTCCTGTATGTGTCAACATATGTTGATATGCCTCATCAATTTGCGAGATTATCTATAACTGCAGCGGGATTATCTACACAACTTACATTTGTAATGTTTCCCTCCAGTATGTATCAAAATGCCTCCATAGTCTCCAGATGCCCTATAACACTACAACCTACATTGGAATGGTTTCTCTCCAGTATGTATAAATAAATACATGAGTCGATCTGCTAGTTATTATACAACTATAGCTACACAACTTACAGTGGAAAGCTTTATTTATGGAATGTATCAAAATATGAGTCAATCTGCTAGTTATATTCCAACAGTAGTCGCACAAAAAAAAAAAAAAAAAAAAAAACGTACGAACACAACTTACATTTGTATGGTTTCTCTCCAGTATGTATCAAAATGCCTCCATAATCTCCAGATGCTCTACGACATTACAACCAACATGTGTATGGTTCCTCTCCAGTATGTATAAATATATGAGTCAATCTGCTAGTTATTATACAACTATAGCTACACAACTTACAGGGGAAAGCTTTATTTATGGAATGTATCAACATATGGGTCAATCTGCTAGTTATAATACAACTATAGCTACACAACTTACAGTGGAAAGCTTTATTTATGGAATGTATCAACATATGAGTCAATCTGCTAGTTATATTCCAACTGTAGTTGCACAAAAAAAAAAACTGTAGGTACACAACTTACATTTGTATGGTTTCTCTCTAGTATGTATAAATATATGAGTCAATCTGCTAGTTATAATACAACTATAGCTACACAACTTACAGTGGAAAGCTTTATTTATGGAATGTATCAAAATATGAGTCAATCTGCTAGTTATATTCCAACAGTAGTCGCACAAAAAAAAAAAAAAAAAAAAAACCGTAGGTACACAACTTACATTTGTATGATTTCTCTCCAGTATGTATCAAAATGCCTCCATAATCTCCAGATGCTCTACGACATTACAACCAACATGTGTATGGTTCCTCTCCAGTATGTATAAATATATGAGTCAATCTGCTAGTTATAATACAACTATAGCTACACAACTTACAGTGGAAAGCTTTATTTATGGAATGTATCAACATATGGGTCAATCTGCTAGTTATAATACAACTATAGCTACACAACTTACAGTGGAAAGCTTTATTTATGGAATGTATCAACATATGAGTCAATCTGCTAGTTATATTCCAACTGTAGTCGCACAAGAAAAAAACTGTAGGTACACAACTTACATTTGTATGGTTTCTCTCTAGTATGTATAAATATATGAGTCAATCTGCTAGTTATAATACAACTATAGCTACACAACTTACAGTGGAAAGCTTTATTTATGGAATGTATCAAAATATGAGTCAATCTGCTAGTTATATTCCAACAGTAGTCGCACAAAAAAAAAAAAAAAACTACGTACACAACTTACATTTGTATGGTTTCTCTCCAGTATGTATCAAAATGCCTCCATAATCTCCAGATGCTCTACGACATTACAACCTACATTGGAATGGTTTCTCTCCAGTATGTATAAATATATGAGTCAATCTTCCAGTTATTATACAGCTGTAGCTACACAACTTACAGTGTAAAGGTTTATTTATGGAATGTATCAACATACGAGTCAATCTGCTAATTATAATACAACTGTAGTCGCACAAAAAAAAAAAAAAAACACTGTAGGTACATAACTTACATTTGTATGGTTTCTCTCCAGTATGTATCAAAATGCCTCCCTCTACAACATTACTATATACATTGGAATGGTTTCTCTCCAGTATGTATAAATATATGAGTCAATCTGCTAGTTATATTCCGACAGTAGTCGCACAAAAAAAAAAAAAAAAAAAAAAAAACCGTAGGTACACAACTTACATTTGTATGATTTCTCTCCAGTATGTATCAAAATGCCTCCATAATCTCCAGATGCTCTACGACATTACAACCAACATGTGTATGGTTCCTCTCCAGTATGTATAAATATATGAGTCAATCTGCTAGTTATTATGCAACTAAAGCTACACAACTTACAGGGGAAAGCTTTATTTATGGAATGTATCAACATATGGGTCAATCTGCTAGTTATAATACAACTATACCTACACAACTTACAGTGGAAAGCTTTATTTATGGAATGTATCAACATATGAGTCAATCTGCTAGTTATATTCCAACTGTAGTCGCAGAAGAAAAAAAAAAAAAAAAAGTACGAACACAACTTACATTTGTATGGTTTCTCTCCAGTATGTATCAAAATGCCTCCATAATCTCCAGATGCTCTACGACATTACAACCTACATTGGAATTGTTTCTCTCCAGTATGTATAAATATATGAGTCAATCTCCTAGTTATTATACAGCTGTAGCTACACAACTTACAGTGTAAAGGTTTATTTATGGAATGTATCAACATACGAGTCAATCTGCTAATTATAATACAACTGTAGTCGCACAAAAAAAAAAAAAAAAAAAAAACACTGTAGGTACATAACTTACATTTGTATGGTTTCTCTCCAGTATGTATCAAAATGCCTCCCTCTACAACATTACAACCTACATTGGAATGGTTTCTCTCCAGTATGTATAAATATATGAGTCAATCTGCTAGTTATATTCCGACAGTAGTCGCACAAAAAAAAAAAAAAAAAAAAAAAAAAACCGTAGGTACACAACTTACATTTGTATGATTTCTCTCCAGTATGTATCAAAATGCCTCCATAATCTCCAGATGCTCTACGACATTACAACCAACATGTGTATGGTTCCTCTCCAGTATGTATAAATATATGAGTCAATCTGCTAGTTATTATGCAACTAAAGCTACACAACTTACAGGGGAAAGCTTTATTTATGGAATGTATCAACATATGGGTCAATCTGCTAGTTATAATACAACTATAGCTACACAACTTACAGTGGAAAGCTTTATTTATGGAATGTATCAACATATGAGTCAATCTGCTAGTTATATTCCAACTGTAGTCGCACAAGAAAAAAACTGTAGGCACACAACTTACATTTGTATGGTTTCTCTCTAGTATGTATAAATATATGAGTCAATCTGCTAGTTATAATACAACTATAGCTACACAACTCACAGTGGAAAGCTTTATTTATGGAATGTATCAAAATATGAGTCAATCTGCTAGTTCAATTCCAACAGTAGTCGCACATAAAAAAAAAAAAAACTACGTACACAACTTACATTTGTATGGTTTCTCTCCAGTATGTATCAAAATGCCTCCATAATCTCCAGATGCTCTACGACATTACAACCTACATAGGAATGGTTTCTCTCCAGTATGTATAAATATATGAGTCAATCTCCTAGTTATTATACAGCTGTAGCTACACAACTTACAGTGTAAAGGTTTATTTATGGAATGTATCAACATACGAGTCAATCTGCTAATTATAATACAACTGTAGTCGCACAAAAAAAAAAAAACAAAAAAACACTGTAGGTACATAACTTACATTTGTATGGTTTCTCTCCAGTATGTATCAAAATGCCTCCATAATCTCCAGATGCTCTACGACATTACAACCAACATGTGTATGGTTCCTCTCCAGTATGTATAAATATATGAGTCAATCTGCTAGTTATTATACAACTAAAGCTACACAACTTACAGGGGAAAGCTTTATTTATGGAATGTATCAACATATGGGTTAATCTGCTAGTTATAATACAACTATAGCTACACAACTTACAGTGGAAAGCTTTATTTATGGAATGTATCAACATATGAGTCAATCTGCTAGTTATATTCCAACTGTAGTCGCACAAGAAAAAAACTGTAGGTACACAACTTACATTTGTATGGTTTCTCTCTAGTATGTATAAATATATGAGTCAATCTGCTAGTTATAATACAACTATAGCTACACAACTCACAGTGGAAAGCTTTATTTATGGAATGTATCAAAATATGAGTCAATCTGCTAATTATAATACAACTGTAGTCGCACAAAAAAAAAAAAAAAAAAAAAAAAAACACTGTAGGTACATAACTTACATTTGTATGGTTTCTCTCCAGTATGTATCAAAATGCCTCCCTCTACAACATTACAACCTACATTGGAATGGTTTCTCTCCAGTATGTATAAATATATGAGTCAATCTGCTAGTTATATTCCGACAGTAGTCGCACAAAAAAAAAAAAAAAAAAAAAAAAAAAAAACCGTAGGTACACAACTTACATTTGTATGATTTCTCTCCAGTATGTATAAATATGCCTCCATAATCTCCAGATGCTCTACGACATTACAACCAACATGTGTATGGTTCCTCTCCAGTATGTATAAATATATGAGTCAATCTGCTAGTTATTATACAACTAAAGCTACACAACTTACAGGGGAAAGCTTTATTTATGGAATGTATCAACATATGGGTCAATCTGCTAGTTATAATACAACTATAGCTACACAACTTACAGTGGAAAGCTTTATTTATGGAATGTATCAACATATGAGTCAATCTGCTAGTTATATTCCAACTGTAGTCGCACAAGAAAAAAACTGTAGGCACACAACTTACATTTGTATGGTTTCTCTCTAGTATGTATAAATATATGAGTCAATCTGCTAGTTATAATACAACTATAGCTACACAACTCACAGTGGAAAGCTTTATTTATGGAATGTATCAAAATATGAGTCAATCTGCTAGTTATATTCCAACAGTAGTCGCACAAAAAAAAAAAAAAAAAACTACGTACACAACTTACATTTGTATGGTTTCTCTCCAGTATGTATCAAAATGCCTCCATAATCTCCAGATGCTCTACGACATTACAACCTACATTGGAATGGTTTCTCTCCAGTATGTATAAATATATGAGTCAATCTCCTAGTTATTATACAGCTGTAGCTACACAACTTACAGTGTAAAGGTTTATTTATGGAATGTATCAACATACGAGTCAATCTGCTAATTATAATACAACTGTAGTCGCACAAAAAAAAAAAAAAAAAAACACTGTAGGTACATAACTTACATTTGTATGGTTTCTCTCCAGTATGTATCAAAATGCCTCCCTCTACAACATTACTATATACATTGGAATGGTTTCTCTCCAGTATGTATAAATATATGAGTCAATCTGCTAGTTATATTCCGACAGTAGTCGCACAAAAAAAAAAAAAAAAAAAAAAAAAAACCGTAGGTACACAACTTACATTTGTATGATTTCTCTCCAGTATGTATCAAAATGCCTCCATAATCTCCAGATGCTCTACGACATTACAACCAACATGTGTATGGTTCCTCTCCAGTATGTATAAATATATGAGTCAATCTGCTAGTTATTATACAACTAAAGCTACACAACTTACAGGGGAAAGCTTTATTTATGGAATGTATCAACATATGGGTCAATCTGCTAGTTATAATACAACTATAGCTACACAACTTACAGTGGAAAGCTTTATTTATGGAATGTATCAACATATGAGTCAATCTGCTAGTTATATTCCAACAGTAGTCGCACAAAAAAAAAAAAAAAACTGTACGTACACAACTTACATTTGTATGGTTTCTCTCCAGTATGTATCAAAATGCCTCCATAATCTCCAGATGCTCTACGACATTACAACCTACATTGGAATGGTTTCTCTCCAGTATGTATAAATATATGAGTCAATCTCCTAGTTATTATACAGCTGTAGCTACACAACTTACAGTGTAAAGGTTTATTTATGGAATGTATCAACATACGAGTCAATCTGCTAATTATAATACAACTGTAGTCGCACAAAAAAAAAAAAAAAAAAAACACTGTAGGTACATAACTTACATTTGTATGGTTTCTCTCCAGTATGTATCAAAATGCCTCCCTCTACAACATTACAACCTACATTGGAATGGTTTCTCTCCAGTATGTATAAATATATGAGTCAATCTGCTAGTTATATTCCGACAGTAGTCGCACAAAAAAAAAAAAAAAAAAAAAAAAAAAAACGTAGGTACACAACTTACATTTGTATGGTTTCTCTCCAGTATGTATCAAAATGCCTCCATAATCCCCAGATGCTCTACGACATTACAACCTACATTGGAATGGTTTCTCTCCAGTATGTATAAATATATGAGTCAATCTCCTAGTTATTATACAGCTGTAGCTACACAACTTACAGTGTAAAGGTTTATTTATGGAATGTATCAACATACGAGTCAATCTGCTAATTATAATACAACTGTAGTCGCACAAAAAAAAAAAAAAAAAAAACACTGTAGGTACATAACTTACATTTGTATGGTTTCTCTCCAGTATGTATCAAAATGCCTCCCTCTACAACATTACTATATACATTGGAATGGTTTCTCTCCAGTATGTATAAATATATGAGTCAATCTGCTAGTTATATTCCGACAGTAGTCGCACAAAAAAAAACTGTAGGTACACAACTTACATTTGTATGGTTTCTCTCCAGTATGTATCAAAATGCCTCCATAATCTCCAGATGCTCTACGACATTACAACCAACATGTGTATGGTTCCTTTCCAGTATGTATAAATATATGAGTCAATCTGCTAGTTATACTACAACTATAGCTACACAACTTACAGTGGAAAGCTTTATTTATGGAATGTATCAACATATGGGTCAATCTGCTAGTTATAATACAACTATAGCTACACAACTTACAGTGGAAAGCTTTATTTATGGAATGTATCAACATATGAGTCAATCTGCTAGTTATATTCCAACTGTAGTCGCACAAAAAAAAAACTGTAGGTACACAACTTACATTTGTATGGTTTCTCTCTAGTATGTATAAATATATGAGTCAATCTGCTAGTTATAATACAACTATAGCTACACAACTTACAGTGGAAAGCTTTATTTATGGAATGTATCAAAATATGAGTCAATCTGCTAGTTTTATTCCAACAGTAGTCGCACAAAAAAAAAAAAAAAAAAAGTGCGAACACAACTTACATTTGTATGGTTTCTCTCCAGTATGTATCAAAATGCCTCCATAATCTCCAGATGCTCTACGACATTACAACCTACATTGGAATGGTTTCTCTCCAGTATGTATAAATATATGAGTCAATCTCCTAGTTATTATACAGCTGTAGCTACACAACTTACAGTGTAAAGGTTTATTTATGGAATGTATCAACATACGAGTCAATCTGCTAATTATAATACAACTGTAGTCGCACCAAAAAAAAAAAAAAAAAAACACTGTAGGTACATAACTTACATTTGTATGGTTTCTCTCCAGTATGTATCAAAATGCCTCCATAATCTCCAGATGCTCTACGACATTACAACCTACATTGGAATGGTTTCTCTCCAGTATGTATAAATATATGAGTCAATCTCCTAGTTATTATACAGCTGTAGCTACACAACTTACAGTGTAAAGGTTTATTTATGGAATGTATCAACATACGAGTCAATCTGCTAATTATAATACAATTGTAGTCGCACAAAAAAAAAAAAAAAAAAACACTGTAGGTACATAACTTACATTTGTATGGTTTCTCTCCAGTATGTATCAAAATGCCTCCCTCTACAACATTACTATATACATTGGAATGGTTTCTCTCCAGTATGTATAAATATATGAGTCAATCTGCTAGTTATATTCCGACAGTAGTCGCACAAAAAAAAAAAAAAAAAAAAAAAAAAACCGTAGGTACACAACTTACATTTGTATGATTTCTCTCCAGTATGTATCAAAATGCCTCCATAATCTCCAGATGCTCTACGACATTACAACCAACATTGGAATGGTTTCTCTCCAGTATGTATAAATATATGAGTCAATCTCCTAGTTATTATACAGCTGTAGCTACACAACTTACAGTGTAAAGGTTTATTTATGGAATGTATCAACATACGAGTCAATCTGCTAATTATAATACAACTGTAGTCGCACCAAAAAAAAAAAAAAAAAAGACTGTAGGTACATAACTTACATTTGTATGGTTTCTCTCCAGTATGTATCAAAATGCCTCCATAATCTCCAGATGCTCTACGACATTACAACCTACATTGGAATGGTTTCTCTCCAGTATGTATAAATATATGAGTCAATCTCCTAGTTATTATACAGCTGTAGCTACACAACTTACAGTGTAAAGGTTTATTTATGGAATGTATCAACATACGAGTCAATCTGCTAATTATAATACAATTGTAGTCGCACAAAAAAAAAAAAAAAACCACTGTAGGTACATAACTTACATTTGTATGGTTTCTCTCCAGTATGTATCAAAATGCCTCCCTCTACAACATTACTATATACATTGGAATGGTTTCTCTCCAGTATGTATAAATATATGAGTCAATCTGCTAGTTATATTCCGACAGTAGTCGCACAAAAAAAAAAAAAAAAAAAAAAAAAAACCGTAGGTACACAACTTACATTTGTATGATTTCTCTCCAGTATGTATCAAAATGCCTCCATAATCTCCAGATGCTCTACGACATTACAACCAACATGTGTATGGTTCCTCTCCAGTATGTATAAATATATGAGTCAATCTGCTAGTTATTATACAACTAAAGCTACACAACTTACAGGGGAAAGCTTTATTTATGGAATGTATCAAAAATAACGAACTTGTTTTGCTAAAAATGTATCTTATGGCGACGTAGGACAGTATCTATCCTGCATTTCGTAAAAAATTAATCGTATATAAAAGAACCTAGGGTAAACCCTATCCCTGACGGAAATTTATAAGCGTTCCTCATCTGTTTTCAATCTACTTATAGTTGTCACTAGGTCCACTAGATTGCTCTCAATAAAATTACCTAAACTGTTTTTTGAAATATTGTCTATTCCACTAAAGATATTTATAAAAATACAACTACCGGTTTCGGCCTCACACCATCGTCAGGTCTAGTTATGAACTAAATTAGTTTTGAAACTAACTTAGTTCATAACTAGACCTGACGATGGTGTGAGGCCGAAACCGGTAGTTGTATTTTTATAAATATCTTTAGTGGAATAGACAATATTTCAAAAAATAAGTTTGTTTTATTTATTTATTACAAATTCCACAATATGTCCGCGTTCCTCAACTTAGAAGTTCTAAACTGTTTTGTCATGGGAAAGGGCTTACTGCATGCACTGTTAAGAAAGCAGGCTTAATTGTAACATAAGCAGTTTTACTTAATTCTATAAATACTGTTTCTTTTTCCTGGGGGTTTACCCTAACGTTCAAATAAGCAGCTACACGGGCGACAACATATGATCGCTCATGTTTTCAATCAAAACTAAAAATCTGATTTTTTTTTTGCAGCTGTTCCACTATTGAACTGAGAATGCCAAATATTTTTAATTACAAGTGATTGTTTAAGACCTATTTTTGTTTTTATTTATTTTATTTTTTCAGACATTTAGGGAGAAATCCTTTCATTTGTGATTGTAATTTACGTTGGCTTGCAGAATATCTACATCGTAACCCAATTGAAACATCAGGTGCACGTTGTGAAACCCCAAAAAGAATGCAAAGACGACGGATCGAAGCTTTGAGAGACGAAAAATTCAAATGTACGGGTAAGCAAGGCCCCCAACAGCATTATACGGTACGTCGAGACGTCAATTTTCCCAATAAATTTACTGGAAAAGTATTACGTTGTCATTTTAATTTTGACTTTGCGAAAAAAGTAAGCAGTGTTGTGCACTACTAAAATCACGATATATATATATGTGTATATATATACATAAAATATTAATTAAAATGATGGTAATGAAATCAAATTCTTGTTAATTTTCATCGAAATAATCAATGCAGATGTACTTTTCGCGTCAAATTCCTCTTCAAGATTGGAAAGCAGTGGTGCAGAATTTGTGGTGAAGGTGCTACTAGCATGGATGAAGTGGGCTTGGTGCGAAAAATACTTCGCCGTTGTTCATTTCGCTAAAAATTAACAAGAATTGGATTTCATTACAATAATTTTAATTAATTTTGCTATGTCGAATACTTATAATTTGAATTGAATGGTTGTTTTTCTAACTAATGTGGGTATTTATTATTGTTATGGTTACTTTAGTTTGTTTGAAATTCAATAAAAAAAATTCTACCATACTTAACGCTGTAAAGTGTTTTCTACCCTCCCTCTGTACAATACCATCTCTAACTGCTATCATAATAGCTTTCCAACTCCGTGCCTCCCACTATTTATACTTTCCTTGTAAGAACTAACTTTGGAATTAATTCCAAAACACAATTGTTTTATATTGTTCCCCAAAAATAATGCGATGGTCCGAAGAAACATTCGTTTTTTACTTTTTGGAATATCATACTCAATTTATTTGAGTTGTAATATGAAAAATTATTTTATTGTTTTATGTGTATCGTATTATGCTGTTAAAGTACTAACTTTGGGGTGCTAAAATGTCTACTGATTACTAATTTCATGTTTCTTTTGTTGATTACTCGTATTCCCTAGGTATTAATTCATGTTAACCGTTGGTTTAGGTGTGGAAGACTACAAAAGCCGACTTGTAGGAGACTGTTTGATAGACTCAGACTGTCCCAGCGGCTGCTCCTGTTCTGGCACTACTGTCGACTGCTCCGGCCGCGGTTTAACTGAATTCCCCAAAGATTTTCCGATCTATACAACAGAATTGTTAGTATCTCCCTAGGTAGAGATGAACTGTAAAGAGATGGCTGGAGGGTAAGGTGGGGGAAAGATGGGCAGTGACCGAGGATACACAATCCCTACCACCACGCTCTCGTATTCCCACTACCACACCCTGTCTCTCTAATTTGTCTTTTATTAGGCTGGCTACTATAAAACAAGTGTACCTTTTTCTCAAAATAAGCAATAATTATATGAAATAATAAAGCAGCATACATCACTATATTCCAAAAATTTATTTGGATGATATTTTAGAAAAAGCTGAGTAGCCCTATCCCCAGTCTCAACTTCCCCACTGGCCATCTCTTCTTACAATTGATTAAACTGTAATTAAAGTATAGTCAGAAATAAGAAATACTTAAACCTAATTGTTTTACTTGATTTAAAACTTCATTTTTTTTTTCATTCACAGATTAATGAACGATAACAGTATTGGAAGAATTAAATCTGACGGTTTATTCGGACGTTTGCCGAATTTGGTGAAGCTAGATTTAAGAAGAAATCACATTACTGGAATTGAAGGAAATGCTTTTGAAGGCTGTGTACATCTAAACGAATTGTAATTGTTATAGTAGTTAAGTAGATTAGAAAGGTTAATTTAGCCATACAGTTAAAAGAGTGGATTTTATTTTTTTTACAAGCAGGTTCACTCGGCGTTGATGTATAGGACCTGTATGTAGACTCTCATTAGGTGTGAGGTTGGGGTAACAGACTGACTTATCTGGAACATAGTCAGTAAAACATTTTAATATTATATGAATAAAGTGGTCGCTTCATACAAAAACTTTTTTGAAGCGACCCCTTTTTCTTCTGGCCTTTCAAAGCCTATGTCTCTTATAATATTTTGGGTATACAGACAGGTTGATTCAGCTGCAAAGAACCATCATCCTGACTTTGGAACCGAAAAAAATAAAATCACGGGGCAAGTTTGAATTGGAACAGCTGTGGTATCAATCGATACAAGGGAAAGGAATTATTTCACTTAATATCGTCTCGATGATTTTTACCATGTAAAACAATGAAATGTCAGTGAGCCCTCATATGAAATCTTGTTATTGGGTTCATCTAAACATATCGGTTGAGATAACAATGGGGAAGTAGAACCAGAAGTTCAGAACTATCTGAACGCACTTAATCTAAAAAAAATTCAGTTTTGGTGATTTTTCCTGTGACCTAAAATATTAAAGAACCATACATGCCATTTTTCAGATTTATAAGCAACGCGAAAGTGCCTCAGAATTAGATCAGTAATAAAAAAACAGAATACAGTTCTAAAAAACTGTATGTAATGAAAATCTTTATTTATTCAGAAGTAAAATATGATTTTAGTATAAGATTCAGAACTAGGACAGGATGTTTCGGCCAAAAAAAAAAATATATTCACATAGAAATAAGAATCTTGGAAAAAAATTACTTTCCACCCCCTTCTTTAAAGGCCAGTGCTCTGCAAAAAGGTTTTTAAAAAATATTACTTTAAAATGAAAAAGTATTCAATTTTTATCAATAATACCTTTTGTTTCAGAATTCTGGCAGAGAATGAAATTGGAGAAATTCACAACAAAATGTTTATTGGACTTCACAATCTAAAAGTATTGTAAGATATTTTATAGCATAATAAATTATAGTTTACTTTATCTTACATGAGGGAGGGAGAAGGGGTGGGGTCAAAACTATAATACAAGACCGTCACAAAACAATGAGAAAACCTAGTTCTACTGCGACCTTTGAGGGTACTGAGAAATTACTTTTTTTAAACAAAAAATTCGTTTTATCTGCGACAAGAAGATGGGAATGGGAAGAGTCTTACCAAGAGACTCGATATAAACTAATGAATTCTGTATATTAAATGTTCTATGCATTTCTTATTGGTTGTTTTGCTCATTTTGTTTTGTTATCTGACCCGCGCTTAAAAGTCTAGGGCATATTGGGGCCCGGAAGTGCAGAAAGATTGCCGACCCTTGCTATAGTGTAACCAGGTAGCTCGTATAGATAGTCAGTTTCATTTTTCGGGCTCCAAATACAATGTACGATCTGCCATCTAAATACATAATGGCAGAATGCTTTCACTGACCTTTTTTCACTCTTCCCAATTTCTTTTCTTTTTAATAACATTGGCGTACTGTAATATGGATGAACATCTTGGATTCCCTTAAAAATACCATCCCTGAGATGTATTTCAAATTTCCCCCTTTCTTTGTTTTACTGGCGGAATCAACGCTGAGTGCTGGACTTCGCCCTTCAATGAACTTTGAAATTTCCATGAATAAGTGATAATTGATAATTTATTTACTTATTACACAAGATAATTAATATTACATTATTTTCAGGTCATTGTACGGCAATAAAATAAGTTGTGTTATGCCTGGATCATTTGACTCATTAACATTACTTCATACTCTGTAAGTTATTCATTTAGCTTTTAACAATAGGTTCGTTCACTCCTAAAGCAATCCGGATAAATGATCCAATGGTAATAAACTAATCCGTAGCTTCACAAGACAGCAGTAAAATGAATATCTATGACACTCAACACAGCCTAAGATGTACCTTATGTATAACACAAATTTGAAAGCTCAACATTAGTGCAAACGAGATTCCGAGATGTAATCAATGGGGATCATGCCTCTATTTTGGATCACTTATCCGAATCGCTTTCAGAAATCACCTATTGTCTATCAAATTGAAAATAAAATTTATTTTAATCAGGAATACTGTTTCAGAAATCTACTTTCCAACCCGTTTGTGTGTAATTGTCATCTTGCATGGTTTTCTGAATGGTTGCGACGTAAGGAATTATTCGCTGGAAGTCCTCGTTGTGCTTCTCCTGCCAGAATAAAAGACGTTGCAATTCATGAAATTCCTCAGTATGAATTCAAGTGCACTAGTGAGTACACATATATTTTAAAAAACTAACAGTTTTATGCATGATTGATTTATAGAAACGCTTTATTACTTTCTCAGTCAAACGTTATGTAATTAGACACACGTTTGAGCTTCTAACCTTCAAGATGTTCTCTAATTTGAGAAAGGACCAATACGAACAAAGTTATAACGCTCCAAAGAATGGTACAATAAATTGTTGTAGCAAATAGTTCAAAATAATATTTGAATTTTAATGCATGGCAACGAGTTCGAGAATATGTTTTTATTATTGGTAGTTATTGAGTTTAGTATTTATTGAAAAGTTTTTCTTGTATTACAAAACTGGGATAAGAGCAATTCTCGTTTTGCAAAAAACATTCGGTTATGAGGGAAGTGATTTGTAAAAACGTGGTTGTTATAAGAAAGACTTTATGTAATAAACCATACCATAACCGATATTTTTACTTCCCCAGCTATAAGAAGTCTACGGGAAGTTATGTAATTTCATATTTTCCGATCCCTTGATTCCAAAAATGAAAAACAAATTGTCTGTGTCTGTGAACTAGGTAACTCCCATTAGAATGAATGTATCAACAGGAAATTTTATATGTGTGTCGAGAACCCTCTAAGGACGACACCTATTGATTTTCAGCCAAATCGGCCAAAGGCATGTAATGAATTTATTGACACAAAATTTCATATGTAAATTCGTACCACCTAAACTACGCGGAGTGGGCCAAGGAAAGGAGGGATCAGAGGCGTCTCAAGTCAAAAACCACATGAACCGCCTATGTAATGAATGTATGAACATGAAATTTTATATTTAAATTCAAAACCCTGTACGGATGGCATCTATTAATTTTCCGCGAAATAGTCCGAAGGAGGGAATACGCCTCAAAAATCCTAGTATCTGCCGGTATAATGAATGTATCTACACAGAATTTAGTATGAGCCCCTATGTAAGTCAACTATTGATTTTTAGCCCGAACGGTCAATTGGTTTTGGAAGGAGAGCGAAATGTAATCGATTACTTCGTTCTGGGAAAGTATATTACCCGTATTCACCAACGAGTTTTTTTCATTAAGTCCCTAAATTTGTAACATTTTTATTATATATATGATATTATAATATATATAATAACATAATATATTTATTATAAATTTATAATTATATCAATTTTTTCAAATAATTTATAGGCGAAAATGACCAGGGCTGCTTAGGAGATAACTATTGTCCACCAAAATGCGTTTGCGCCGGAACTGTGGTCAGATGTAGCAGAACGAAACTGACTGAAATCCCACGTGGAATACCTCCAGAAACTTCTGAACTGTAATTTAGAATATTTACTATTTAGTTGAAGTTTAATATGTATTAATTGCACATGTATTACATGTATGCACATGTATTACATGTATGCACATAAACGTGTAGCCTCATGTGAAATATATATAGATCTCTTCAAATAATGAGTAGCTATATTTGAATTTAAAATAAAATAAATTAAAAATTATGTGTATATTTTCAGCTATTTAGATGTCAACGAAATTCAGTCGATCGAAGTTGCTAAAATAAGTCATTTAAAATATTTGACTAGGCTTGACTTGAGCAATAATCAAATTTCAGTTATCTCTAATTTTACTTTTGTTAATCTCACTAATTTATCCACATTGTAAGTATTCACTAAGCATGTTTTTTTTTCTATTAAATAATTTTTATATTCATTATATTGAAAAATTATTGGAATTAACGTTCCCGTTTTTTTAAATTTATTTCGTTTCACAGAATTCTGAGCTATAATAAAATACAATGTATCGAAGGGCAGGCTCTAGCTGGTCTTAAGATGCTTAGAATTATGTAAGTTATGTATTTCTATGTACTTTAATTTATCTGTATTATGATTCTCTGTTTAATAACTTTTTGTTTTTAATAGATCTCTACACGGAAATAATATTTCTATGATTCCTGATGGAGCATTTTCTGATCTTCACAGTATAACACACTTGTAAGTATCACCCATAACTTGTAAATTACTGTAAAAATACTTCTTTGAACTTTTTTTTACGATTAAAACATATTCCTAAATGATGGTTAAGAAAAAATACAACTTTTATTCACAATATTTTTATCAAATAAGAAAAAAATAGAAAGAAAAAAGTTAATCTGAATCGTTCTGAAAATCGTCGCTTCACTGTTTCTGCTATTTGTTTTGTTGGGAAATCGGGATCGAAACTATTCAAAAAACCTTCCTACAGTCTGCATGTCGAAGACCATCTATGAAAAACTATTGTGGTTGCCTATCCTCCAAGGTATCTTGGAAACTTTTGAAGCCATAATAATAATAATAA
The DNA here is from genome assembly GCA_963662175.1 of Aradus depressus. Taxonomy (NCBI): domain Eukaryota; kingdom Metazoa; phylum Arthropoda; class Insecta; order Hemiptera; family Aradidae; genus Aradus; species Aradus depressus. The sequence continues at coordinate 23,735,736 of OY759218.1, read as the reverse complement.
TATTTATAACGTGGTAGGTAATTGCATGGTTATAAATTAGATACATAAACAGCTACTAACTCTTAGAGTCTGACACACAGGAGATTAATAATAACAGTACTATTAAAAAAATGAATAAATAAAAACTTGAAAATATATGAATACAAAAATAATAATACTAATAAATTCAGTAGATACATTTTTTTAGTCTAATTAGACTTGGACGGTGTTATGCAAAAAGGAGGTTATGGCATGTAGCTGTGATGATGCATGGTGCGTTAGAGTACTTCCGACAGGTTACCTAAAGACGTGCTTCGAATAACATTTATATTTAATTGTTTTGTATATATAACGAATTAATTCGAGAAATACAGACCCTTTCATTGTTTTAATGCTTTCAATGCTAAAACATAATATGGAAATATTGAAGAAATAACTAAGTTTTTTTATTATTTCAAGGCTACAGTATTCATGTTGTACCTTAGTGACGAACTTAGGAACTAAGAAGTTTAACTAAACAGTCATAACCACATTCGCTTTTTTTTTAAATTGTTTTTACTTCCCCGGCTATACGAAGTATAGGGGAAGTTATGTAATTGATCAGAAATTCGATGCAGTGTTCGGATTTTTAAGATAAAATCTTTAATAATTGCCGTTGTATGAAGCTACTATGTAAGTCAAACATTGAGTTTTAGCCCAAACGGTCGATTGGATTTGGAGGATGCGCGAAAATAATGCATTAATTCGTGCTGGGGAAGTACATAGCCAGTGATTCAACTGCGACTTTTTTTAGTTTATCTTTTACTATCTTTATAGTTGATATTTCTAAAATAATATAACTAAATTGTTGAGTTTTAATTAATCAAAGTAGTGGTTTGGGCAGAAAGTATAATAGAGAACAATATATTTATTACATGTTTATTAATTAATAAATTAATTCAATGTTCGTCTACGGAACCCTTCAGTGTATGATCTGATCAAACTGATATTTTTTTCTAGAGTGACCAGAGGAAACACTTTCAAAAGCTTAAAACTGACCTGACTTTTAATTTATTACAAATTGAATAGTTCCAATGAAACTGTGTAATTAGCAATTTTTGTGGCGATTGTGCACCGATCTTAATTTTTTTGTACCTCAAAAGAATGTCTTTATTAGTCATTTTGGGTTTAGCGTCTCATCAACTGATGTGGTTTTGTTGTCCTTTTCTGAACATACATTGATGATCAACAGAAGTGTGAACTATATGTTTACATTCCTAAATAATCGACCAGAACCCCGTAAGGACGTCTTTTTTTCTCTACTCTTCTACTGAAAAAAATGAAAATCCCATTCAGGACTGTTTACTACAAATAGTATTATTATTTTCCTATTGTTTCAGGGCACTTGGCTCCAACCCGCTATATTGTGACTGTAGTTTGAAGTGGCTGGCTGATTGGGTGAAACGAGATTATGTTGAGCCTGGAATAGCACGATGCAGTGAACCTCCTCTACTTAAAGATAAACTGATTTTAACTACACAGTCAAGTCATTTTCATTGCAAAGGTAACCATTAAACCATATAGGGCTTGTTCTGGCATCTGACTCGTCTAGTTGATTGTAATAGCTAACACCAAGGATAAAAGTTATTAATTGGGAAAATGTTCCAAAATTCTAAATACGTCCAGCGAACAAGCACCATAACCAGACAATTATATTAGTTTTGACCAGTAAATGACTCTAGTTTAAATGTTTCTACACGGCAGGAATGTTAAACTCCGTACAATATACATTATAGGAATATCGGATATAAAATTATCGGAGAATAAATGTTATGTCGTTGGCTGGCAACTCTGGGCGGAAATTCACTGACTGACTTCCGATAAGAAGAACACCCATTAAAATATTAAGTAAAGGTGGAATTATCCTTAATACATCACAAACTTGACTAGAATATTCTGTTTTAGACCTACTTAACAGAGATATTGTAATTAAAAGCGAATACCTATATTTAAAAAAACATTTTTCACACCAAGTAAGTAAATGTACTTACCTTAGAATACAATCTGCTTTTCTAACAGTACCTGCAGTAAACCCTTTCTCACAATAAAAAAGTTCAGCTAATTTTATTTTAGTTTTATTGAAAACAAGCTAGTGGGCCTAGAGGGACAACTAATAGTGAATTGAAAACAGATAAGGATGCGGACTGCTGTTTTATATTATAAGAAAATAAAGGTAAACATCCGCTGGGAGGGGGTGTCCATGCAAATAACATATTCTCCATGTATTGAATTATGTATTTTCAAAATGTTTTGCAAAATATCTCGATGAATGTTCATCAATAACAAAGTTAGCTTAGAAGATGTAAAGCATTACCTTTCGAACAATGTTCATTTTTCTTATTCTATCTAGGTCGTGTAAGAAATGAAATTTTGGCAAAATGCAATGCTTGTTATACGAACCCATGTTCCAATCAAGGCCAGTGCGAACCCTTGCCAGAACGGAAGTACAAGTGTGTCTGTTCGCCCGGATATCACGGCGCGCACTGCCAATATATGATCGACGCATGCTATGGAAACCCTTGCAGAAATCAGGGTAACTGCAGAGTCCTTGAAGAGGGAAGATTTAGGTAAGAACTGCAGTTTTACATTATTTATAATATATTTTTACCTATACATTAGGGTGGACCGAAAATGATTTTTTTCAAATTTCGAATTGGACCAACCTTACAAGATCATCTTTCATGTTTCACACCGCCTAATATTCTTGCCTTGTATATTTCTTATGGTTCACTGTGCAGAATAATTCATTTATTTTATTTTCATGTATGAAATTAACTTTTTTTAAACTTTTCAGTTGTGAATGTCTCCCTGGATTTACTGGCACCCATTGTGAAAATAATATAGACGATTGCATTCAAAATAAATGTGAGAACAACGCTACTTGCGTGGATTTAGTTCAAGCATATGAGTGTCAATGTCGCCCTGGATATATGGGTGAGTATTTCTTTATTATTTGTTTCACTTAAAAACAATAATTTAGCGTAATATTTTGGAAATGTGACTGCAATTGATAGATAGTTGAATTTTAAATTTATATAGCTATAAATATTTGGCTTATTATTTAAAATGTATTCATTTTTATTTATTATATTTTATTCTCATAGGTGAATATTGTGAGAAAAAAATTCCATATTGTACCAAAGAATTCAACCCTTGCAAAAATGATGCACAATGTGTCAACCACATCACACATTATACTTGCGAATGTCTTATTGGGTTCGCTGGAGAAAATTGCACCATAAATGTGGATGATTGTAAAAACAATATGTGTCAGGTGAGACAAAGGAAAAAAAAGCTTATGTAACTAATTATATGGAACTAATTCAATTTCTGCCTAAATCGGAGAAATGGCGATTGACATTACTACTTTGAATATACATTTAAAATTATTATAGTTTCTCCATCAAATTCGATAAATTAGTTTTATGTAGAAATGTATAGATACTTAATTTTGATCCGCCGCGAACTCTTAATTTATATAGTAACTAATGACTCTTTAGCAGTGACTGTGTCCCTCTCTTCTGAAGGAAATATATATATATATTTATTAATCATAAATTTTGTTGAGTGCCTCTATTATGGAAAACGTTTTTCTTACTCATATTAAAAAATGAATGTGCTGTAAATAACCAGTTGTAATAATTCATTTAAAATCGCAGAGTGAAAAATATAAAGAAAAATAAGAACTATGATTTTTAATTTTTTATTGATGAAGTATAATAATATTATTTCCAATTTCATTAATAAAAATAGCATTTAGGACTTCTCAGAACTAACTTCCCTTAATAATAATTAACTTAGATAGAGGCTAACTGGTTTATGATGTGAAGAATAAGGAATAAAGACATCAAATCTTTCTTACCTCTCACTGTGTGAAAATGAAAGTATATTCAGGAAACTTGTAGGGTATTTCAAGAATGCCCTATCGAAAATATGGACTATCCAAAAGTTGTGGGAATAAATTTCGAGTCGACTTCGAAAATATTATACGTATAGATTCTTTTTTCTTTTGGGTGAGGAAGAGGGATTATTATTTTTTTTCAAATCCAGAAAAAAAACTATCAGTAATTTCTCTCTTCGCTAATTGTTTTTTTTCTCGAGGTAGAAACAGTTTTGGTATTAGTTTATTGTATTAAAAGTTATAGAACTTATAATTGCAATTTATTTTTTAGTGTGCTCATTCTGCATAAGGATTTGCTGGTATTATATATTTTATTTACAGAATGGGGCAACTTGTGTCGATGGAATCAATGATTACACTTGCAAGTGCGCCGATGATTATGTTGGAAAATTTTGCGAGGTTGCGCCAATGGTTGCCATGCTGTATCCTCAGACATCGCCTTGTCAACACCACGACTGCAAAAATGGAATTTGCTTTCAGCCAATGGGATCTAACGACTATATTTGTAAATGTGCTCCAGGCTATTCAGGTTAGTAAATTATATTTTTTGGTGCCTAAGGTTTGCTTTAGTTGTATTTCATCGAAAAGAAGAACCAAATCCTAATATTGAGTTCTTGAAAAAATGAATTAATTGAAAGGAAAATTTAAAAAATTGTAGTTATTCGTTAGTTAATTCCATGCGCATTGCATAAATGGCATTTTTGTATTTCCCTTCAATTTAAAGTTGTTTATTGTATCTTCTGATACTAGTGTTAAATACCATAGTAAATTGAACTTTTTTTTTTTACTTTTATTAATAAAGATACTGTTGTGTCACAACAATCAGCCTCTGTGATGATACAAGTATGGTGGCATGAATGGCGCACTTGGATTTGTATGTATGGGTTTGTTTATAAAAGAAGGCATGAATGGCGCGTGAGAGGGTGGCTACCCAGTGGTAGGTCTCTAAAACTAATTATTGAACTCTTGGAGTGTTAGAACGTCCTGGTGAAAATAAAAAAAGACAGCTCTGGAGCACAGATGATTTCAGAAAGGGGAGTTTAAAATACAAGAGAATGTGTTGATGAAAGATACTAATTTAGGTTGGCAATAATTCACGATTCCACCTTCTTGGGGAATTTTGTGGTATGTGTAGTGAAGATAATGGATGTATTTCTGGGTCTGTATTTGAGACAAGTTTTCTGAAAAACCCGTAATAGTCCGTTGTTTCGGATACTGTGTTGATTACGAGATCGTTATGAAGTGTTCTGTTGTTCTGCACTGTTATGTGTGTTTTTTTTAATGAAACTCCTGAATTCGTTTTATGTTGGATATTTTTGCGGAACCGTATATTTGTGATCCATATGTTAATAGTGGTCTCAGTAAAAGCGTAACATATCTGTTTGGTTAATTGGGGCGAACAACTGCTTTATATATGTAACATATCTGTCTTTGTGTTCAATTTCGATTATCTATTAAAGACCGTAGCGTAATTTTATATATATATATTATATAATGAAAAACAAATTATTCATTCTTTAGCCTAACTAAAATTCCTCATTCTACATGTTTAAAAAAAAAAAAGTATCTCGAAACTGTTTTCTAAAATTAATCGCGCACTAATTACTAACAGGATTATTTGATGAAGGTGGTTTGAAAACAAACAAAGATTTGCCTTCCGCCTCCCAAAATATATTTATTTTATTTTTCTTGACATTTCGCCTATCATTTGCATTATCAAAACTTAAGTGATTAAAAAATAATAATACAATTTGATAATCATTTTTATGGTAATCAATATCCAATGTTTTATCAATAAAACAGTCGCTTAGTAACTAAAAATCGCATGGTTAATTATTATGATTCATGCTCGGGCTTTAACCACGAGATCATATCGCCTACTACTAGAGCGCTCTTTCGTCACTCTGGTGGACATGAGCCCGACTCTATTGTGGAAGTCCTAAATTTTGCCTACCCTAAATTTTTATTCACCTAGGGCAGGGGTCTTTAACGTGTACAGGACATCGTACAGGCTCGGGACCATCGCTCAACGTCCCATCCGAAGGTTGGCGTGCTTAAGTTTATTTTACCTCCCAGATAAAATAAACTAAGGGCCTCGGCCGGGTTTCGAACCCACGATCTTGAGCTCGAAAGGCAAGCACGCATACCACTGAGCTACCACCGCCCCCTAAAACATGGTGTTTTATTGGTAAAAATTTGGATATTGGCTACCATAAAAAACTATGATTATCTAAAAAATATATAAATTTTTATCACAAAAGTTTTGATAATGCCTAAATAGGTGAAACGTCAACAAAAATAAAAATTATATATATACATAAAATGATATATACCGAAGGTCAATCTTTGTTTGTTGTCAAACCACCTTCATCAAGAGAACATTATACTGGTCTCAATTCAAGAATATTTTTTCTTCCTCAAACAGGTTTATTTTATTCATTTTTTCTTACATTGTAATTAAATTACATTAATTTAAAATGAATTTCCGCAGGAAAGCAATGTGAGTATCTGACCAGTTTGAGTTTCATGTACAACACATCTTTCGTGGAGATGGAACCCCTTCGGACCAAACCAGAAGCTAACGTTACCATGGTCTTCACAACAATCCAGGAGAATGGTGTACTTTTCTATGACGGGCAGTCTGAACACTTGGCTGTCGAACTGTTCAACGGACGAATTCGAGTTAGTTACGACGTCGGTAACTATCCCGTCTCCACAATGTACAGGTATAGTTTTAATGAGTAAAGAATATTTAAATGTTATTTAAAATCTCGAAATTTTCCGCTAGGACAGTTTTTGCTATTGAAGTTTCGTTTATGAATTTCTGGATAAAATAAGATTTATTGGAATTCGTTCAATATTTCAAATGTAAAAAAAACAATCATACGATGATTTTATCATGTATTTATAAAATGTATGAACAAGTAAAACTCAAGTAGAGGTGTACTTCTGGACAGACTTGGTTCGCTAGTGTGATCAGCTGTTCTTTGAAGTATTGAATACTTTTCAGGAAATGTATTTAAAGAAATCCATTGCCACAATACATTTATTTGTATTCTTTATTATTGTATTTTGCATCTATTTATATTCGTTTATTATTGTAGTTTTTTTAAGTATTCGTTCACAAAAATGTACTTGTAACTGTTTTGTTTATTATTGGTTGTTGTGTGAAGTTTTAACCTCCTTATCTCCAGTTGTTTTTTTCTTTTTTGTGTTTCTTTTGTCCTCTGGATAAGTGATATATATCACATATATATATATCCATTGCGAGGTCACTGATTGCGCATCTACAAGTTTAGAATATTCCTTCTAATTTGGAATATATGTCTTGTGAACTTTACAGTTTTGAAATGGTCTCTGATGGGAAATACCATGTTGTGGAACTTCTTGCAATCAAAAAGAACTTCACGCTTCGTGTGGACAGAGGTTTGGCACGGTCTATTATCAACGAAGGGTCACAAGAGTTCTTGCGTCTTACCACACCCTTGTATATCGGCGGGGTACCTCCCGAACCTGGACAAAACGCCTTTACACAATGGCATTTGCGAAACGTTACCAGCTTCAATGGTAAAATTCATATATTTTTTAATTGCTTTGTACAAATAACAATAAAAAGTCAGCAAAGTATGATATAAAAGGCCATGCATGCAGAATAGCGAATTTCCATTGTAGGCATTCATATTATTTTCCTCATGACAATTGACAGAAAATGGCGCGGCTAGCATCTTCTGAGGCAGCTTGAAGGGTTATCAGGTGGGAACTATGTGGAAAGACGCTGTGCGAGAGGATCCGGATGAGTACTAAATGAACGTATGAAATGAAATTTGCTTTAATTCAGACCCTCGATTCGTTTAGCTTTTCCCCCAAAATTATTTATCTTTCGCAAAACATTGTCTGGTTTTATACCTGACACCTCCGTCTTGTAAAACTCAACGAACCTTAACATTTTCATTTCACTTCACTTTCTGATTATTTGTCTCCTAAGCGAACCTTCAGGTCCCGCTAATTATATAAATGCAACTCGGTCCGAGTAAAAATTTCTCGTCCGAGTGTACTCTGACTGTATAAACGTGATTATTTATTTACAGGATGTATGCGTGAACTTTGGATCAACCACAAGCTGGTTGACTTTACGAATGCAGAGCGACAACAAAAGGTGACCCCAGGATGTTCCTTGATGCACGAGGAAGAGGAAATGGTGGAGGAAGATGGTCAGATCCGAGACACTGAAGATGAAACTGATGTCATCGAAACACAGGACAAAGACCCCTGCACCAAGAACAGTTGCAAACATGGCAGCAAGTGTGTTCCCAAAAATCCGTCTGAATACGCCTGCAAATGTTTGCCAGGCTGGAGCGGGAAGTACTGCGAACAAGGTTTGTTTTATTAACGAGATTTTATATCCCTTCTCCTATCAATTGTTTATTATTTTTTGAGTTCTATGACCAGTTTGGCTCACTGGTAGTCTCTGCCCTCCTAGAGAGGTAAGGTTGGGAGGTCCTTTATTAAATAAATAATAATAATAAAATAAATACATAAGAAAAGTTCATAAATATAGCTTTCAGAAAACCCTATTTTTTTTCGAAACTTTTCTGCTATCCCCATTCCACCACCTTGATTAAGTCAGAGAAGGCCGCAGGGATCCCTTCCATCCTGCATGTAATGTAACATTTATCGACACAAAGTTTAGTATGAGGGATTAGGAGCCCCTATGTTGGTCAACTGTTGGATATTAGCGCAAACTGTTGACTTGTTTTGGAGGGGGTGCGAAAAGTTAATTGATTAATTCGTTCTGGGGAAGTACAAAGCCAGATTCACTGACGATTTTTTTCTATAATGGAATGGAACTATTTAAAAGAGGATACGTAGAAAAGATAAGACAATTAAATCTATGAAAAATTACTCTGTATAAGATTCTTGCGTTTGCATTTCAGATTTTTTATTTTATTTTTTCAATTTTGTTCGGAAATATATTTTATAGTGATTATTTAGATACGTACTTATTTATTTATTTGTGTCTTGATTTCAGCACCCACTTGCCGCAAAGAACAAACACGAGAATTTTACTCTGAAAATGGCTGCCGATCTAGAAAACCTTTGAAACTTGCCAAATGCGAGGGGGGTTGTGGCGGTTCCTGCTGTCGTGTTCGGAAAACAAAACGTCGCAAAGTTCGTCTCATCTGTCAAAATGGTACTCGGTACACTAAAGATATAGACATCGTCCGAAAATGTTCTTGTACAAAAAAGTGTTACTAAAAATTCCTTTGTATATCTCTGTTTCAAGACAAAACAAATGTCTTAGCAAGTACGAGTATTAAAAATGCCATCAGTATTGCCTATTTCATACCACTGCCAATTTTCGTTCTGTTATATTTTGTACATACCTGAGGATTAATATTATTATTTATATTTACTCCAAAATATTAGGGTAATTCCATGTGACTTCAAAAATGTTATGTTCAAAAATCATCTGGTATCAAGGAAGATGTGGTAAATCACGAAAAGTCTAATAAAGAGTTAGTTAGAGGTGCCGTAGGCACTTGATTTGCCTTCATCGAACTTGAGTCAGCAACTAAAACAGTTGATTGGTTTTTATGTACCCGGCGTCACAGCCTCTTGGCTTGATTAGAGATGCACGGTATCGTTTAAGCAATTATGGATACCACGATAATATCGAGAATATATCGTCGTCGGAAATTGCTATCAAGGTTGTTTATATGTATATATATATTATACTAATTCAATTATGCTCTATTGTTAGGGTTAATACTTTTTTCCCTAATTCATTCAATTCGAAGACAATATTTTTTCACATTATGCATTTATAGTACAATTGAATACAATAAATAAAAACAAAGAGCTTGTTTAACTTTTATATTATTTAATTCCAAAAAAATATATACGATACATATAGTGTACCAGTATCCCCACTAAGTTAGTAAAATGTATTGTGTATTTTTTATTATAAAGAGTACGCTCATTTAATTTTCTTCTTGTACTTCGATATTATGATATATAGCCCTTATTTTATGTTCTATGTACTCTACTATAAACCCCCATTAATTTTGTATTTTTTTTTTTTTTTTTTAATTTCTTACCTAATATTTGTTTTTGATTTTAGTTAGGTTCACACTCAAATATTTTTAAATGTTCTGTTAAGGCAGAACTTCCCTCCTCCCCTCGTAGACTTCCCTAGGGGACAAGGTATCACAGCCTTAGGTAATCTCAGATAACCTGATGATTGTATAAATATGACAATCTAGCAAACTTAACTCATCACTTTGAACTTTGTGCAGACGATGGCGTAATCCAAAACCGGTAAACTATACGAGTATAAATGTGGAATTAGACAATATAAAAGTTACACAAGTTCTTTGTTTTATTTATTTTATTAGTTTTCCATCATGTCGACATAAATTGTAGAAATGTATTCGGACAATTTAATACAATTCTAAAAATTCGAACAAAATTTAAGATTATGCACTTTATTTTTTGAACAAATCTTTTTTATTGACTTTTCGAAACATGAACGATGCTTAAACCCTTCACAGTTGGCCAATGTACACAGTGCATGGGGCCAAGAAAAAAAAATCTTTACAGTAATGCAGAATTTGCCTATTGCATTACTAAAAAAAAATTATATTCATTCATTACAAATATTAATCAGGAAAAGTGAAACATTTTCCCCGTATTTGGCTGCCTATAAAAAAGAGAAAATGTATAACATTTAACATTTAGTGGTAGCTGTATACATATTCAGGAGTTATTACATTTTAACTTTGTAATTTATTTGTGTATAAATTATGGTTTACAATAATACCATACAACATACTAGGAATCTGATAATTCTTTGTTAAATTGTTTATTTTCAACACGGAGGTTGAAGCGCTAGGTTGAACAGTGAGAGTCTGTATTATCGAATTATACTATATCGCTGTATTAAATATTTTGGAATTTGTATATCGACTATAAACAATATAGTCAACTCAGGAGACTGTGCCCCAAAAAATACGTTTTTTGAGTTGACGTGGAATTACCGATCTATAGTTTTTAATATCTATATTATTTGTTTTTTAATATTTCGTTTGCAATATATAATGGCTGATCTCATGATGTCCCTTAATTTACTTAATTTTTTTCTATGAAACATAGAGATAAAAAAATGTATTGTGTATGAAATAACTCAATTTACACTTTACAGATGTTAAGGCGCACTTGTGTCACGTAGTGGAAAGTATATATTATGTCTAATAATTACTTATTTAATTTGTATATTTCTTTATTCTGTAAAATAATCTAAGTCATTTTTATGAAATTATAAAATGAAATAAATTAATAATTAAGAAATTTGTTGTTGTAAGTAAAATGTTAATAATATTAAATGAAATAGATAGCGGATTGTGAGGTTGAAAGAAAATAATATCTCTAAGTATGTTTTTAATAATTATTATTTTTTTATTATTTAATAATATTAGATTTTCAAAAAAGGCTATTTTATTTATATCCGTTGCTTGTGTGTGTTTCAATTTTTTGGGTTCATTACAATAATTTAAGTCGTCTATTATTATACAGCCAAGAGAAAATGTCGTGGAAAAACATTGGAAACTAATATGTGTTCCCCTCTGTTACAATTTCGTACGATTTTACCTTTTGCGGAGAAAAAAATATAATTGAGAATATTTTTTATTAAATTTCGCCTAAGAAATTTATGACAAAGTTGCGAACCTAATGATTTTTTAAATACTAATTTTTCGCACTGGTGGCTTGTTGGAGCAATTTCTGAGTTTTAAATGATTAAATAAATGAAGTAGTGCGATTCGAAGTAATTCAAATAGCTACCACAACATTTTAAACGCTATGTGTACTAATAATTTTTCTCACTCTAAATTAACTTCAGATTACTACTGCTTATAATCAGAACAGGATTCATCCTTAATCGGTAACAAATGTTTCAGATGGTGTTTTTAGGTCGTATTTGTTCTGCACATAACCTAAATGTTTGTTCTTATGCTTTCTTCAAGTTGTTTCTTTGAGAGTAATTTATGTATTTCGTTTGTATCGGCTTTATAAGAATACAGAATGTATGGCCGGTCCTGGGCTCGGATTTCATTGAGCCGGACAGCTTTTTTAGAGGGTTGTCCTGAAAATTGAATACTTTTTTTTTTTCGAAGAATAATAAGTATTAATTGATAAATATTTCATGATGGCATCTAGATTTACTGTGTGAAATTTGTGTCCATTTTTACTTTTTTTTTTTTTTAAATTTATGAACAGTTATTTAATTTAAGTAAAATGTTAAAAAACAAGACATAAAAAAGTTTTAATACAAAAAAATCCAATATAACATTTTTTTTTTTCAAATATAGTATTTTATTTAGATTTAGTTTCAAGAAGTACATGTATCATTTATCATGAACCCATTGATTTGAAATACATGCAATGTACAGCAAACCCTGGGTTAACATAAGTACAATAACCTTTCAATACACAGTACGTAATACGTAAAGATAATGTTATTTTCATAGGGTGGTAAAGTTTGTTGGAAATTGTAAACCATGGGAACTTTATTGGAAAAAATCAAACGTAGATAGAGATAAAATACAAGATATAATTCCTAAGCACTATGTATGCTATTATGTCATTGACCCTAAAAAGGTTTTCCTAGGTCGACGTAAATCTATTATTCCTTCCACGATTAGTTTCCCTGAGAAGTAACTGACAATGTTTTTCATCTCCTCTCTCTCATTACGTATGAAGCTGATCAACCAATATTGCGCTATTGAAGTGTATTTCAGAAAATATACTGGAATTCGTGGCGCAAGGTCGATTTAGATTTTATTACTCTTCCACAATTATTTAGTACGAAAATATTAGGATATATTTCATATCTCTACATAGGCTATTATGGAATATGGGTGTAGCCGATGAAACAGCATTGCGGTATTGAAATGATCTTGAAAATATACGAGAATGTGTGCCACAAGGTCGACCTAGATCTTATATTCCTTCCATTATTTTACCAGAAAAATATCATAAAAAATTTTCATCCCTATTTCTGGTAGGCTATCATTACGTATAGTAACCATTACTTAATACCTTTGAATCCTCCCTCCCCCTCGCACGATTACCCCTGAACGCTCAATAGTAGTTAGTTATTCGCGTAGTAGTTAGTCTCATGCCCGGGCTTTAACTACGGAGGTCATGAGGCTCATTTCGTCGCTCTGTGCATGTGAGCCCGACTCTACAATGGGAGTCTTAAATTTTGCCTACCCAGGTTTAGATACCTTAGATAGGGGTCTACAAGTACCTAACATCGCACAGGCTCGGGAGCATCGCTTAATCACTAGTGAATATGCACGTGTTCGTTATAATATTACTTGTTATTAGTAAAAATCTGCTGACTTTAAACTGCATCTCCGTGCACGGAAAACATTTTTTTCAATAAAAGACACATTTTCGGCATTTTGTGACTTACCCACTCTTCCTTAGAAAAGTGAAATAAAAGACAAGTCTTTGTTGCATTGCCGGCAATCTACGTCCTCAGCTCGCATTATTTGTAATCAACTAAGTTTTCACACAATAAATCAATAGATCTTTTTTTTTTAAATAGCCTAGATTGGGGCTTCCAAGTTATAGGAGTAATAAAAACGTACACATTAGGTCAAAAAAAAAATATATATATGTTTTATTGATAGAACATACAATGTACTTTTGGACGCTGATGACCTTTGCTGTTTTGCGTCCTTAAACTCCAAATCCTATCCTACAATGTACTTCTTCATCCTTTCGCCTTATGTCTCAAGGTTAGAATCATTAATATTTTTTTCTTTACTCTTTACTTTCTATTGTAACAGGTTCTAATGATGGCAATTCGCCGAAAAGTTGACTACAAAAAACATATTTATCTCTTGTGGTAGCCTAATTTGGATGTTTTTATGATCCTTATCAATAAATCTCTAACTCGGGGATTCTCAACCCTTTCATAAAATTTTGAGACCATACATTCATTACAGGACTTTTGAGTGAGGCCCTCCTCCGATTTCCTCTTCCTTTCGGGCAATTCGGATGAAAATCAGTATTTGTCGTCCTGTGATATTCTGGACCCCCAAATAGAATATTGCTTCGATATATTCATTTCATCAGCATTTTTAGGGCTTTTGAGTTAAGCACCCTCCACCTCCACTGATCCCTTTTTTCCTTCAGCCGATTCAGCCGAAAATCTCTTACCCTTCTCAATGTACACATAAAATTTGGTATCAATACATTCATTACACCAACAGTTATAAGATTTTTTTTAAATGAGTTAAGCCTCTCTAATCCCGCCCTTCCCTCTAGCCGATTGGATTGAAAACCAGTAGGTGTCGTCTTTATGGGGTTCTCGATCCACAAATTAACTCACGTGTGTGTATATTTATTCTACTGGAAATTATAGTATCCAGACATACACACAGACGGACATGATTTTTTTATTAATTTTTTGGATTCAGGGCTTCGGAAAACAAGAAATTCCGGGGAAATCTTAACATAGAGTTTTCAACCAATTACATAACTTCGTCTATACTACCTATATACATAGCTGCGGAAGTAATAAAATCTGGCACAAGGGACTGGAATAGACAATATTTCAAAAAGAAGTTTGTTTTATTTATTCATTACAAGTTTCTACAAGATGTCCTGAACGTAGAATTTAGAAAAATTGCAACAACAAGCTGTATTTTCAAAGTAAAAATTAACAAAGGAAACAATGTGATTTTTTCGTTTTGTTTTTTTTTGTATTTTTCATTCTTATCTTGAAGATGTATTGAACTTGCTAAAAAACACAGAGAAATCGTCTTTTTCATCTTCTCTTTTCATGTCATTCATTTGAGCCTTGTTTTCACGGCTAGTGAGTCTATTTTCTTCCATAATTTCTTTTACTTTCTCACTGCAAAAATTCAAAAACATTTTGGATTAAAAGTCGTTGATGAAAAATGCGAAAAAAAAAAAAACAGACTGACAAAAATAAAACCTCAACCTCAGAATCGAAATTCCGGGAGATAAAAGAAGGAAATAATTGCAAAATTCCTAGATGAAGAGATTAGCTCGGCAGTCTTTTCAACTTCATCTTTTGAGGGAATTTCCGAAATTGCTCAGCTTTCTCTCCGAGTCATCTATTGGGAATTTCGATATTCCACCCAGATAGTTTTCCTAATGAGGCGCTTACGAATTCTCATATTTTTAACCCGTTTTAATTACCCATAATGTTATCTTTATGTTAAACATATTTTTGGTTATTTCATTTCAGTTTCAATATAAATTACCTTTACATTTCAGTATACATACCGTCTGACTTTATCCATGTAATCACCAATTCGTTTTCCTTTCTGATCCATGAAAGCAGATTGCTGGTTCCATTCTTTATCCGCAATTTCTTCAGCAGCTATTCTTTTCTAAAAAAAAATAAAATAATAAAAAATAATATATTTTGAATAAGTGAGGGGGAAAAAATGCATTCTAAAATGTGTTGATTGTTTATTAATCTAATAAATATTTCGTCGATACTGTTTTTATTCATGGAATAGGTCACTAATCGGACATGGAATTTTTGACAGAATTTCATATTCTCCAATTCCTTGGATCAAAAAATCCAAATGTATACTAGTATATCCTTAGTTGTGTATCCCACTGTGTTTCAAGCTGAATTATATCCATCCTCGGGTGCGCCTGGTTCATCAAGAGACGGAACATCAGGGGATGGGTGATCCTAATACTGTCTGATAGCCAAGCAGCGCTAAAAGCTGTCAACAGAGATTCCAAAATCGTCCTCGAATGCCCTTAAACACTGGAGTCCCTGACTGACCAAAGTAGAGTTGAGATGGGTGCCAGGACATCAGGGGTTTGAGGGCAACGAAAGGGCTAATCAATTCGCCAAGACAGTGGCTGACAGAGGACCCATAGGACCAGAACCCTTCTGCAGGAACAAGAGCGTCAATAAAAAGTTGGCTGACCAGGAAACACATCCAGTTCTGGAGAAGGGTCCCTAAGGAAAGACATTCAAATCTCTTTGTTGCGAAACCTTCTAGAAAGCAAGAGGTTTAACTGGTTCGGGTCTGTCGTAACGGAACTGAGGTAGACTATGGAGGAAACCAGCAGCAGCATCCTGGACTTTATTAAAAATACATAGGGACCAACAGGGCACACAATAGGCCTACTCTATGACCGCGGTGATACGTTCAGTTCTCAAAAAAAAAATTTAGCAATCAGAATGTTAAAAATTTGTATGGGCTAGAAAATTCTATTCTGAATTTCTACCAACCTTATATTCCTGAATTTGCTTGACTTGCTCCTCCCGAATTTCAACCTTTTCTTTATCTGACATTCCCTTGTACTGATATGGTATAATTCTATGGATGCCAAGAGCGCTTTGCGCCACTTCGGGATTTTCAGTTAATAAGTCACTATTTATGGAATTGAATATTTCCATTAGTTTATCGTTAGTATCGTTCCTGTTTTTGGCACATTTTCTGAAATTACAGTCTCTTTCCTATAAAAATATAAACAAAAATCGATATATTGGTTAAAATGTAAAAAATCCTCAATTAATAAATAAGCTAGATGCGGTATAGGGGAAGTTATGTATTCAAGTAGAAATTCGATGTTGAGTTTCATGTTTTCCGTGATTCCAAAATATTTTCAAAAAATTCCTATCTATGAATATAACTCTTGAAACAATGAATGTAACAACACGATATTTTATATGTTTATATATATTGAATGTCAGCCAAATAAGCCGAAGGAAATTCGGGATCAGAGGGGCTTATCAAAAAACGAACAAATGTTATATAGGCATTGAGGGGTCCCTGAATAAGACATCTACTGATTTTCTGGAGAAAATCGAATCAAAAGAGATGGAGGGGGCTCGACTTAAAAACCCTAATAACTGCCGATGTAATGAATGTGTCAAGACGAAATTTAGGGTGAAGCTTCAGAAGTCCCGGAGTTGATTTTCAACGAAATCGGCTGATTGGTTTCAGAGGATGAGCGAAATCTTAGTTGACTAATTCGTGTTTCATTTTCTTATTTCTTTAATATATTAAATTATTTTTGTTTTTAATCCATTTTTTTTATTAAACCCAATCAAATTCCTAATACAGGATACATTAGTATTTTTCTTATACTGAAGTGCTTTATGAAGTTACCATTGCTTGATTGAAAGCTTGGTTTGCTTGTTCTATCCGTGTTCGGCATTCTTGCTCCAGTGCGTCCATCCGCAATACTCTATCCTCTCGTGCTTTCAAACTGTCCATAAAAATTTTTTGAGCCAATTCCGCTTCGCTTTTTTTCTGTCTTTTTTCAATAATTTGTTGAGTTAACCAGTGCTTTTGCTGCTCAACTTGGACATTTTTTCTATACTTCATCATAATGTCTTCTCCATCAAACCTGAAAATTTAATCATAAAAAAAGATATATAAGATGACAGGACTAAACTTCATTCCTGAATAGGTATATACCTATTTTAGACTAGGAAATTGTTCCAAAGTCGATCTTACTGTTGTCCAGACGAAACACTGAAGTTTTCATTTGAACAATCTTCTGACATGGAAGGCTCCTTTTTTTGGAAAATTGACCGAAACATGTTTATTTCTTTCATACTCCTTCTCTTGGCCTGGAACATTAATACAAATCAGACACCTATTTTTGGTGTCAATAACAAAGCCAGGCTGGATCTCAGTGTCGGGGAAGGGAGAACCTTCTCTCTCTACAAACCCTATAGTATTTATGTTTACAGTTTAACAATTTACATAAGTAATTTTTAATTTAGACTCAAAAGAATAATACATTTTATTATAATTCTACACTTTAAGCTTTCATTCCAGTAATGAAGGATTTTTTTTTCACATCTAAAATACATAATATATGCATACATATATTACATGCATTTATTATATAAGCTACCTGTTTCTCTTCTGATTCAATTTTCTTGGCAATATCATCAGCATATATTTGATTAAGAGAAAAAAAATTGTCTAATGCCTTCTCCTTATCTTGTTTCACCCTTTTTTCAATCAACTGTTTTCTTAAAGCTTCTTCATCAATCTGAAACAAAGAAAATGCTTTATATTAAGTAGGAAAAAGTGAATATGAAGAGGGGCAAGGAGGCGCTGAATCTTGCAATTTTAATATAATATAATAATATTGTTGAAGGGAATCTTTATTGTATCAAGTTGTTAACTTTCATATTCAATTTTTAAAAACTGTTAAGTGTAATTACAACATAAGGCGAAATTTTAAAGATAAAATTGCAGATAGACATTGAATATATTGAACTTTTTAAAAAGCAGCAATAATTACAAAGGGCATTAGTAATGAAAATAATAACCACTAACCCCAATAGATCGAAATTTTGTATTGAATATTCTTTTCTTCCGTTCTTCTTCAAGATGTCTTGAGCGATTCAATTTTTCCATTTCTTTCAAATCTTTCTTCAAAATCTTCATATCGAACATTTTTTATATAATGAAAGAAGTTTTTTTTTTTTTTTTTTTTTTTTTTTTCTAAACAGATAAATAAGTTCGAAGTTCAAATAAAACTTTGACTGTTACTATAGTAACTTTTCTAATGTATCTATATTGGTGAAACCTCTCCTCAATTTACGTCGCCTCACTTGATAACCTCCCTCTTTGTTTATGTTATTTACCCAAGGAAAGTTTTAAGTATTACTCTTTCTAGATGAATACATATTGTCAACAGTTGAAAAGATGAAAATAGTCGCCAGGTCTCCTTACAAAATAGAGTGAATATTACTTCCTGTGTACAGAAAAAAATTAAAGTTAATAGATCGAGAGGAATTATAGTGTCAGTGACAATTCTGTTTACGAAATCGTTCAAAACTCCAGAAAATTTTCATTCAAGGTAAGTTCCGAAATTCACAGTTGTCAGTGGGTTGTAGAAATTGTCAGGGAAATACAAAAAACAATTGTGCAAGTCCGTTCTCTGAGGTAGAGTTTAAAGTATTACTTAGTGTACAGACTTGGAACGCAAGCCGTTAATTCATAAATGTAAAGAATTTATAGAAATCTAGGTGAACGGGATGTGCTGGCGCAACCCTAATTGGAGCGGAATATGAAACTGAAGAGGAGGAATATGAAATTGAAGACAGGACAAGAAAACTAATGATAGGCCAAACCTTAAACCTATTCATTTAATCTACACTTATTCATCAATTTATTCGGTCGAAAAACAAACATAGCTTCTTGTTCCTTAGGTACCATATCTTTATTCAAACTGTACTAATTAACTTCATTTTTCAGGATGGACGAAGTGCTGCTGACTTTTTATCACAAAAATCGAGAAATAGTCCAGTCGGGGACCTTATTCGGAGACGAAATCCTAACAACAGGAGCTCCCATTTTATTAAAAATTTTCTCAACATTTCTTTCATCAAGAATAACTTTAGAACATTTTAAATTGGTTCCTCTTACCATAGAAGTTACTTTATCAAATAAAGATAACTCAGTTCTTAAGAAAACATGTAATTTGATAAAAATTTGGAGTTCGTGCAAAGTAAATGAAGCATTGTTAAATACTTTTCAAGAATTAGATACGAAAGACTTTAGCGCAAATAAAATGGCGTCATTAATGTCCTATTTTTTGTTGTTGAAATTAGACAATGAAACTATATGTTCCGAAAATTTTTCCAAATTGCATAATACTTTAATGAATGCCGAAATATCCAGGGGCGAGAATATTCTGATAGTAATGACTCCGTTTGGAGTAGAAGATTTTCTGAATTCACATAGCATTGGAGTGGTAAGCAATTTGCTTGGGAAGCAAAATGATTTGATATTAACTGATGCTCGGTTAGCTCCTTGCTGTGAAGGCGCTCCTATATTCAGGTATTTCATAACTTGTACCTTAATAATAATAAAATATAGACTAGTCGCAGAGATGGCATAAATGGGTTTATTTTCTCCTTCAAATTATGACCTGACATGGCAGTGGGCAGTAACGGCCAATATATATTATATATATATATATATATATATATATATATATATATATATATATATATATATTTATTTACCCTCACATCAGGATTACATATTTTCATACATCTGGAACTGACGCATTTCTTAAAGTGTACCGATGTCGTCAACCCACTGTACCGATTACGGCGCGCCATCGTCAACCCAAAATCGAAAATGATATTTAAGTTTGCTTGGTTGTTATATTTATACAATCCTAAGATTACCCAAGACTGTTTAAACGAACCAACTCATTTCAAATTCTCACCCCTGTTAACGCCACTAAGTTAATATAATATTTCTATTATAGAGTATGTATGCATTTTTCTTTTTCTTCTTGTACTTTGATATTATGTGATATACACCTTATTTCTTGTATATACTACGTATTCTATGGTGTAATTTTGTTTTTTTAATTGCTTACTATTATATTTTTCAGCTCTCTAGGACAAAGGAATGCCATGTAACAACGGTTTGTTGTTGGTTCAAAATTGGCGTTTAGTATCGTCCTTAGAGAGTTTTGGATACACGTATAAAATATCGTGTTGATACATTTATTATATCGGAAGTTATCATATTCTCAGATAGGAATTTTAAAAAAAATATTGGAACAAGAGGTCGGAAAACATGAAATTACGTTGAAAACTCCACATCGAATTTGCGACCGATACCCTATACTCGTACTTAGTATAGCTGGAGAAGTAAAACAACCATGACAATCTGTGACATCAAGGTTCCAAACCTTATTGATTATTCATTTGAAAAGGAATGGCCAAATGTTTAATATACAAATTAAAGTGAGTTTGCTTGATTTTAGGGAGAAAGGATCTGAGCGGACCTTCCTTGGGATGATACTGTTGTCGATGTCTTCCCTCGATAGAAATATGATAGGATTTTCTTTGGGAGCTAACACTTCTTCAATTTTTGCAAATTTTAATCAAGATGAAAATAGAAACCTGAAACCTCTTTCAAGAAGTCTGAACAACCGAGATAGTTTCCGTAAGTCCAATTTTAATTATATTTTAAAATAAAAAAATTTCAAAAAACTAATGGAATGGTCTTTAAAACGAAAAAACTTCAATAAGTTTTGATAGAATTGTTGTTCTATTTTCAAAAACTTTGCAGATCATTAGTCTATTCAGGGTGAAAAAAAACTTTCATATTTGTACCTATACATTCCATATCAATACTCGTTCAAATGTAAGATGTTCGGAGGACTTTGATACATAATACTGACTCCACTCCAAGACCATTTGTCCGATGTGTGGATGGACGATTCGCTTTTGCGTTGGAAGCTATTCATAAGCTGTCGGTTTTCGGCCAAAACATCATAGGGATCAGTTTTGACATATCGTTCACACATTGACCCGACTTCAGTGAATCATTTTCCTGTACCTGTATTATAGCATGAATTTTACTAAAACTGAATGAATGTTAGAAATTGAATATTTTTAAATTATGTACTTAAATTTAAGTGGATAATATGGCGTGCGGATTCATTCTCTATTGTTATAATATAAATAGATATATTGGGAGGGCTGTAGGGAACTAAGCATCCATTGATATTATCCCTTCCCTTTTAGCTCTACTGTGGTAGTCCTAAATTGTGGACTCAGGTTTAGTTACCTAAGGAGGGATCTTTAACGAGTTCCTGATATCGTACAGGCTCAGCACAAGCACGTTACCTCTAAGCTACCGGCGCCTTCTTCTATAATATAACTCCAATGACTTTCATCATTATTTTTACTAGGAATTATAATTAGTTGGGTTTTACTTACTTCATTTTACACAGTTTTTGTTTTGCCTTTTTAATCAGGGATGGCAATTTGTTGTTCCGACATCTTTACACTGGCCCAAACTGGAGCATACTGAGGAATGGCCCAATGGGTGTACGCCAGGCACTTGCCCCCCTATGTATGACCAACTTGGGCCAATGTGTGGAGCCGGCGTTACAGTTTTGGAATCAACCGAAAAAAAATGTTATTCCGTACAAAACAATTCATTAAGTATTAAATTGTGTCCACCCAGGTTTAATTAGGGATGTTGGTCTTTAATGAGTTCCAGACATCGCACAGGCTTGGGACTGCCATTCGATGTCCCCTCCAAAGGACGGGGTTCTCAAAGTTTTTTCACCTTTCAGATAAAAAAAATCTGACGGCCTCGGCTGGGTGTGAACTATTGTTTCACAATGGGCAAGCACGCTACATGTTTGTTATCGGCGCCCCCCTTGAATGAACTTGAATGACAGTGTTAGCATTCTGACAAATCCTAAAAGGGTATACATACTCGGATGTACATCTGAAAACGTTGATGGTAGGTCACAAATGGTCTGGGTTGTGTCGTTAAAATGAGAAAGTGAACCATTTGTGTGCCCCAACCTTGTCTTCCTCGACGACTATAATGTAACATTATTAGTTATCCATATAGCCTTCTGAATCAAATGTGAAGGCGCCGGTAGCTCAGAGGTAGCGTGCTTGCTTACTGAGCTCAAGATCGCCGGTTCGAAACCCGGCAGAGGTCTTTTGGTGTTTTATCTGGGAGGTAAAAGAAACCTTGAGCATGCCATCATTCGGATGGGAGTTAAGCGATGGTCTCAGGCCTGTGAGATGTCAGTTACTTGTTAAAGATTTCTACCGTAGACGAATAAACCTGGTTAGGCAAAATTTAGGACTCCCAATGTAGAGTCGGGCTCATGTCCACCAGAGTGACGAAAGAGCTCTCTGGTAGTAGGCGATATGATCACGTAGCCCAGGAGTGAGTCACAAAAACAAATAAACACAGATTTTTATAATTGTTTATATTTATTTTACATTGCCAACTGCTATTTTATTCACCTGTTACAGATATAAGCAGCATTGTGAGGGTCCGATCTGGACTATCTAGAGGAACGGGAGTAATCATAGATTCCTCCGGAATAATTATAACTTGCGCTCATGTTATAAATTATGTAAGTTTTTAAGGCTTATTATTTTATTTTATAAAGAAATTAATAATTATATCTCAAAAACTCCATTCTGTACCAAAGTCCATTCAAATTGGACAAAGTTTCCCCTACAGAAAAGTTGTTATTGTAAAGTGCTAGAATAAATTTATGAATACTGTTTTTTTCTATTTTTTTTTAAATTTATTTATATATTTAATCAGTTTATTTTGGCACATAAGATTCCCATTCTCTTGAAAATGGGATTTTCGGATGGATATCTTAAGGCAAATGGTAATAGGGTCGAGTATTGGAGATTTTAATATCCTTGAAGGAAATTGAGGTTCTGTCGTGTAAATAAAAAACTCAGTATCTGGCCAAAGTTTCGGAAACTATATATTTCCTTCTTCAGGGCCTTATAGCGACTCGAGTGGATGTGTGTGGTGAAGGTGGTAAATGTTGTAAGTGACAAACACACACATCCACTCGAGTCGTTATAAGGCCCTAAAGAAGGAAATAAATAGTTTCCGAAACGTTGACCAAATACTGAGTTTTTTTTATTTACACGGGAGCACCTCGATTTCCTTCAATATTGAAAAGATACTGTCGACTCTATCAAACATTGGCGGTTTTGTTTTGTGAAACATTTTTGGTAATTCATACCGTGTCAAAATGGCGATTCGAAGTGTTACTAAGGTTTCGTTGATTGTTCAAAAATCAGAAACCCTTATGTAAACCTTTAGTATCTGTCTGTCCGGCAGAAATTGTGATCTGTTTGTGTTTGTCTTTGAGACTTGAATTTTGACACAAAAGGATCATTTAAAAGACTTTTAAAAAGAGGTAGAACTTGTCCCTCCACTTCTTTAATGTTGGGGTGCATGCAGTGCTTCTGGTGGAGGGCTGAGTCAACATGATGTCAATACCCATTGCCCCTTGGTCGAATGAAGATCGCATTTGTCCCATCTCCATACAAACAAACCCTCTTAAAAAGTGGTCACTAATCTGATCCAACCTGTACACGCCCATTTATTTGTTACTCCAGGTCACGGCTAACGAATAAATTGCGTTTTCTTAAAAAAAAAAAAAAATAGTTTTATTGGTTTAGCACAGGTTGGTGCTATGCACAAAATTGAATAATTCAGAATGGAGAGGAACATTTGAATTACAAAAGTTCATAGATAATTAACAAAATGTTGATAGAGACGAGGTTTGAGCCTCCAATCTGATGTTTCTCCCAACTTGTAGAACTGGGGCACCAGGACGAGGTTTTCAATTTTAATTTTTTTTTTTTTTATGTTGGCCGACCTCCGGTGGAGGCCACGACACCCATCGCCGAATCATCGGGGAAGTAGGGCCTAATATTTCATGGTAGTCTAGAGTCAGTTTGGCGATGACAGCCTCGATGTCCGGGATGTCCACTTCCCTTCGGATCTGTTGATCCCGGACGAGCAACTAGCGCCCACTGTGTGACCTTATTTTTAAGTTTGTCTAGGTGAGTTTTGCTATTTCCTTAAGAAATATAACTTTTTTTTAGACATAAATTATTACAAAATAGAAAACCAAAATTAAAATCTCACTGTCAAAATGAAAAATAAGCCTGTCCGAATTCAAATCTGACTGTTCACTCTCCATAAAAAATATAAAAACAACTTTTGATTTTGCTGATGTAACTGTTATTTATAATTGCTATTAAAAAGTAGCAGCTACACAGAAATAGTACTTTTATCCATCACTAAACTAAGCACCTACTTGATAGTGACGCCATCTTTGCCACGACTCATGTTTTCTGTTATTATTCATTTATGAATAATTAATTTATATTGTTTAATAATTAAAGAGTAGATGAAATGCGCATATTTAAATGTGAAAGCACTATTTTATTTTATTTTGTTGTAGGGAAATAAGGACGACATTGAAATTAAATGTTTAAATGGGGAGGTTTACGAGGCTAATATGATGTTCTGCTCTCCAAAACTGGACATTGCTCTTGTTACAGTCCCATTGAAGGGAGAGGCTGGTCAGCTTCTCCTAGATGACACCTCTCCTCATCAAGGTACCTCTTTACCTACTTTTTTTTAAATTCCCCAGCTATGCCAAGGGGAAGGTGAAGATCTGAGGGGCTCAACTCAAAAACCCCAATAACTCCAGACACAATCGACACGAAATGTTATATGTGTATCCAGAACCATGAGCACACCTATTGATTTTCAGCCTAATCGACCAAAGGAAAGGGGGTGATTAGGAGGGAGGCTGAACACAAAAACTTTGAATAGGTTGGATCTATATTTTAATGGACGATTAATTAAAAACATTAATAATAAATCCAAACTAATAAAAATAGAAGCATAGGAATTTAAAATAAAAGTCGTCGGTGAATCACCTGCTATTTATTTCCTCAGCACGAATTATTCACTCTCCCTTCAAAGCCAATCTATCGTTTGTGCTAAAACTCAATATTTGTTTTACATAGTGGCTCCTGAATCCTTATACTAAATTGTGTGTACGATACGTTCATTACGAAGGTAGTCATTGGGGTTTTTGAGTTGAACCCCTCTGGTCCCCCTTCCCCTTCGGCTGGTTCCGCTGAAAATTAATATGTGCCGTCCTTATACGGTTTTGAATTTGCATATATAATTACGTGTCAATACATTTCACAGGTTGTAAAATAAAATATAGCCTGACGCCTCACCGATTTTATTTATATTTGCTAGCCAGTTTTCGAGGTTGCTCTCATCATCAGGCAGTCTGATAAAATAATTTTGAAGATAACATTATTAAAATGTGAAACTTTTTAAAAATTAAAATAAACCTGCATAGAAAATCTAAAAAACTACCAACATTAACAATTTAAAATTTCATGGATGGGCACAGATATGTTATTTCTGTCCCCATCCATGAAATTTTAAATTGTTAATGTTATATGTATATGTAATTGTATATGTTGTAGTAAAATACATAAATACTATAAAAACAGAAATAGCAGATCAATGCTTGGGGGAATTTCCAGGAAGTACACCTCTACTTGCGTATTATTATATGGTTTTATAAAATGTTTATTGTTTATTTAACTTACTATTTAAATACTTAAAGGACGAATTTTATCTTCTAATTTACTTTTGCTACGGCCGGGCACGTCCCTTATATGCCTTGTAGCATTTTTGAGCTACCCCGCTCCGGCAATAGTGTGCGCTTACCTTAAGAGAGTGGTTCACAACTCAGATTTTTCATTTAACTGTTGAAGAAGCGATAACATTGTATAACTCATTTTTTTTATATTTCAGGTGAAACTGTTTATGGTATAGGATATTCACTTTTTCAGAATGAGGTGTTTCCTAACATTAGTAAAGGAGTTATTACAAAATGTAATGGGTCCAGTTCTTTGTTTACATCTTGCGTTATTCACAATGGAGCCAGCGGCGGAGCTATTATTCGCCCAAATGGAAAATTAATCGGCATAATAGCTTATAACATTAAATTGATTGATGCGGACAATGTAATATGCCCGGATGTGAATATCTGTATACCACTTGGGGCTATTTACCAACCTCTAACTCTCTTTCTCTCCACCCAAGGTAATAACTTTACACAATCCTGTGATGTGGAGTGGAATCTGTAAACACAGGGTGATTCAAAGTGTATGTCAAACTTTGGAAGGCAAAATAAAGAGAAACATTTTTATGAACCCTGATGTTGCTAGTAAAAATCTTGAAAGGATCTAGAAGACAGGCGACTAATCGGCCAAAGGGGGAAGGGAAATAGGGTGAGGCTTAACACAAAAACTCGATTACGGCCGTTTTAATGAATGTATTGACACGAAATTTCATATTTAAATTCGAAGCCATATAAGGACTACACGTATTCATTTTCAGCGGAACCAGCCGAAAGAGAGAAGGGATCAGAGGGGAGGCCTCACTCAAAAATTCCTACAACTGTCGATATAATGAATGTATCAACACAAAATTTATTATGAGGATTCACTATGTTAATCAAATATTGCGTTAGCCCAAACGGTCGATTAGCTTGAAATGTGAGCGAAAATGTAATTGAATGATTCTTGCTGGGAAGTAGAAGCCGGTGAATTACCGACGACATTTTGATTTGAACTAAGTTCGCATTGGATCAACATTAACTCTCCAAGTTGAGAAACGCGGTCGTATTGTGGAAATTTATAATAACCAAGTCTTAGTTTATAACTAAACCTGCCGATGGTGTAATGGCGAAATCGGTAGTTATATATACATTTCTTCTTGAATAGACAATATTTCGATAAACGAAGTTTGTATTTATGGATCAACATTAGTTGAGATATTTTGCAAGACATTAAAAAAAAAACTAGTTTTTGACACTTGAAAGTGGAGGAAGGGCTCTAGACAGTTTATGGGAAACTTTCTTCGAATTTTGTCTTCCAAGCTATGTTCCTGGAGTGTGGTAAATACTATCTGTATTTTTAATCTGATAATGTACTTGATATTTTATTTGTTTCAGATATGGCTCATCTAGAATCTTTACAAAATAAAAATTTAGTAAATTCCTATCAACTGGCTCTGAAGTCTAAAATGTAACATTAATCACGTGACACCATATATTATTTTTTTAACGAACGGAGTGTTCCATCCTTGGAACCACTTTTTCCTTAGGTACATATTAGACGAGTTTATAAAGTGAGATATAACAGGGTTTATTATACTGTAATCATGGTGGCCACTTTTTCTCAACACCCAATTTCCCTGACTTTTCCAGGTAATATTTGAGTTTTTTCTCTGACTTTATTTTATATATATATATTTTTTTTTTTTTCCTACGCCGGTACGCTCGCGATTTCCGCCATGCGTCTCCTAGTAGCCCAGTACACTGCAGATTTCTTTGTTGTAGTGCAGATTTCTTTGTTGTAGTGCAGTTTCCTTTAATAGCAGTTCCGACGTCCTGGAGAGCGGTGCACACGTCGAGATGCTGCCCTGTCATGTGCTGCTCTTTCTCGCAGAGGACGCAGTAGGGGTTGTCCGCTACTCCGATCCGATATAGGTGTCCCTGAAGGAAATCGTGCCCGGTCAGCAGTCGGAAGCAGGCCACCGAGTGTCCTCTGGGGTAGGTCTGGTGGCACCCGGCCTCCTGTCTCCCCCAACACCCGCCACTGTTTACCCTCGGCTTTCAAGGAGTGCTCCAGCTTCACCACATTCTGGAGGGAACCCTTCACTATACCTTTCGCGGCTTCCATAGTCAGGGGGTGTTCGACCTGTTCCATGAGGGAGCCTGCCTTGGCCAGCCGGTCCGCCTCATTCCCATGAACACCGCAATGTCCTGGGATCCACTGCAGCACAATCGTTGAGCCTCGGGTCATCAGGCGGTCTATCGCTTGTCGGCACTTCAGGACATCCGGAGATTCGTTGCCTCCCGCGTTGGTGAGGGCTAGCATAGCTGCGTGTGAGTCCACCAAGTTTTTGTATCGAGATATACATTTTTTATATCATGAAACTGTTTACAAAATAAAAAAAAGTTTAAAAAAAACAAAAAAACAGCCCATTAAATTGACTGACGTGTATATATATATATATATATGTATATATATATCAATGTAAACAACCTATGTAAAAAAAGTATTCGAAAATAAAATACGATGGAGACTTTACTGTAAAATTTGTATTTAATACATTCCGTTACTATTGATATGCATATCAAATAATTAATAGATAATTTATTAATAATTATAAAGGGAATAGTATCTACTATTTCTTGAGCTTTATTGAAATCGCAAATATTTTTTAAAAATCATTATTATGTGTGCGTATATATATGAAGAGAATTTCATTCTAGCAGTGTCTTTTCATTTGCCATTATTCATATTAAATCTGTGTACTCATTAAAGTATTTGTTGAAATTCATTTAACTTCAAAAATTAATATCTCATGAGCTATTCAGCGTGAAGAGCTGGTTCACAAAGTTCATTTTCTTCCTGTAACAATTCTGCAAAGCAATTTGATATTTGTCTCGATAAACGAAGCGTATTTTAAAAGGATAAAAAAAAATAGCACTTTCTTAAAATGAATATTTATTGCAACGAATAAAGATTTGCATATTTCAGCAGCTCATCCATCAGAGTATTTAAAACAAAAATCATCAAAATTGGTTCCTAACACAAGAACCGAATAGATCGAGAATTTAAAAGCATTTTGACTGACTGCTAGCATGGGATTGTCATGAGAATATAATTTGAATATTATGAATGAAAAAATTCCCTGAAATTTCCCCTGACTACCTAGATTCCCTGACTTTTCTCGGTTTTTCAGAAAGTGGTCACCCTGGTAATACATATTATGTTACTGTAACGAAGTCACTCCAGAGCAAGCTACATCTTCCTTTGAAGTGATACATTTTCTGCAGAGATGTTGTGAAACACTTGATAAAAAATAAAGAACTTTTTTTAAAAATATTGTTTATTTCCCAAAATATATATATAGTATATGGGAGTACTTTCGGTATTGCTATCATGCTATATGGTATTGCTAACAAATACTGTATTTGTTGAAAATGGTAGTAATACTGAAAGTACACCCATATATTATATGTATATATATTTTGTGAAAGAGACGATATTTTGAAAAATACTGTGTTTTTATTCCTTGACACGTTCAAAATAATAGGAAACCTAACAGGTTATAGTTACCTATATGTATAAGCATGTCTGGAGAACTGGCTTTAGGGACAACTCGCTATTTTTAAAGTGAGAAACCATACGTCATTAAAATATTATTTATTTATGAAAATATATATACATACTAAAAGAAAAGTAAATATATAAGTTAGAATACATTTTTTATACATAATATAGTGTTTTATTTATATTTATTACCAGGATAGTAAAAAATAATATTTTGATATACAAACACTTATGGAATGAATTTAGAAATGTTAATTGCATTATTAGGGTTAATGTATTTCCAAATGTCCCTCAGTTCAAACAATTTTTTAGAATGAGGGATTTTATCGTAGGTTGTTTGACGATGCGTGGAACTGTAAAAAGCAATAATTTTAACGGAACTCACACGTTCCTTGTGCTTTTTAATTTGCAAAAATTAAAATTAAATCTTGTTAGTTTTAAATATAGATGTCCTAAAAAGGAACGTGTCATGTGAGGCTTTCTATTTAGTAAAAACTGTATAAGCAAATTAGTCTGAATTTTCAGAATCTGAACTGTCTTTTTCTCTGATGGATCTTTTAATAATTCTATTAACTTTTTTCTTTTTTTCCTTGGCAGCTGGTGGCTTGCTGATGTCTCCCTCGTACTTGATGACTCCGGACACCCCTAGTCTCCACTCCAGCATCTCTGTTGAGAAGTCATCCTTGTTTCCAAGATCAGTGAACCCAATAATGTAGTCCTTGATCTTATTGTCGATTGCGATCATCAGAGTAGGGATTATCTTGATGTTGAGCCGTTC
Organism: Aradus depressus; assembly: GCA_963662175.1. NCBI lineage: Eukaryota > Metazoa > Arthropoda > Insecta > Hemiptera > Aradidae > Aradus > Aradus depressus. The sequence goes on along the minus strand of OY759218.1, from coordinate 23,705,460 downwards.
TGGAAAATGAGAATTGTCATTTTAATGATTTTTAAGTGTAAACATCTTAGCTCGCGTTTTACTTCGTTGTCGTGTTAAATTACTGATACCACACGAGGTTATAAGCTAAGTGTTGTGAAAATTCGTTCTGAATTATTGTCAACAATTTCTAAATAATAATTGAGCGGTAAAATAATTTAATATTTCCAAAATTATTATTCCGGATTTTCTAATTGTGATTATACTGTAATTACACGACTATCGTAAGTATTGCCAAAAGATAAATTGTAACAAATTAATAAATCCTCGATTTGGAGACACAAAATTACACACAATATCAGATTATAGATATGTATATAAATTAACTTTATGTAGATTATTTAACTATATATTAACTTTATCTAATTAGGTATCTTATTTTAGTTGTGTGCAAAATGAATTGAACAAATAAAATATTGTTACATAAAAAATTGTAGTACATAATTTTCATTCTTTCTTTTCCAATGAACACCCACGATGTTTACACATAACTATGAGAGTACTTATTGGAATCGAACGGTTTTTTTCTGTAAAATGGAACTAAAACCATAAAAACTATATACATTAAAGAGACTATTGTGTACAAATAAAACTAAACTATTTCTATACTGAACAAGTTGGGTCAAATTATTCTTCAGACAACGAAACCCGTTCAAATCCCAGTCAGTTTAATAGGAATTTTTGCCTGGCCAGTTTTTGTTTAAGGAATTGGTCAATTTTCCCTCACGAGTTAGTGATGACGAGGGGCACTAAATTTATGATTATGTGTTTAATCTTGTTTTTTATATAAATGTTGACGTTAAAAACGTCTTAGCTGAGATTAGTCAAAACGTTTCGCAATGATTTTTTTCACTATTTGAAAATAGCGCTGCAAAAATTTACGCAACAATCTGACGACCTAAATCACATGACATGTCAGCTGTCAAGATATTTAGTCAAGTTAAGGGCGCTGGTAGCTCACAGGTAGCGTACTAGCCTACTGAGCTGAAGATCGCGGGTTCGGAACCCGGCCGAGGCCCTTGGTTTTTTTATCTGGGAGGTGAAAAAATCTTGAGCATACCGTCCTTCGGATGAGACGTTAAGCGATGGTCCCGAGCCTATACGATGGCAAGTACTTGTTAAAGACCCCTTACCCTAGGTAGGAAACATTTAGGACTCCCGCGGTAGAGTTGGGCTCTCTTAACTAAATGTGGTGAATTTGCGATAACCCCGGACAGTAAACACATCTGTCAATTTCCCGAGGTTATTATTAAGTAACAAATATATAATACCTTTATTGTAACTTCAATTGCGTGTAAATTACCCTATCAAAATAGTAAAATAAAACTAACGAGGTTTCATATTGTTAGAGGTTTTTTCTCTCAATGAAAATATATATATAAAACAATTAATGTAAAAGTGCCATAAGCAGTTTAAGGATTTTCAATCCCTGCAGGAGAAATAACATATCACTTGGTATTACCTGCTAAAAACGGTGCTTTTTCAGCATTGATTGTGACAAATCTTGCTTCTGGATGAGATACAGCCAATATTTTTAGATGATGATCAAATATTTTACATCTCGGAGCATCGTTTTTGTAGAAGTGTACAATCATCTCGGATGAAGCTTTCCCAGCAGTAAAAAATTCCTTTTCTTCTATTTCTGAATATTCGCCATGCCCCTGAAATAAATTATGTGATTGAAGTAAAAAAAAAAAAAATCGGACAAATGCCATAAAAGCCTACGAGGTGTAGATGTGTAAAGGAATAACTCTAAAAAGCGTCTCAAGGAGCTCTTCAATTTGACCTGCGCCGGAGTTTTTCCTTTATGCTAACCACTTAAACATGTAAAAAATATTACAGAGAAGTGTGGGCAATCACACATTGAAGTGTTAAATGCAATATTGCACCTGTTACTTGCGCAGAATGTTTTTCGCACTTCTCATTATATTCTCTTTTGTTCTACCAAACTACAATTATCTGTCAAATTTGACCATAAACAAATCCAGAATGAAAGGTGGAGGCGCTAGGGCTTATGGAAGACATGTATTGTCACTGAAGGCCTCCATTATGACATGATTTTTTATAAAGTTGTGTGTAATTTTTATAGTCTGGACGTAGATGTTAGATGGGCTTACGAACCGATTGCCACCTCTAATGGGCAAAATTTCGAAAAACTGAATCTAGAGTTATACTGAGAGCTTGGATACCTCGAATATGATACATTTGTATTATTTGAAAAATATTATTCTAGAATTATAAAAGTGTGCCAACTTACTGTATTCACCTTCTAAATGTCACACCAAGAGCCATTACACACATATGCGCCATTAACGGCCGCCGTTTTAATATTCAGGTAATATAACATTCAAGAGAAGGTAATATAACATTCTAGATTCAAGTTGAGGGCGCCAATACGTTTAATTTGATATTCAACTGGCTATTTTAGAAAAATGTTGTTTTTTTCGTGCACCAGGATTTTCGGGAACCAGACAGAACTCGAAAGAAAAAAATACTGTTTCTTAGTTTATCTACGAAATTCTAAAAATGATCAAATACCTTTGAAATCCATTCGTCACGCAGTGACACTTCTTTCTTCATTTCTAATAATCGCTGTTCTCTTAGCTGTTCAAGGGAGCGAACATCTAAATTTTCCAATTTCTGTATTTCTTCATCTAGTTTATCTTCAATTGTAGATATTATATTATTGGCAACATTTTGCATTTGATTATTCATCTTGCTTTTGTGAATTTTGTAACTGGTTTTAAATCTATAAAAAAAAAAATAATAAAAATACATACAATAAACAATACCTGTATATACACTGGCTACTATTCTCAGGGGTGGCTCCCTGCATAGTTAAGTGGTTACAGTGCCTGGTTACTATCAGAGAAAGTTAGCCGAATGCCCTTTTCAAGCTTTTACCTACGAAGTATCTAATTATCAATATTGTAACAAGAATGTATGACAATGCCTCAAAATGGCTTAAAAGGCAGATTACCCTGTTACCACAGCCGTTGATTCGGGATAGATACAGGATCTGTACACGTTATCAACAGGACCATGTTATATGGTTACTCCGGGGCAATCCTGAATGAACCGGTTTGTAAATAAATTATGTTGTCATGCTCTGAATTACTCGAGACGTAAACATTCTACTGATGAAATTTCATAGACATTTGCCTATTAATTTAGAATGTTACTAAGACCCAAAATTCCGCATAACTAGGCTTGTACGCTTTAAATGTTGGGCTTTCCGTCGTTTTTAATAATTATTATTTTACCCTCAGTTATTTTTAGGGCTTCAAAACGAAATGCAACCAAAATGCTATTCCTTCAGATCATTTCACACATGTCCACAAATTTTGCATTAAAAATGAAAGCTGGACTGAACTGAAAACTTTACAGAGAAAACACTAATTCTTTTATTATATATTAACGCCGAAAAAATAAGTTTCACAATAATACTAACTGCTCATTTTACATGATCCAGAAACTTACCAAATTCGAAACAACAGGTTTTTTCAATTGAGAACTATTTAAACATTGTAAAAAGGAAACAATTTTCTAGAAATTAAAGAATAATTATTTCACATGGTCAATATCAACAAACGAGTTACAAAACAAACTGTACAACCAAAAACCTTTCCTTAAAAGGAAGGCAATCAGTATTTAGAATAAGTACGTTCGAAAAGTGACCCGGATTCACAATCCAATATGACGGAAGGTCTGGAAATCTGAAGAAAGATGGAATATTAGTATAAAACATTTTCAAGGAACAAAATTTTAAAAAAAGTCGCCGCAAAATCAAGTTTTTTTTGTCTATGTTACTATTTCATCTCTTCAATAAAAAAACCTTGTAACGGTGAAAAAATCTAGCACCAAAAGTTTATCAAATTACATCATTCAATGTTCATGGGCCTAGAAAAACTGTGTCCATTGATTACTCTTACCTTGTACCTAACTTTCTCCAACTATAGGACCTAGACCATATGTGGGCAACAACCGGCCCGCTGTAAGATTTGGTCCGGCCCGCGAGACATTTTGAAAAACCCAATTTAAAAAAAAAATAATATTACACTACTTACTCACACTCACTCCAAATTAGGAAGATCGAGTAGGATGGGGTTTGTCGCTTGCTCCTGCGGAATCAAGTGAGCGAGCAAGGCGAGTGAGGAAAAATTCATGTCATCGCGTGTCAATGGATTAGTTTCCCAAATTCAAGCTCAAGTTTCTCATTGATTTCGGTGTCGCTACTTAACTTTCGTAGTTTGTAATAATTCCAAATTTCACGATTTAATTATAATATTGTACCTATTTTTTTTCATTTCATTTTGTTATTTTAATAAATTATATTATAATAACATTGTCTTATTATTTCATGTCTGATATCTATCGCTAAAAATTATGAACACTACTTTAAAGTCCGACGTTATTTTATTTTGAACCATCTACGCGGCCCGCGAACGTATTTGCACACTAAAGTTTGGCCCGCAACATGTCAAAGGTTGCCCATACATGACCTAGACGAACCAAATTTGGTTAATATTTGGGTACAAATGGTGGGTTTTTTGATAATGAAAGATTTGCAACTTTCATTTTTAATGTGATAAAAACAAATATTTTTTTTAAAAACATTTTCACATAAATGCCATTTAGTGGCAACATATATCTAATTTTTTTGCGGAATTGAGACTATCGGCATATGGTTTGATTCACAATTCGACGTCGGACAAAGTGGCAGAGTTAGTTCCTGGATGTGATCACAGATGGAGATCGTAAATTGTATCAACATGGCTTATTTAGAAGTACTTAACATTTTTTGCAGAGATGTAATGAAATAAAATACTTAATAAAAATATATATGATGTGGCCTTTACAGGATTTTCTTATACCACCCACGCCGCTTACAGCCACGCCTCTCCCCCCCCCCCCCCCCCGCCCTTCCCAAAATCATTTCATACTATCATTATTCTGTATATGAAAGTAATGAGTTGGCGTCAGAGGTATTTTTTTGTTCCATTCTAGTAAGAGAGTGACTCTCTTATACCTAGTAATCTCAGTATGAAATGATTTTGAGGAGGGGAAAGGGGAGAGAGGAATCTCAAAGCGTGGTTGGTATAAGAAAGTCCTGAATGGGCCATATCTATTTTCTTTCTTTATTGTTATCATTTTTAATAAAAAACTACCAATAATAAAAAAATATTTTATAATTCGTTGTTGCGACGTAATCTGAGGACCCATTAGCGATCGGAAATGTAATAAGGAACATTTTTGGTGAGAACCAATTATTCGATGGGACTAACCGTTTCCAGGTAAATCAAGGAAGCGTCTAAAAATATGTATCAAAACTAAATTTCAGGACGGTTTTCGGCATGTATCTTGAAAAAACGGACGACCTGCGAAAAATCGTATTTCTTGTAAAATATGTATTTTCGTTTTCTATAAAACTTTTACTTGGAAAGATTTTCTATTAGGTCATAAACATAAGCGGTATCTTGTAAAATGTACTTAGGCCCGAAGTAAAGTGGTCTCAATTTTCGTCGGATTTCAGCCAAAATCGAATCAGATCTAAGTTTGCACATGTGACTTAAGTTCATAGCTACAATCGGGAGCTCACAATTTTCCGATCACAAAAGCACAGACATAATCGAAAATGGTCAAAAAGTGTTCAGGGGATCTTGAAACGTGAAAATCCGTTGAAACCTCAATCTCGGATTTTCGCACGATTACAATACTTCCTTACACTATAGGTATAAGAAAGTAATAAATAAATAAAAAATGTAAAAATATTGTAGATTTCACAAACTATATACACAGTGTATGATAGTACTTTCGGTATTGCTATCATCAATATTGTATTCGTTAAGTCCTGGCTGATGATGGTAGCATTTTTATCACCAGAAAAGATCTCTATGATCGATGTTTCAACTTTAAAATGGGAAATCTTGACAGGGGAAAAACTACACATGAGAAGAGAGCTCAAGAAGAAAAAAACACGAATAAACTGCAAGTTGAAGTAGAGAAAATTCACTTATTAAGTTGTTGTGACAGTCAAAATACTACCTTTTATTCAAGCACAGCATTGTGTACTATAAGATAAAGTTGGTCATGCATAATCATACATGGCCGTAACGATGAAGTTGTTCTGTGAAAATGTGTCAAATCTAGAGGCTTCAACTTTTGCATCTTGCTTGGTTAGCTACTCGATTCAACAACAGAATCAAAAGATGTAGCTAATTGTATTCTTAGACGGTTGTATTTATCAAAACCGAAATGTTGTCTCTGGAGAACTGGCTTTAGGCACACCTCGCTATTTTAAAAATTTGAGAAACCATACGTCATTAAAAATTGCTTACTTCATGAAAACATAGACTATTGAAAAAAGTAAATACGTAAGTTAGAATTCAGTTTTATTTATACATAATACAGTGCTTTATCCATATTTATTTCTACGACAGTAAAAAATAATATATACATATACTTAAAAAATAATATATACATACACATATACTTAAAAAATAATATATATACAAACACTTAAGGAAAGCATTTAAAAATGTTAATTGCATTACTTGAAATAATATTTTTCCAAATGTGTCCCTCAGTTCAAAAAATAATTGTAGAATGAAATATTTTATCTTAGGTTGTTCGGGGACGGTTCAAGGAACAGCAAAAAGCAAGAATTTAATGCAACTCACACGTTCTTTTTGTGCTCTACAGATATTTAAGGGCTCCCTAAGTGAAGGTTGTCAGTAACTATAGTAACAGAAAGGAAAATTTACATATATCACCTTAATCATATAACTCTTATAATGGCATAATTTGTAATAATAAATTAGTTTTATTTATTTATTTACTCTACATTAACAATCTGTGCTTTTACCACCTCTACTGTGGTGCTTGGTTGTCGACAAGCTTTTGCTAGAACTCAGCTACAATGGCTTTTATACGCAAGGCCGATTTTTGTCAGCCGTAAAAAAAAAACAAAGTAAAACAATCATTTGTGATTCTTCGAGAAGAACAGATAGTTTGCAGAATGTATGAAAAAAAACAGGTTATTTTGGCAATATCATTTTGAAACAAGGCGTATCCAGAATGACGTTTATTGGAACTTGGATCCTGGGCCGCACCTCCAAGATGGCGTCAGTGTGTATAACTCAAACCCAACCACAAACGACCATCTTTCCTCCTCCTTCAGTCTTCAGTCGCACATATATATGTAACAAACAATAACCAATAATTGAATTTATTAAAATTTGTAGAACTAAGAATTTCGTCCAATTTCGGTTACTCCATATACAGGTCCAATAAGTTCACCAAATCTTAAAGTTTTCAAACATGATGGCACGCTGAAAGATTTTCTTTCCGAGGCATATACATAACTGTTAAAATAATTTAAGGAAAATGTATAAAAATAGAATAATTACACACATACAGCTCATATACGACTAAGTATTAAGAGAAAAACCTTTGGTTTTAGCTTACTATTAGTACCTTTTTTTGTTAACGCCCGCCCCGTTAGCAAAAAAAAGGCATCGGTGAATCACCGGCTATATACTTCCCCGGCAAAAATTAACCAATTACGTTTACGCTCTCCATCGTAAGTCAGTCGACCGTTTGGACTAAACATTCATATTTCACTTGCATAGTGACTTCTGAATCCAGATACTAAATTTTGTGACGATACATTCATTATATCGGCTGTAATTAGGTGAAAGACACAGAGTTGTTGTCCACTCAAAAGTTTTATTAGCATAGCCAGCTTTCGGTCCTATAAGACTATCTTCAGTGCTAACACTTTACAAAGGTAGTGGTCTCCACCAGTCTCTGAAACTGGTGGAGACCACTACCTTTGTAAAGTGTTAGCACTGAAGATAGTCTTATAGGACCGAAAGCTGGCTATGCTAATAAAACTTGTGAGTGGACAACAACTCTGTGTCTTTCATTAAATACAGCTCACAACAACCTCCAAGAAAAGGCGAGCTGTATGGTAGCCACCCTCCACCCGGACCCCACTTTATTCCAATTTCGGTTTTTACAGCAACGGCAATTATAATAATAACATTTACCGGCCGTTTACGGGAATAATACCCGAGGTTTGCACATAGAATACTCTATATATAAATTCAAATTTTAACATTTAAATAATCACTAAAAGGATACGGAAGGCGTAGAATCCAGTAAGCACTTTGAGAAAGTGCGATGGGTTTTCCAAATCCTGAGGTGAAAATAGGGCACGGTGGGGGCGCTGGTCGAATACGCGGATCCAAAGTTACGTACACTGGTGCTTTGGGGGTTACTATGTGCAATCTCATCAGGAGTGCTAAAACTTTCCTGAAAAAGTAAATAAAATAAAATTATAAAAACATTTCCAAGAATAATAATGTAAATAGAAATGATACGTAACATTTTCCCAACATATATATAATATATGGGAGTACTTTCTATATATATATATATATATATATATATATATACAATATTTTTAAAAAACATAGGTTTTCTTTATTTTATAGTAAATATAAATGACTATGTCAACATTTCTTCTAGTCAGTACTGTTCTAAAACTTTTACTTTCCAGGAATACGCCGAAATTCATTTCTTGTAGAGCTACTGTAATGATAGACAGGCCTCTGTGCGTGAATATCTGAGACGGAAGAAAAGTAGACAATATTAAGGTTACCAAACTTAATGTTCAACAACGGATAAGAGAAACAGAACACGTGATTTGGCCTATCATATAACTATCAGGATTATTATAATAGCAGATACCAACCCGCAGGGACAAGGCAAGTAGAGCGGCATGTTTCCTTCCGTGATTCGGTTAGCATCTTCCTTTATTAACCCACCTCCGGACGCCTTCAAAACGACCCCTGGACCAGAACTCATAAACCGATGTCCTCGAACGCATTCATATTCAACTCCAATGAAAATTTTAACGTTGAGGTTTTCTGTAAAATTAAAACAATTCACAAATGAAACATGGTAGAAAATATGAATGAAACATCTTAATAAACTCAATTTAAATTTGAATGTACGTCTACGAGGTGTGTATGCAGCTTATATTTTGATATAGCATTTACTGGTTCAGATACTTTTCCTTCGTATTTTTGGTGTGTCCTATCCGTTTTTTTGAATGTCAAAAAATTAAATCTTAATGTTATCTGAGACAGCAATTGGATTTTTGAATTTTCCTCCTCTAATGTATACCGCAATTTCGCGTATATTGTTTTACTTGAAAAAGAAATGGATTTTTCGACCTATGGTACCTTTTCCTGGACCGCAGCACTAAAAATAGTTTGTCCACGGAAGAATTAGAGCATTTAGGAAGCTTTTGTCACTAACGGCCGCCATTTAATAGTTCATGTAAACTCAATCCATATTCAATACTAAGTGCTTCAATACCTTTAATCTGATACACAATTGGATTTTTCAATTTTCTTCCTTTTATGTGTACAGCAATTTCGCGTATATTGTTTTACTTTAAAAAGAAAATCTTACCTTTACTTGGACGGTTTTTTTTATTTCCGCCTTTCTGAATAGATAATGGATTGGAATTTGCTTTGGCAGGGTGACCAGCCTCTGAAGAAGGGACTTCTTTGTCTCTACAAATCAATCAAACAATACGAATTATGTAATATTTTAAATTTCAGTATACAAGGTGTCCATGTTAAGTTTTACTAGATTTATAGGAGACTGATCAACGAGACAAAAAGTTTGTTTCACTTAAAAGATAGGTCATTATTACCTGGATATCTACTGTATAAAGATGATATTTAAAAATTAAATTGTAAGGGGTGGCTGTCCATTTCAGGTTAAATAAAGACCATACAAGTGATTATTATTATTATTCGGGGCTGTTTGTTTCAAGATCACGGTAAAATGGCTTAAGCTATTTCAACCTATTTTGAATCTGCTTCAGGAGTAAATTTAAGGATACATATAATTTCAGAATTTTTGAATAGAGGGGAGTTTACTTGAAGAAAAAGTTGCTTCATGTTCTTTGTTTTTTTCGTTAATATTGATCATACGTGAAAATATTACGGAATCAATATGAAATTCATGTTTGACAGGAAATATGGACGACAAGGAAAAATATCCACAATTGAAAAAACTCGTAGCATTTAGAACATAACATAGAATCGCAATTAGTAATCAACAAACAATTAAGTAAAAAAAATCGGAACCTTGGAAACTCCTGAAGGAAGTCAAACAACTTCGGAAAGGGATACACTAAACTTACTAGTGCAGACCCATTTCCCGAGGTGCACTACCTTAGGTGACTCAGAGGAAGATCGAGGAAGCTATCCAAGCAGACCCAGGAACAGGACGTTCATAAAGACGACTGGCAGCTCGCCTCTCGAATCATAAACCAGAGTAATGTAGAATGGGCAATCAAGTCGTTTAAACCATTCAAATCAGCTGGGACGGATGAGGTCCAACCGATTCTTCTTCAGAAAGGTCTGGACCTACTTGCAAGTCCCCTGTGCAGACTCTTCAGGGCAAGTCTGGCCCTGGGATTCCTTCCGGACAAATGGAGACCTGTAAGAGTGATTTTCATACCAAAGCCAGGGCGAGACAACTACGCCCAGGCAAAATCATTTAGGCCCATTAGTCGCACCTCGTTTCTCTTAAAAACCATGGAGAAACTGATAGATAGATATATCAGGGACATGGTGTTGAAGGAAACACCTCTGCATCAAAACCAGTTTGCCTATCAAAAAGGTAAATCCTGTGAATTGGCTTTACATGAGCTGACACAGAAAATAGAGAGGACTCTACTAAACAAGGAATTTGCCTTGGGAGCCTTTCTTGACATCGAGGGCGCCTTTGATAACACCTCGGTATCAACGATAATAAATTCTGTCCGAAGGCGTGGAACCGACGACATCATATGCCGATGGATCGAGAACATGCTGAAAGGCAGAACTATAAACACAACTTTGGGACTGAGCAGGTTAAGGGCAGTGCCGGCAGCCTGGTGTCCGCAGGGAGGGGTATTATCACCTCTATTGTGGTGCTTGGTTGTCGACGAGCTCTTGATGGAACTCAGCAACAATGGATTTTATACACAAGGCTATGCTGATGACCTTGTGATCTTCATCAGTGGCAAGTTCCCAAATACCGTGGTTGAAATTATGAACACGGCATTGGAGCATGTCAGTAGATGGTGCACCAGGGAGAACCTTAAAATAAATGCACAAAAGGTAACCTATGCATACTTCACCCAAAAGAGGAACATAAGGGACATCAGAAGTCCCTTCCTCCAAGGGCATGGTATACCTCTATCGAGGGAGGCCAAATACTTGGGAACTGTACTAGATACCAAGTTGACCTGGACTCCACACGTAGAGAAAATAACAAAGAAAGCAACCAGGGCTCTATGGGCCTGCAGTCGCTCCTTTGGCAAAACATGGGGCCTCAATCCCAAAATGGTACACTGGATGTACACAACGGTAGTAAGACCCATAATAACGAACAACTACTTATTCTGGTGGGAGAAAGCCGATACGGGACAAAGGAGGAAACAACTTGAAAAAGTCCAAAGACTTGCCTGCTTGGGAATCACTGGGGCCATGAGCACCACCCCAACAGCAGCCATGGAAACCCTTCTAAACCTTCCCCCACTCTTCTTGATGGTGAAAGCGGAGGCAAGAAGGGGAGCCTATAGGCTGAAAACAAATAACCTAATACCGGACAACATACCGAGAGCCGGGCATTCAGTAATCTTCTGGGACATTTTGGAGGACCCTGTACTAAACATGAGCTCAGACAAAATGACACCAGTTTCCAACTTTAATAGGAAAATTAAAGTATCAATACCAGACAGAAGTAACTACTGTCTGGAACTTGAGACCCAAGATCGGGATAAGCTGGTCTGGTTCACAGACGGCTCAAAAACCGAGAGAGGAGTTGGAGCTGGAATACATGGGAGGACAGTCAAGGGAGATACTAGTATATCCCTAGGTGTGTATCCTACTGTGTTCCAAGCTGAAGTATATGCCATCCTCGGGTGTGCCTGGCTCATTAAGAGACGGAACATGAGGGAAGGGCGAATCTTGATATTGTCTGACAGCCAAGCAGCGCTGCAAGCGTTGCGAGCTGTCATCATAGATTCCAAAATCGTCCTAGAATGCCTTCAAGCACTGGAGTCCCTGACGGACCAGAATAGATTGGAATTGAGATGGGTGCCAGGGCACCGGGGGTTTGAGGGCAACGAAAGGGCTGATCAACTGGCCCGGTCAGGAGCTGACAGAAAACCTATAGGACCGGAACCTTTCTGCGGGATCTCTAAGAGCACCGCAAGGGCGGCAATAAATGGTTGGCTGACCAGGAATCACATCCAGTTCTGGAGAGGGGTCCCAAAGCAAAGACATTCAAAACTCTTTATAGCGGAACCCTCAGAGAAAAGGAGCCGAGAACTCCTGAATATGAGCAGAATGGATCTAAGAGCTATGACAGGGCTGATTACAGGACACTGTCATATGAACAAACACCTATACAATATGGGCATCGCTAGAAGCCCTCTGTGCAGGAAATGTGGCGAGGAAAATGAGACTCCGGTTCATATTCTAAGCCGGTGCGGGGCACTAGAAAGCAGACGTTTCCACTGCTTCGGGTCTGCCATAACAGAACCGAAGCAGGTAATGGAAGGAACCTGCAGAAAAATCCTGGACTATATCAAAGATACAGGGCTGCTGTAGGGACCAACACACACAGGTCACACAATAGGCCTACTCTGGCCGCGGTGACACAAATCAGCCCTCGGAAAAAAAACAAAACAAAAAAAACAATTAAGTAACAAAGACATGGACATTATAGAAAAAAACAACAAAAAGATCCAAATTATACTTTCTAATCCCATTGTAAATACTATTACAATAAACCAATATTATAATCTTCTTTTCCTAAACCTAATATATTTGGGAAATAGAATTAATGATAAAGAAAATTCTATTGAATTTTGTAGACTGAATTTTATTCATTCTAGTATTTTAAGTTATAGAGAAATAGAAACCTTATATAAAAATTATAATGTCACTTGTATCTCAACTAATTTAGAAAGTACATTATTCATTTCTTGAAAGTTCTATTTACTTCATTGAAATTCCTATACTTGATAAAGAATTTGAATCATTTTGCTTCGAGCACATCCCAGCTTAAAAAACATACAAATTACTTCTATTCATACACACCCCCCTTATATTATTAAGGCAAATATTGGATTACTCATAGGAAATATATAAAGATAACTATCATTGCGAAAACATTTCTCATATTAACAACAAATGAGCCCTTCAGATAATACTCAATGAAAACATTGACGATTGTATTTCAGTGTACACTAACAGTGAACCATTCATTAAAAACAAAGTTAATTTAGATATATACTTGACTTTCGTAATCAAGAAAGTAGTAATTAACACTAACAAAAAAAATTAAACCATATTCTTACCCAACAATAGTTTGAAAAAGTTATCTTCTAATGAAACTTTATATGATTCTAACCATTCGAATGTACAAAAATTCGAAGTTAATGTTAAATTTAAACACAGCCTATCAATTTAAAGACAATATTTCCTTTTCTCATCTTCATAAGTTAAATACTCAGATGCAACCATTAGAAATACTTTAAGATGTTATCAAATACCGAGTCAGCGCTCCCTATATAGATAGCCTCTGTTCATTAGTTTCTGTATCAAGAGGCCAGTCTTCACGCTTCTTCTATCGTTGATACCATTTTTGTCTTTCTATGTACATTAATTAATACAAGAGTTTAAAAATTAATTTTTAAAGACTTTCACCGATTCTTATAACATAACTCCGGGTAATCTACGAGTGATATAATATATTAATAATAAAAGTTTATTTAATAAGAAAAAAAGTAAAAAGTACATTATACAAATTAAACTCATAGACAATGGACAAAGTTCATCTGCCAAGTTGACTCCAAAATTAAACATAAATAAACCATTAATTCTAAATAAAATTAATACACATTATGAAAAAAAATAGAAGAAATAATGATAGTATTTCCAATAGTTACTACTGATTACAAAATATAAAGTCAAATATTAATAGTTAAATTCAGCACGTAACACCAATCTGTATTTCAGTGCATCAAAAATATATCTATAAAAATAGTACCAATACTCTCTACTCTTTATTAAAATAACGTATTCTAAACTCAGCCAGAATTGGACAATTCCATTGTTTATAGTTTACAACAAACAAGTCTAGCAACAAACTAGCACAAAAAATTACTCAGATTAGGTGAAGATTTTTATTTTCAAAATAACTATTATTGCCAAGAACAAAATTCAGCCCTGAATAAATACATTAAAAGGAAGATTTATTTAATTGTTCCAGAATACTATTTTTAAGGGAGATCTCAACCAAATTCTCTAAATTTAAACACCAGGTTCGGAACTGCTTCAAGTCCTCGATGTTGGCTAATGGATCACAATTTACCTTAGCTGCTAAGGCATACCACTCTTTATACCAATAAATATTTCTTTTAATTATTTCCAAAGCCAAAATACGGAGGAAGCCGATCTTCAAGCAACTTCAGAACCTTTTGTAAATACTGCAGGTGACTTCTCAATGTGAACAAGACCAGAAGAATTACACCCGGACTCCAGATACAGAAAATAATTAGGGGTCTTATAAGGCAAGGCAAAAAGCTTCTCGAGGAAAAAACGGAGTAATTTCTCCACTTCCTCAAATGATTCGTAACCCCACACCTGTAAACCATAACATATTACCGCACTCGATACTGAATTGAAAATATGAAATTTTTACTTCAATAAAATATGATTATTGCTAATAATATTCTACCATGTAGCCAAATTTAGCAACACTTAGTTTGTTAGTTAAATGCGCCTTAAAAAAAAGTCGAGGTGTGAAGGTAATACCCAAATATTTATACCTATTTACCACTTCCAACTTTTCCCCATTTAGATACCAATACTCTTTTTTCGACAGCTTACCACCGTTATGAAATACCATCACTTTAGTTTTTGACATATTTACTTTTATATTCCATAACAGGCAATAATGCGTCTTGTTTATCAATTTTTATAGTGTTCTAGGCTCTGTACTCAGATAGAAAAGGTCATCTCCATACATGAGGCAGTTGACAGTAGTGTTTCCGACTCTATGAGTGATATAATAAATCTATTAGAAAAAAATAGCCTTACCCTTTTAACGGAACATCCCATGGAAGCAAGTAAGCTGATCCAGGGATGAAACCAGGCTGGTCATGGAGGCCGATGTTGTGAGAGTAGAGGCTGGAGGGGCCTCGACATACAAGAGACCAAGAAGGGAACTGGGGTAGAAGACCTGGAGGTCCATCAGTGTGGGGCAGTCCTGGGAGCCACTCCTCTGTCACCGTCACAGGCTGCCCTATTTGGGACTTCTCTATACACCAACAGCCATTTTAATTCTCAATAGACAAAACTAGAACAATTCATAACTTGTATTTAATAATTAGAGATGCATCGAATTTACATACTTCGTTGTTTTGACAAAATCTCCTGTGTGATATTCCCCTGTCAATTCCAGTATCTTCTTGAACAAGTTCGATTGTTCGCGCTCCCTGCCTCTGGAGAGACGCCCATATGACAGCTATCACAGAAATTAATTCTTCCATAGTTGTCAGATGGGAGACAGAAAGCCCGGGCAATCGATTTCGTCGAAGCAAAAAGTAGAGTGGACAAAATATATCACACAGAAGATTAAATAACGAACATTGGTGATTAAAGAGGCGTGAAAAATGACGAAAATTCCCGGGAAATAACGTTATTTCCAGTAAAATCCACATTTATATAACAAAAACGGATAAACCAACTAACAATATTGGGGTGCATCCCTAAACATAATAACATGATCAAATGACAGCTATAAATAGCTGCTTACCAGTCGCAAGGTTTGTCAAAAGAACGTTACTAGAATCTTCAAGGAACAGGCTAGACATTACGGGAGAGGTAGACATAACTGTATTGGCTGAGTGTTCTCCCGACCAAATCTTAGCTGGAAATACATTTATAAGCAAAGAAATTAATAAATGTATTATGAGAATATGGTTATGATAGAAAAATAAACAAATAAATTTTAACAATTTTAATAAAGAATTACGTACGAATATTCAGTGTATGCGAAGATTCTGTGTGAACACAACGGAGATCTTCACTTGCTGAGGTTGGTTGCACTTCTGGCCTATAAGAAGTCTAAATTAATTATTAAAGAAGTTCAACCAATTATTATGAAAAAAAATAAAATAAAATCGTCATTAATCAACACGTAGAACAAAAAAAAAAATTAATCCAGAGCGAAATCTCATTAGAGGCGGTGACACTCTTAGCCAGTGTTGAGCATATTCCCACTGATTATTTTATAGTTCAAAATCTGTTTTCATATTCTACAATGTCTCCACATCTATTCATTAACACATGTCATGAATATAGAAATAGTAAAATTAAAGGATCAGGGCGAGGCGCATTTCAAACCAGTCCGGGAGGAATGGGAATTGCGCAAAAGAAACACATCTTGAGGCGAACAATGTGGTTGTCGATAGTCAAAAGAGTTGATTAGAGAACCAGATGGCAAAAGAAGAACAACTCTTCTTGACCAACCCCGATGGCATTGAGAAAAGTGATCGGGTATCAAACAGGACATCACTCGGTAAGAAAACATCTCTTTAAAATTGGGTCTTGTTCTGCATTCTGCAGAAGATGTGAAGTGATGGAGGAAACACGATATACATCCTCGGCGAGGGTTATTGACCCCTACTATGGAGAATTTATGATAAGGTGTTCTTCAACTTAGATACGTTGAGGAAACAGAAAGACAGGATCCTGCGCTTCATTAAAGAGGCTAATTATAATAACGAGGGGCTGTTATGTGGGCCCTGGCCACAAAACCCACTCCTGCAATCAATCAAGGCATCAGGGCTCAGAGAAAGAAATAGAAAAACTTACAACCATATGGTGCCGCAACCAGCTTAACACTGCATGGTAGGTCAAAAAGGGAGGGGAAATAAGTCACGGGCGCACTCCTCATTCTATTCGGCTATAAACACACATTTTAAGGCTGGGTGCCGCACTGTATGGTGATATGCCACTGATTATGACACTATAATGCACAAAAACCGGTGCTTACATACAAAATAAACAGTAGGTAGGCATCTTGTTTCATTTCATCCGACAATATCTTACAATCATGAATGAGTTTTCAAGCTCTCCTGTAAAATGGTAAAACTATTTTCCTTTTCTTACAGAGGCACAGAAGTTTTATCTGAGCCCTAAAATTGTTTCAGGGCTAAATAGCTAAAAATAAAAATAACTAACTAACTTGAGTTCTGTAGAGCTGGACTGAAATACGGGAAATTTTATCTTTTCCAAATGAATACAACCACACTCTTGACCAATGATTTGATAGAAGTCGTAGTTGGCGGCCCTGAGGGAGAAAGGGTCCTGTCTAGGACCTTGCTTGGAGCCGCAGCTGCAGGTCGAGACCAGCTGCACTCCGCTCCAGTGGTCGGATTCCCTAAACATAAAGGGCTAATCTTAACCATAAAATATGAAAAAGGGCTAAGATTAAAAAAAAAAAAGGAAAGAAACAGAGGTTAGCTGTGGATCCTTGCCCGGTATGTGAGGATGTCCTAAATGACACATATTCGTATGTTGGAGACCTCCTACAGATGTTAAGGAAAGTAGGTTATCAAAACCAAATTGGCTACTTTGATCTACAATTGAATTTATTTGCAATATTTCACCTGAATGGAGGCCAATAAGCTTGATTGGAGACCAACGTGACCAACTTGGTTTCGATGACGTACTTATTTTATAAAAAATACAAAAAAAGAAAGGCAACCATTGTGGAATCTGTATGCATTACGAGAAAACTGCTGAACATTTCAAACAAACTTCATATTTTCAATCTGCCTATTCAGGAATAACTTTTGGAAAACATATGATTTCAGAATGACTGAATAAAGCGGGGTGTGTTTACTCGGAGTCAGAAAAAGTTATTTCATGTTTTCTCAATTACTATTAATCCTCGTTGAAAAACGTATTGAATTAATATGGAAAGCATTTTCATTTTAAACATTTTACATTTTTTCACTTATATCAGAAATAATGGAGATAAATAAAATTGTGTAGTAGAGAAAGAGGCGAGAGGTAGCAAGATGGAAGCGGAGGGAGAAAGTGGGAGAGGAGAGAATAACAGTTTTTTCTATGTTCAGGTATCGCAAGTTATCAACTTCAGGTTAAGTGAAATAAAGGAAGTTACTGCCGGGTAACCCGTTATTTTTCTATAAATAAATCCTTCAATGAGGAAGGACTTTTTTTTTTCATACCCCATTTATAAAATACTAGAAAAACTGAGAGTTTGTCGAGGTGATGATAGGTGGCATCTTTAATATAATAAATTATAATAAAAATATACTCACCCTGACGATAAACCCAGGTGCCCCAGCTGATTCTGATGCATAGGTTTCGTGCAAGGATTTTTATTCAAACTTAATGCCTCACATGTTTGTCTACCGTTTTTCCAAATTTTTTCACATTCATCCGCCAGAATATCGATAAATTTTTGCTGTGCAGGTCCCCTGGCATGATGGGTGAATACTGTAATAGCTCGCTTCACCTTTTGAATAAGAAAAAAAATTGTAAATAAAATTGAAAGATGTGAAAAAAAAAAAATAATAATATGACGCCAGCTGCCGAGTAAATTAATTTGCCAACACGAATAGAAAAAACTGAATACAGTAATCATAAGACGACGGAATTACATAGTACGTAGGTAAAATTGTCACAACGGTTTGTTTTACCAATGTCAGCTATCACAGAGCTATTGTTTCATTTTTGAGAATTCTCCTGTGAAAGCGATAACTGATAATGACATAAAATGTAGAATACACAAAATACCCCCCCATACTTGATAATATAAAATTGCTTGCTTCTAAATAATTCTTCTAATTCCATTAGTTTCACCGATAAGCACCTTTCAATGACGAAAAAAAATAAACCCAGTAAATGTAAGTCACAATGCTAGCAAACTTCATATTTAGATAAAAAGATCCTAAGAGTTAGTAATTGTGACTCGTGCCCGGGCGTTAACAACGAGGTCATATCGCCTACTACCCGAGCGCTCTTTCGTTACTCATGCTGGACATGAGCCCGACTCTACTATGAGAGCCCTAAATTTTTATTCCCTTAGGGTAAGAGTCTTTAACGAGTACCTGACATCGTACAGGCTCGGGACCATCACTTAACGTCCCATCCAAAGGACGGCATGCTCAAGGTATTTTCACCTGGGATGGGGCCTTTAACGAATACCTGACATCGCACAGGCTCGGGACCATCACTTAACGTCCCATCCAAAGGACGGCATGCTCAAGGTATTTTCACCTGGGATGGGGCCTTTAACGAATACCTGACATCGCACAGGCTCGGGACCATCACTTAACGTCCCATCCGAAGGACGGCATGCTCAAGGTTTATTCACCTGGGGTGGGGCCTTTAACGAGTACCTGACATCGCACAGACTCGGGAACATCACTTAACGTCCCATCCGAAGGACGGCATGCTCAAGGATTTTTCCCCTGGGGTGGGGCTTTTAACGAGTACCTGACATCGTGCAGGCTCGGGACCATCACTTAACTTCCCATCCGAAGGACGGCATGCTCAAGGATTTTTTCCCTGAGGTGGGGCTATTAACGAGTACCTGACATCGTGCAGGCTCGGGACCATCACTTAACGTCCCATCCGAAGGACGGTATGCTCAAGGTTTTTTCACCTGGGGTGGGGCCTTTAACGAGTACCTGACATCGCATAAGCTTCGGCATGCTCAAGGTTTTTTCACCTCCCAAATAAAAAACCTAAGGGTCTCGCCCGGATTTCGAACCCGCGATTTTGAGCTCAGTAAGCAAGCAAAATACATCTGAGCTACCGACGCCCTCAATACCCTCAGAAATGTGATAAATAATATTCACAATTTGCTAGTACTACTTATTTTGAATAAAATTAAATTTACCTTTTTTTCATGCATGATTCTATTGTAGTGGACAGGTAAGTTTTCTTGATAA
Organism: Aradus depressus; assembly: GCA_963662175.1. Taxonomy (NCBI): domain Eukaryota; kingdom Metazoa; phylum Arthropoda; class Insecta; order Hemiptera; family Aradidae; genus Aradus; species Aradus depressus. Next base: position 23,685,368 of record OY759218.1, on the reverse strand, counting down.
ATTGCCACAGCTAATGGTAAAATTTTTTGACATCTCATGGCGCTAAACTTCAGTTCAATCCCTAATAATTTGTCTAAATGAGCTACAAATACATTTGGTTCTTTCAGTCCTGCTTCAGAACTATTGAGGATAATGTTTGCAGCTCGGAGCCACGCCAGTAGTTTTGGGACCTAAATATAAAGAATATTTTTTTAAATAACTATAATTAGAGTAATCTCAAACGAACTTAAAAGACCCCATGACCCCGATTTCAAAGATTTTTTTATTTTATTTGTCTAATAGAATAATCATATTGATTTGCCAAGAGTTGGGCCCTAAAAAAGATATTGGTTTATTTTTTTATGTTTTAATTGTATCACCAATTTCAAATATTATTTTGTAATACATAGTTTTTGTAAAGAAATTCCCGCGGAATCCGAAACTAATGGAATGAACTAGATATTGCTGTTTTAAAGGCCCCAAATAGCGATTGAACATGATTTTACAAAATAATAAAGATCAAATACTAAATAAAAAAATTCTAAACTTATGTAATATATGTAATTTAATTAAGCTGTTTTTGGCTTTGAACTCCCTAAAATACTCTCCTGAAGAGGCAAAAACACAAAACCACGAAAAAACGTGTATACTCGTGTTAACAAAACTCAACCCTCGATTTGGATGAGAAGAAGCCCACCCAGACACCATTGAGTCCGGACCCACACTATACACTAATTTAAAACTTATGTGTACATGTTTATCATTCGGCTGAATATTAAAAGCAAAAGAAAAACATACAACAAAATTATAGTCAAGATAACAAAATGAAAAACGAAAATTTTTTATTAAGATTTAACCATGAAAATTATAAAAATAAAATTAAACAACATGATACACTATATTGATATTAACATTATTTGTATAAAGTGAGAGATAAAGAGTGCCAGAAAAGTCAAGGAGACGATATTTCTTGACATAGCTGATTTTGAGTATTTGATATTAATACAAAAGGTCCTCCTGAGGTAAATACTGTATTTGTAACCAAAATCGATCAGAAATAGACTCACTTGGCTTCTCAGGCACTCAAATAGCGCATCAAACAAAAATATTCTTACCTCAAAATATGGTTTGACATTAGAATATTTTCCCATATTATCGAAAAACCCTTCTTTGTGAGCTTTTCTTACATGTTTCATCAAAAACCTTTCAAAAGAATGAGCTGAAAAAATAAAAAGAAAGTATAATAAATAAAAAGAAAGAACTTGTTCAACTTTTATATTGTCTAATTCCACAAAAAATTTATCGGTTTGAGCTTACGCCATCGTTAGTACAAAGTTCAAAAGTGACATTTAAATTTGCTAGGTTGTCATATTTAAAATCCTCAGGTTACCTGAGATTACTTAGGACTGTGTCCTGTCCCATAGGGAAGTACATTTTTGTGGAATTAGACAATATAAAAGTTAAATAAGTTATTTGTTTTTATTTATTTTATTAGCTATCCACTATATCGACACAGATCACAGAAATGTATCCAAAAACTTAAGTACCTATAACTTTTGGAGTAAATTGGACCTTTTTTTTTTTTTTTTATAATAACTAATTAAAAGGATTTTTAATAACAACGCTAATTACATAGCTTATCTCAAAGTATAAAGACAAAATGGAACATCCTGTACAATGGCTTGCTGAGCCTGCCAATGCCAGAAGACCTTACCTTGGTGGCGTATGCTGACGATGTAGGGATCGTCATAGTGGCTGATGATCTGGAAAACCTGGAACGCAAATTCCAGGCTGCCATGGAGCGGATACACCATTGGATGAGCTCTGTGGGCCTTTCCCTGGCCATCCACAAGACGGATGCAGTACTCTTCACCGGGAGGAAGGCCAGAACCAACATGTCACTGACCTTCCAGGGTTATACTATCGAGACCCAACCGGCAATCAGGTACCTGGGAGTAATGCTGGATCAGAGGCTCACTTTTAGGGAGCACCTCAAATACGTGGGAGCGAAGGCCGCCAGGACATCGGCGGCGATTTCGAGAATTCTGCCCAACGTCGGTGGCCCTAGGCAGAGCAGGAGAAGACTGCTGGCAGGAGTCAGCACTTCCATCCTTCTGCACGGGGCCCCGACATGGGCAGATGCAACGAGGATTCCCTCATACCTGAGGCTGATCGCCCCCGCTCACAGGCGAAGCGCACTGAGAGTCGCATGCGCCTACCGAACAGTTTCTGGCGACGCTGCCTATGTAATTGCTGGGCTGCCCCCCATTGACCTCTTGGCACGGGAACGTACGCGACACTTCAAAAGGAAACAAGACCCGGTTCAGGTGGAAGAGGTGGTGCAGCGCTTCGACCACAGGGGAAACCGGGTCTTCTATCAGGACGCGGGGGCCAGCCCTGGTCCAGCAGAGCCAGAGAGGGCCAGGACAATTAGGGAGTGGCAGGAAGAATGGGACAAGTCCACAAAGGGACGGTGGACCCATCGGCTCATCCCTCGAGTCGAGCCTTGGCTCACCAGAAAGCATGGGGAGGTGAATTACCACCTCACCCAGGTACTCACGGGACACGGTGGGTTCCGGGGGTACCTCCACAAAATCGGGGCAGCAACAACACCAGACTGCCCCGCGTGCCTTGGTGAGACGGAGTCGGCGGAGCATGTCCTCCTCAAATGCCCCAGATTTGAGGAGGGAAGGAAAAATCTGGAGTGCAGCATGGGCGCCCCATTGACTGCTACCAGTTACGTGGACGCTATGCTGCGCTCCCAGGAGTCGTGGGATGAAGGCTGCGATTTTGCAGCGCTCATCATGGGCGGGTTGGCCCTTCAGGAGAGGGCTGACAAGGAACAGTAGCGGTAATAAAACAGAAGAAGGGGCGTTACCAGCCACCCTTCCTCCCTTCCGCGAAGTAATGACAGACCGTCAGTTCCGCGGAAGGGAATCAGGATCGGCAAGGAGGGGGTTTTAGTGGGTATGGTGATGGTGAACCGTCTCGAGTCCCACACTATCCAGGGACAAAATATTTTCATATAAATAAAAAAAAACTTACATGTATTTTCTTGTAAATCATAAGACAGCAGACTTTCCAAGCAACCAGGACCTAAAATTAATAAATTCGTAGTTATATGGAAACTAAATGTTACATTAGTTATTCTAAGTCAATCAGTTACGACAAAAAGGTATCGAGAAGTGTTGGTTGACCTAGAATACGAGTGACCTCGCATATGTGGAAATTAAGTGTTAAAAATTAAAGTGTTGTCGGTAAATGTGAAATATTCTCACGTTATTACTTTCACTTAAAATTTTACAAATACTCTAAAAATAATGAAAGGTTAAATAATTCGAATTAGTTAATCATATACTAAATAATCAAATATAAATTGTTCGGACCAACTCCACAAATATATTTATTTTGCTTAATAATCCATTTTTACACAATTATTTTTGGCAGGGTTTATCACCTAAAGGGTTAAAGACTCTGTGCAAAGTTTCATTTAAATACTTCATCAAGTTGGAAGCTCTATGGGACCGACACCACACACTCGTTTTATTATCTTCGACCCACGGAACCCTAATAAAAAAATTTAAAAAGCAGGTTGCCATGTGACAAAAAAAGGATAAACCCTGAATACGTAGAATACGTTTTATTTGATGTTTTGAAGAATAGAAACAAAAATTGAATTATTATTTATTAGTTCAGCTATGTTGGAATCACAACTAGAATGTGATGGGCAACGGTGAGCACCCCAGCTAGAGATGTTACACATAAAATAATCCATAAAACGTATTCCACGTTAAAAAAAAAGTTGTTGCCCCATGGATGAGAGGGGACTGGAGTGAACATGAGCAGAACTTGGTTAGGGACTCAAGCGACCCACAAGGGATCTCAACTTTGTACATCTTTTCAAATTCTTCAGGAAGTTAACAAATTATTGGCCAATATATTTATTTCGTATGGATTGTGATGGGTCCCATGCCACCTACAGAATATAATATTTGTCCAAAATGTATGTATAATGATAATCATATCAAATTCCGAATTCATTTCTGTAATATTGCTAAAACCAAATTTTACCAAAAATGTTTCCAAAATATTAGTTCCTAATTATGCACACTGAAAAAATTGTGTACCCAGAAAAAATACTTTCTCACATGAAAAGGTGTGTTTCAAAAAACTAGAGCAAACATTTCTCTAATTACTTTTCCAAATGTTTCTGCCACAGGCACAGTTAGGCAATCATGAAAAAAACGTATAGTTCGAGTTTTTTGAGATCATTTTTGAAATATAACACTATTAAGTGTGTATGTGCGTCTTCCTTGTAAACTTCGTATAAAATAAGGACACAAAAATAATGTAAATAAAGCTTTAAACAATACGATGAAATGTGTGACCCAGACATTTGGGTGTAAGTTGGGGAACCGATAATTCCTAAAAATCTTCAATAGAGCTGCCATATTGAACACAGATACTCATCATTACTTCAAACATGGAGCACATTAAACAAGTACATTTTGCAAGACTTCGCTTATATTTATGACCTAATCAAAAATCACATCAAATAAGAGCTGTAGAGAAAACTGAAAGGCACATTTAAAATAAAATATGAATTTTCAAAAGTCGCCGGTTTTGCAAGATCCATGCAGAAAACCGCACGAACCAAATAACCAAAAATGAAATACATACTTGCTGATCTTGAAGATGATGTTGATGCACTTTGCCCCGACGCATACAAATCTAAAAAGGAAAAAACATTACTTTATTGTAGGAACTCAGTGTATTTCTTTCTTTTGTGTAGCTAAAAATTGTTTTATAATCAAAAATAAAATAATAATAATCAGCTTACCAGTTGCAGAATCAAAATATTGTAATCCAAGTGTTCCCAAAGATTCTTCAAATTCAAACGCGTTGTGCGCTTTCCCGTCCAATTCTTTCGGTCGTACAAATACAAACTCATCGTTCGGAGCAATTGAAAAACACGCTCTATTGCTGTAAAGTAATTTTCTTTTAAATGTTTGAACGCATTAAATTTAAAAGTTTAACTTTAAGTTACTTATTGATTTCACTTCCAGTAAACATGGTCCTGTAAAATAACATTTTAAAAAACACTGATTATCTTATCTCTTTTAAAAAAAAATCTCGAGTAATTTCCTTGAATACATTAGGAAATAAATAATAAAAAGAATAATGATTCATATACATTTTTTTGACCATGTTATTTTGCCATGTTTTACCGGAAATAAATATTACTTTCCAAATAGATTTTGAATGTTTTGATAATTTCTGGCTGACGTATTAACGGCGATGCTGTATACTAAAATATACTGACCAAACGTTTTTTACCAGTCGACTCTTCCGTAGTGCGACATATATATGATCTTCCAAAGAATGTTCAAGACTTTTCATTCTTGAAATTCTTTCTCCTATATCTTCTTCTCTAGACAAGACATAAAATAAAAAATTGTTTATTGAGTTATTATATATATTATGCCACTATTCTGTTCCAAAAAATACCTAATATTTTCAGGAGCTAAATTTGGCTCAAATGCGTTTCTAAAAATCAGTTTTTCCTCCTTCCATATTGTTCGAGGAATATACTACATGACAAAAAAATATCTAATAAAATACAGAATACTTTCAGGAGCTAAGCACTTATTATCCAAGTGGCAGTCAAATACCTGTTACAAAATAACTATTTCTCAAACAAGAGGTCGCCCCTAGGGTCGGATTTTCATCATACTAAGAAACCCGGCCGATGTTTTTGGAATCAACTGAAGAACGCCCTTCTCTCCACCCACCTGCTATTGGTAACTCACCATACACTTTCATCTCATAGGTTACATTTGTTATTACTTTTAATAACAGCAATAAGAAATTTGAAACAAAACAAATATAAAAAATTGATCAATACTTACACCATTATATCATATGGACAAGAATTAAATAAAAAGATAAGTCTTGGGGAACACAAACGGCCGTGGAAGGCCCAATCTTCGTTACAATGCACGCATTTGCTTAATAATTTTGTTACAATGGATTGATACTTTGGTCTACAAGAAGAAAAAAAAATTATAAGAAAAATATATTAAGGAAAAATTGTATATAACGATATTCTGATTTTTTCGATAAGAACAAATCAGAACAAAAGAAGCATTGAAGCTGATAGAAAATTAAATTCATAGCAATAGGTCCGCGAATGTACCACTTGTGATTTGGAAAGCACAAAAATGATAAAAATGAACTGCTTCGAATATTAATATTTTTATTCTTCAAAAGAAAGCACTAAGATTAATAAACAATATTATTCAACGAACAAGCTGCAGAGAAATATTTAAAAAACTTAAAATTTGATTTACCCTATGCTGTTTATTTTTGAAATATTAATGGTTATTAGGAAAAATAGAAATATTTTCTCTCTTAACAATATTAGTCATGATAACGACACCAGGAAAATTTTCGATTCGCTCTTCTCTTTTTGAAAAAAATACAACTCCTAAAGGAAATAATTTTCTAATGCCTTCCCTACTTCTTGAAGACAATAGAAACAATTAAAAAAGTTAAACTTCAACTACAGATGAGCCAACAATTTTGGCGGCATTGCCCTGTTGAATACCTCAACACTCCAAAGTGCAAAGATTTAAAGAGGCAGCCCTGATGTTGGTGAAGACAATGTGGTCTTATTGTCTGGTCTCAAGACCTCCCCGCTTTCTTGACTTATCGGAAAAATCATCCAGGATCAGATGGAGTCACGCGGGTCGTTTAATATTTTAAGCACCTCCAACATAGAAAATGCGCATTTGAGGATAACGAACTTTTTCCCTTAAAATTTAATTTTCTACCAGACCCAAAACATTCGTATTTTTATTTGAAGACAGCGAAGACAACCAAACTTACCTCACAAAACTGACAATCTTCAGCAATTGAACAATATTTATATCGAAACGGTGGGTCGGGCTCGAGAGCATGACTATGTGAGAAAATGAAAACATAAACAGCAGAGCTCTCGAAAAATTATTTCGCATCTCACTCCAAAACTCCAGAAATCCCTGTAAAAAAAAATAGTCATACCAAAAAAAAAAAAAAAATAGTTACTACTAATGGTTTGCTGTAGCAAATGGATTCATTCCAAACCATTAAAATTTAATGAATTTGGGAGAATTTGAATGGAGTCGTGAACTAAAGGGAGAGTTAGTTACTTCCTACTTTTATGGATATTTCATCACTAATATTCCTGGAGGAGCTATTGCCGATTTGTATGGCTTCAAATATCTACTCGGAGGTATGTACTATCTGAAAAGTTAATTTAAAGGCTTAAAATTTTGCCTTATTTCAAGTGGAAGAAACTTTCTTTACTCTGACAATTCGTTTTAAAATGTATTCGTATGAAAACGGATTCTACTTTACTATGTGAAAATTCATATTGTCATGATATTCTAAAAGTAGTATCTTACCCCTAAAGTAACAGCTTCTGTTCATTAGTAAATGCTTAGATTTGCGTTTCCCGTCTTTGTATCTAACCAATATAGTTTGTCCGTTGCTTAACACATACTATTTCGCTACTTATATTTTTATAAATCCCGTTTAACAACTCTGAGTACTAATCATATGAACAAGAACCTTATCACATAAATTTGGTCATTCATACAAATGTTCCTTTTGGTAGCTTTATTTATTTCTAATATATTTAATATACATTGATTACGAAATAAAGAAAAAAAAGGCGACCTGGCTTTTTTCAAAATCTATTTCTTTTAGGGAGTTTATTACTGTCTTCATATTAAGTGCACCAGCAAATGTTAAGTACAAAACACGTTCATCTTTATCATATCTTCCCTCTAAATGGCACTAGAAGAAAAAAAGTTATGAATTAATGATATAGAAAAACTACATTAACAAATAATATTGATTAAAAATAAAGCGATAAGAGGCTATATATGTAATCTTTAAGACATCGCTTCTTTGGTTTAGACCGTAAATAAAAAAATAATAAGACTTACTTCTTTCGTTAATACACCGTTCGCCTCATCATCTTTAAAAATATTTGCACTCTCCGCACTTCCCGGTATATTAAATTCCTCATCTTCCGAACAACCAAGGGGCAATTTACCAATTACTGAAACTACTACTACCTTCCGATTCAACATTTCTTTCCTGATTTCACTATAAAATTAAGAGATATTAAATGTAAACTACAAACTACACTAAATAACAATTACAAATCTAGTTTAAATATACCAAGGAAACGAATCATATGGTAGACGAAAATTAATGAATCTCATTTCAACAAATTGAATTACAAATTAATACTGAATACAGAAAAAAATACTCAATATCTAAATTCTTTCACTTATATACTCAATTTAAAACAGTCAATACACTAGTTATCTAATGAAAAGATGACGATCCTACCGCCAATTTCAGATCACTTTATGAACATCCTTTATGTCACGTTATCATTTTGTTCCAGTAGGTTATTTCTTGGTTATCTATTATAGCTTAATATATATTAGTTTTTATTCTTATTTTGTATACTTGATTTTGTGAGTTTGAAGCCATACATTTTCTTCTCTTCCATTAATATTTTTTACGATGTTGTTTATGTTTATTTTAAGCTGGGTTGCTTACGTAATACAGGTTTTGTTTCTAATAATTGGAGTGTGTAAGTTGTTTTTTTTCATTTCTATATAGATTCTACTCTCTTTTTTTAAATATTGTGATAGCGCTACTGCGTGATTTGAAATTCCTGAATCGATTCCCGGAGATGCCGGTTATGTTTTCTTTAATTTTTTCAATTGAAAACAAGTTGAATACATAAAAGAAAAAACTGCCGTTGCAACAAAGTCGATTTTAGAATTAGATAATGATAGCAACATTTAGAGAACTCATCCTGCAACTGGGATTACATGAGGAATTAAACAAAAAAAAAAAAAAGAATATACAAATAAATAATAATATTGTGAAAACTAGAGGTGATTCAGAAATTTCATTTACTGATATCCTCCATTGTTTCTGTCATGAAAAAAAAATAATAATAATTGTGTTCAACAATATTATTCAAGATAATAGTAATGTATATTCTTCGATGTACAATTGCGTTGATTGAAAACAAAGAAACTGATTTTCAGAAGATTTTGATAAGGTAGTGAATATTCCCTATATATTCAGTTTTTATAGTGTAACTTGTCTAATATTAAGTTGTGCGAAACTATAGTCGTGCATTACTTATCTGCGAATATAGTGAAAATATTGAATAGTATGTTGTATTCGTGAAATTCCTTTTTAACTATGAATGTTGTCCCAAACCTGTGCTTGAATAGTAATATTTACTAAAAAATAGGTCTGAGCACTCAGCCCATTGGAGGATATTTTTGAGAATTTTACGTTTTTTGGATATTGCTTAAAATATGATAACTACTTAATCCAAATTTGACAGTATCTAGTTTTAGTTCTGTTTATTTTTGTACAGTACATTTTTTTTTTTTTGTTTCAGCGGCTGGTTTATACTACTTGGCAGAGTTGGTCGAGGAATATACAGTTATTTCAAAGAAAGTCATTACATGGTTAAGTGTGGTGAGTTAGAACATTACGTACTGAGTATTCAAGCAGTTCAGATATATCTGCCTATCTCTACTGTTATTAGGATTTTGGGAGAGGGCTCGTGACCTGCATTTTCGAATTACATCATAATGTTGACATTGACAATCTTCATAGCAATTGTGAGTCAACTTGCGCCTCATTTCAGAGGTCTTTCAATTAGATGCAACTTTTGTCAGTTATATTTTTTGATATCTTTAGTGTTTTGAAAAGATAAAAGGCTGGAATCTCTCTCCTAAAAATCGTTATTCATTCTCACACCATTATGAAAAATATAATCAAGTCTCCTCTTTCTAAAATCCTTTCAAATACGCTTTTGAATGATTTGTTACATGAACACTTGCAGAAAACATTGGGACCACAAGCATTTTCAGGATTGAGGCCGGGAAGAATTACCGGAAGTTGTTATGGAAAGCAGTGGCGGCGAGTGGAGTCTAAAATTGGGGGGGCAAAGCCTCTGGGGGGTATGGAATTTATTTTAAAATTGGTGCAATTTAGTGGGTTTTTAAAGCGATCTAGATACACAATTTTATATCAGCACACTTAGTTTTATTTAGTAAAACACCTAGTTTACCTGAAGTTACTAAAGAACTTACTCTATACAATTTTTTGTACCATATCACACAACAATATGGTTGTGTGGAAAAAGTTCAGACTTGTTGTTTTAAAACAATGTTAAGCGTCTGTTCTTCCGCCTACCGTACACTTCAACACATTTGTCTAAGTTGAGGTCCATCTTCTCAATGGCTAACATCGCACAGTGCGTCAGCCGGTCTTGAAGCATGGTGTTCCGTAAATAACTTTTTACTCTTTTCAGCACACTAAAAGTGTTGACTACAGGACGCACTCTCGCTGACAGCGCTGATGCACTGCTCACCTGTCTTCTATCGTCTGCATGGCTTTGGCGTCCCGTGCAACTTAACATTTAACTACAGCAATATTATGTTATCATTGCTATTTCGTTCTTTGTAACTTGTTTATTACATCATGCACCATTATGATTCATGATGATCATTATCAATAAATAAATATTTTATTTACATTTTTGAGGCAGTCAAATGTTAAATGTGAAAAACCATTTAAGTGCTTCCTCAAAAAGCGGGGGGGCGACCGCCCCCCCGAGTCGCCTCCACTGATGGAAAGCTTAATGCGAAATCTTTTAGAAATAGGAAGTATATTTTGTTTATGAATTTGAGTGAGTGAGGGAAGATTTTAGAAGACCTTTATTCCATTTCAGTGAGCTGTCATTTCGAGAGGTGGGACAAAAGTTTTTTTTTTTTTAAAGACCTTTGAAATGAGATTTAACCTCACTTTCCATTGGAAAGTTGGTGTGTTGCACCTGGTGAAGGGTAGATTCAATATGGTAGGGGGTAGGTCAATAGCGCTTTGAAAAAAGTTGCCTATTCTTAGTATAAAAACAAGTAAAAGCAAATAACTCGTTAAAATGTATATTGTCGTAATTCCATGAAAAATATATACAATTTATATTGACTATGACTAATGATATAAGTAATGAAAATAACCATCAAAGTAAATGCATGTGTAGAAACAGAACTGGTTCTAAGAAGTTAACAAAAGGCAGTAGTAAAAATAAATTGGGTCATTCATACCAATGTTATTTTTAGTTACTTTCTTCTTTATTCATGAATATATCTGCAAGCAGCGGAGACTCCTCCTGCCTATATAATCCATATAGTGTCTGAGTTCAACAGCTAGTTTGGCTTATGCACTTAAATGTTACTGTTGAATTCTGAGCAGACTGGCGTAATTCGAAACCTGTACACTATATGTATATATTTTTTTGTGAAATTAGAAAACATAAATTTTAAACAAGTTTTTTTGTTTTCATTCATTTTTTCCACTCACAGATCGCTAAATGTTTTCGGCATAATCTTTGTATGTTTATATAAGTCAATTTATTAATTACATTGCAAACAGTTTTTCTTTTGTTTTTAATAAATGTTTCTTTTCTAGGGAATCATTTTTGTTTACTTGGGCCTCATATTATTTGAAGAAATATCAACGATTCTTATTATAAATGGGATTTTGAGTCAATTGAGTTACATAGTAATTCTGAAAGATTTCCCGTTTTTTTCCCTCACTTCGATACAGTTTGTTCTCGGAATAATTTTATTTCTTGCTAACCACTACTTCGCCGTACAATTCTTCAGCTCTTCTGAATACCCATTTAGCGAAGTAAGTTTTCACAATTCTATTAACTTATTTTTTATTTGTTTGTGATTTGTTACGATCTCCAAGTGGGAGAGGAATGTGGAGCTACTTGTCAATCATTGAGTTTTCCCAAAATTCGTATAGCTCGACGCCCTATTCATACGCAATGAAATCAATCCAATGAAAATGTAATCTAATGTAATATAACTTAAATAAATAAAAACTTTTTTTTTTCAAATATTGTCTATTCCACAAAAATATGCCGAAAATAGTAGTTCTTGCGGAATAGACAATATTTACAAAAAGAAGTTTGTTTTATTTATCACAAGTTTCAACAATATGTTTGCGTTTCTCAATCTAGAAGTTGTAATTTAACTTATCTGACTAGTAAGGATTAGCGGACTGGTTTGTCTGTCTAACCTACTTGTTAAGAGATAGACGATCAGACCAGGGAAGTTGTAATACAGAAGGTGCCAAACTCCGATTAGTTACAGACTCGCGGTTCCCTCGGATTCAACTTGCCCTGTTATTCGCTCTTCACGCTAAATCAGCTGTGCCTATAATCAATTTTTCATTCTTTGCTTGGTCTCTAAGCAAATATTCTTATTTCTTTCTTTATTTTTTTATTATTATTTTTTTTTAGGTTATAGCATTTTTCACGATCTGCGTGTGGATAGTTCCTTTTTCGCTGTTTATTTCACTTTCAGCGAATGAAAATATACTACCTGTTCTATCAGAAAATCATTCTTTACATGGTATGTAACTTATGATTATCTTTATATGAAGAACACGGGGAAAGAACCAGGTTTGTCACTTTTTTTCTCGAATGTGAGATATCGCCACTACAGTATAGTATATTAAACATATTTCACGATTCACCATCGTTAAGGGCTTCAAAAAGACGGTTTGTCACTACGAAAGCGGAAGCTGAAAATATGACGTGCGGGGAATTGATAGATACGGACTTTCAAACATTAAATTTCAGTTTTCTCAATTTCAACATCCGGTGACAAAACTGGTTCTTTGCCCATGCTCTTCATGTATAATTAACTAAGACCATATTTTGAACTTTTCGGGCAAAATATAAAAAAAATTGCGAAAGTTTGGTAGGAAACACTATAATATACCATTTTATGAGAGTTATTATAACTACGAGGTCATATCGCCTACTACCAGATCGCGTGAACTTGAGCCTGAATCTACCGCGGGAGTCTTAAATGTTGACTACCTAGGTTTATTCACTTAGGGTACGAGTACCTGACATCGAACAGACTCGGGACCATCGCTTAACGTCCCATCCGAAGAACGGCGTGCTCAAGGTTTTACCTCCCAAATAAAATAAACTAAGGGCCTTGGTTGGGTTTCGAACTCGAGATCTTGAGCTCTAGGATTGAACTTAACTGAGTTTAAATTCAGATTTGCAACAAAAACTGTAAGGGGTACTCACATGTCCTGTGGAGGGCAGATGAAGGCAGGCCAGGTCATTTTTACTTCGGATCAAAAACGAAATTTTACGCAACTACATGTAATACTTCGTAGTCCAGCTAGCGAGAGAGGTCGAACATGCCTGCAAAGAGCACATAGCGGAACTGCGCTTGCTCTTCAAGTCACCACAGTAACAGTTCAGTGTTCTGTCACCGGAGCACAAAAGTAGCACAGGCTACTGTGCTACTTTTGTGCTTGCCTATCTACTTCGGATACGAAAGTTTACAAACTGCCTTAAGATAATATCACACGAAGGTGCATTACAATGCAGAAAAGGCCATTCGGTCACCAGACATCAGTAAATTACTTTATTTTATTAACAACATTAATATTTCGCCAATTCAGGCATCATCAGAATGTCTTCACATCGGTCTCTCCCTATCGAGACGTCGATCAACCTTATATATAATATCACAGTTGTAGTATGATATAAAATATTATGTTTTGTATTCTTAGTTTCAGATCATGATAACGATGTTCTTGGAAGTTATTTATCAAAAAAGAAGAAAGGATATGGACTTTTAACATTCTTGAGTAACGTGCAAGAAAAAATGTTACCAAGATATAAAAAAATATTTTGACTTGCAATTTGGTAAAGTAAATTACATAGGACTTTTTTTTGTTGTTGATATTATTCAAAATTAGAATATGTAAATATGTACAGTGGTTTCATGGTATTTTGTCAGGTGAGGTTATCATCATCATCATCATAGGCGCTACAGCCCGTCAAGAGCCTTGGCCTCCTCCAGGAAATGTCCCCATGCAGCTCTGTCCTGGGCCAGTCTCCACCAGCCCACCGCACCAAACCGTCTTGCGTCTCTGTTCACGGTCTCCGGCCATCTTCTTCTGGGTCGTCCCACTCTTCTTCTACCCTCCGATGTCACATTAACGAGTTTCCTGGGTATAAGGTTCTCGTCCATCCGTCTTACATGTCCAGCCCAACGGAGTCTGGCAACTCTAATCCAGATGTCAAGACGCATATCCTCCGCCTCGGTGAGGGTCCACGACTCCGACCCGTATATCAGCATTGGCCTCACAAGCGTCTTGTACAGCAGCACCTTCGTGTCCCTGGGGAGCAGCCGGGATTTAAATTGTGACTGGAGGCCATAGTAACTCCGGCTGGCAGACAGTATCCGCCGGCTCACCTCTGCGCCCACATCATTGGCCCGGTCTATGTATGAGCCCAGGTAGACAAACCCCTTAACCGTCTCGAATGAATACACGGCAAATTGAAGAGGGTTTAGGTCTCTTCTTCGTCTTCCACCTGCCACCATGTATTTTGTTTTTTTTTCGTTGACATTTACCTTGCTGCCGCTTCAAGAGCCATGAAAAAGCTTCTTAGGTCTTGCTCTGACCGGGCTATGATGTCGACATCATCAGCGTATGCCAGGATCTGCACGGATTTGTTGAAGATGTGCCCGTTGGTCTGGATGCTTGAGTCCCTTATCATCTTCTCCAGGGCTATATTAAAGAGGAGGCAGGCCAGCGCGTCACCCTGCCTCAGACCATTCTGTATCACCGGGGTATCTGTCAAATCGGACTGGACCCTGATGCGTCTCTACACATCCCGCATGGTCAGCTGCACCAGTCGGACCAGCTTACTGGGCACCCCCAGTTCCTCCATGCTGGAACCATGAGGGGCGACCTCGGCTATGTCTTCAGAACTCAGCAGTTGGTCGAAGTGTTGATGCCACCTAGTCAGGATCTACTGTCTGTCACTCAGGATGTCTCCGTTAGTGTCCCTGCAGGTGCTGATTCGGGGTTTGAAGCCCTTTCGCAGGTCGTTCACTCTCTTATAGAAATTCCAGCTGATATTTCTCTCCTCGCCCCAGACTGTATCAATACCTTCAGACTCGGTGGCCGCTGCTCGGATGCCTCTCGGCATTCTCTCTCGGCGACTTGTGGATCCTTAAGTTAGCCGACATGGTACTTATCAGAACGGGTGCTTCTGCCTTTCTTAATATTGGAGAGTCTGACGCGTATGTGGGACATGATGAGGAAATGATCAGAGTCGACATTGGCACCTCGGCGATCTCTGACGTCAAGCAGATCAGACCTATGGCGCGCGTCTATCAGTATATGATCGATCTAGTTTATCGTTCTGCCATCTGGAGATCTCCACGTGGCATTGTGGATACTCATATGGTCGAACAAGGTACCTCCTATGACCATATTTCGTGATACAGCGAAATTCATGAGCCTCAAACCATTATCGTTGTTGTCCACATGCAGGCTGTGTTTATCAATGTTGGGCTGGAATACTATGTTCCTTCCTACCTTGGCATTCATGTCATCCAATACGATCTTGATATCATGTCTGGGGCATGCCTCATAGGCTCTATCAATGGTATCGTAGAAGTCGTCCTTCTCTAGGACCGACTTGTCCTCCGTGGGCGCGTATCCATTGATAAAGCTATAATTGAAGAACCTACCCTTGAGCCGGAGGTAGCACACTCTGGGAGTGATCGCCTTGAACCCGATGACCAGTTGCCTCGCCAGCCCCCTCACAATGAACCCCGTCCCTCCAACGTGGTTCCTCTCGTGACCGCTGTAGTAGACGGTGCTGTCCCTTTTCTCCAGAATCCCCTCGCCTTTCCATCTCATTTCCTACAATGTTACGACGTCTACATTGTAAAAGGTGTTTTTTTTAGAGGTTTGTTTTTCCAGTAGGGATTAAACTGTCATACAGTGGGGCAACCCGAATGTCACTTATGCTCAGTTTGGTTTGCCATTTCACCATGAATAGACTTACTCCAGAATAACGCTTGCAAATTGTGCAAATTTATTTCCAAAATCGTGGTAAGTTTTTGCGAAACTTACGAGTGATACGTCCATTTTACGGTCTACATAATCGTCCATTCGAGCAATTAATTCGAATAACCATGGATCGTTTTCGCATCACGCATACTCTAATTGATAATACGCATCCGCAGAGACGTCGTTCAATGCGCACCGAAGAAGCCATTGCTGCTGTAGAGCGTACTGTTGAGGACCCGAATGAGTCGATTCGCCATCGCGCACAGCAATTAGAGATGTATCTTGAATTTGCTGAAAGATCTTGGTTTACGAGCTTACAAGATCCAGCTCGTGCTACAACTGAAGCCGCTTTACCATCGTTTGCGTCGTATGTTCAGTTAATGGGCCGAAAACGAGATTACTCTTGATCCTAATTTTCACCACAAAATTTTGTACAGCGATGAGGCTCATTTTTGGTTGAATGGCTACGTCAACAAGCAAAATCGCCGCATTCCGAGGGAAGAAAATTTACAAGCCATTGTTGAGACGCCGTTACATCCACAAAAAGTCACTGTTTGGTGTGCTTTATGGGCTGGTAGAATCATTGGTCCAAATTTCTTCAAAAATTATGCCAGTCAGAACGTTACAGTCAATGGAGACCGCTATAGAGCCATGATTACTAACTTTTTCATTCCCCAATTGAATGGCATTTATGTGGAAGAGCTGTGGATTCAACAAGACGGCGCAACATGCCACAGCGCACGCCACAATCGATTTATTGAAAGAAATATTCGATGAGTGCATAATTTCGCCTAAAGGACCTGTGAATTGGCCTCCAAGATCTTGTGATTTTACACCTTTGGACTATTTTCTGTGGGGATATGTGAAGTCGCTAATCTATGCCGATAAACCAGAAATGATGGACGACTTGGAAGCCAACATTCGCCGCGTTATTGCCGATATACGGCTTCAGTTGCTCGAGAAATTGGACTTTCAGATTGCGCTTTACTCAATCCAGCCGCGGCGGCCATATGCCCGAAATCATATTTAAACACCAATGGCATAAAATTATCTTTCCAATAAAGCCAATACCATGGCCACTGCCACGATTGTTATGTGTTTTACTTCATTTTAAAGTTGTATACCTCTAAAAAAAAACACATTATTTGGTAAGCTCAAGTGAGGTTATCACTTCAAGCAAAATCATCTATGTAACGCTCTCAGTGGCTCAACAGAGAATAGAGAGTGAGAGAGGGTGTGGATGGGAGAGACCTTAGGAGAGGATGCGCCAACCTCCACGTCACACCTGCCAGACCATTGTGACCTAAACCTTCTACCATCTTGTCAATACATAGAAGTATAAGTGATGTGTATATAAGAAAAAGTATTTATTGGCTGTGCCTATAGAATAAGCTATTGAATTTTAAAATAAAAAACGACTGTTATATTTTTTTATTATATATTTTTTTTTTCACTTAATGTCCTTATGTTCTCTAAATCGGGGCAGAATGGGCATCAACTATCAGGCTTTAAACATTTATGCCTCAAGCCACAAATTAATTATTAATACATTATTGTATTCATTTATATTTTTAATAATTTTTTGGGACTCTCAAGCCTTGCGTCAAAAAAAGTAATCCAGATATTGAGAAATTAAATAAAGAAACCATTTGAAGGAAAATCGAGACAATTATATTCAATCGCTAGTATTATACACTACTCACCAATACATTACATTTTCCTTTAATTACGTATATTTATTAAAGCACTCAAGACCTGTATTACGTCTCAGTCATAGCAATCTTAGATTGAAAAAAAAGTTGACAAAATATACATACATTTAATAAAATAAAACATATAAGTATTATTCATCAATTCGTTCATGGCTAACTCTGATTCACATATCGTTGAGGGAATAACATGTTGAATTTTCTAAAACAGCTCTTGTTCCGCAAATCCATGGATCTTCCGTTCTTAACTGCCAGTGATGAAGACCCAATTGTAACATTTTCAGAGTAACCTATAAAGAAAAGAAAGTTTTATCGGAAAATCGCTTTTGAAAGACAATACTGGAGACATAGAGTGGGAGGAAGGGTTGATGAAGGCCGGTGGGCGGGGTGAGTAGTCACTTCCAAAACAAAGAGATAGATGAATCAAATTACTGCCTTTTTTTTCTCCGAGGATCACAAGGAATTGGCTCAATTGTGAAACCTGCAAGTTATTTCAAGGCTAGCCTAACATCAAATAAAGTCAATGTGAGATGTCCAATAATTTTGATCAGGAGGGGGATAGGTTCAGTTTGTTTTTACAACTGTATATCATTTCAAAGGATTCGTCGGGACGAGTTCAAAAGAATTTTTTTTTAGGGGGGAGGGGGTTTTAAGAATTTTTTTCCTTTGTCCGGGCGACGAAAAAAAATTAACCTTTATTCCCTGTACTTACAGGATATCTCAAGGATCCTGCAACTAGAAATACAAGCTATGGGGCGTCCACAAATTTGAAACTGGCGCTGGTGGGAGAGGACTAATTTTTTTTTCTCAACAACGATGTGTGGCATATTATATCAAAGGTTTCGAAGAGAAGAGTTCGAAAATACACATATTTTTTGATAGGGGAGAGGAGGCGGGTTAAGGTTAAAAAATATCCTCAAAACAAAAGAAAGGAGAGGGCGCCGGTAGCACCTATAGCGTGCTAGCCTACTGAGCCCGGCCGAGGGAGGCCCTTAGGTTTTTTTATCTGGAAGGAATTTGGACTCATAGTGTGTTTTTTATGGTTTATTACAGAAATACTTGCATTATATGTAGGCTTATGGATGACATTAACGACTTCTTCAGGGTCGCTCTTCAAGTCATACAATTCCCATTCCGTTCGAAAGTAGTAGTCTCTTAGTGTTCTATACCAATAAGTAGTTCGTTTGGCTCTGGTATTGTTCAGAAGGTCCTGTAAAATAAGATCTAATATATTAGAAATTACATCTAAGGTCTAAATGTCAAACTTTTGAACTTTGTGCTAACGGTGGCATAAGCCGAAACCGGTACATTTTATGTACATATTTTTGTGGAATTACGCAATATAAACGTTTAATTAAGGTGGAAAGTGCGGTATGTTTGTACACTTAGCATTTCAGGCAGTATTGACCAACATAAATTTACCAATATTTATTTGTTGCTTTTATGTTCTCGTAAGGTAATGGAAGGAAGGCGTGATGAGATCGAGATAAGGTCAGATTCTGACTTGTCCTACCCTCAAAACGTAAAAACAAGTTGTTCTCTGCATGGCGGTTTTGCATGTGAGGAATTATCATTTCTTTCGTTCACAATAATTTCTGCAAGAAATACATCGATTGAAATGTTTGTTCTTGCAAAATGGGTGTATAAGGACTCCAGGCCTATTGATATTGGTGCCAATCGGATCAGTGGTTTTGGAATTTTCTTTCTTTCATACGATAACTTGAGCCAAAATGCTCCGATTTGAATTTTTTTTATTTTTTTTTGTAAAAGTCACATTGAGGACTCAATGGCGCTAACCGGATGAGCTGTTTTGGAAATATGTTCAATTTAGCATATATTTTGCTCCCAAAACCTGCAAAATATAGATAAATAAGAAATATATAGGTTTCACTCCAACAATACATTTTATGTACACAACTAGTTTCGACAATTATCTACCATCATCAGATGGTGAATCAAAACATACATAAACCAAAACAATTTTCAAATCACTGTAACAGTGTTTAGATTCACCACCTCCTGACGATTGTAGATAATTGTCCAAACTAGTTCTGGTGTAAATTAAATATACTGTTGGAATGATACCTCTATATTACTTACTTAACAAGTAAATCTACTACATCCGCCTACCAATCAAGAAATAAAGAATATCGTATTCATCCTAAGTATAGTATAAGGACTTTCTGGCAAATCACACTGCAATAGATAGCTGAACACCAAGTACAACTACCTACTTAAATGAATGACTCAAATTTAATTCTGAAAAAAATATTTCACATTCGGTAATTTTTTCTTATTCATTTTTCATAATAAATTTGAGAAATGATTTTGGAACATGGAAGTCAAGTATACCGATATTTAATTTATTTATAGTTTGGAACTATCTTTTCATCATATCCAGGCCTGTCCTTAGTTCTATATGGCCGAAAAGTAATACTTGTGTTCTTGAGCTTTTGATACAATATAAGAAGAAATAAATCGTTGAATCATGGCCTTGACTAACAAAGTGTATTTCCCCTTTCTTCCCTAAATTGAAATTATTCAAAGTTACACGACTATAGCTTCGCTTTAGCATCATCTAGTCTACTGAACAATTTTTGGATATTTGTTCTGTATTATGGCAACCTTTAATTGAGCGCGTAGCCTATAGATGAGCGAATTTTAATAAATAAATACATACCTGAAAAGTAGGCGAGACGAATAAGTCTTGGTCTATCGGAAATGGCATTTCAAAATTAAGATTGTGGATTAACTTATATTGTTTTGTGCGGATAGCTCTTATTGGATAGTACATGGTGACTTCATGAAGCGTATGACTAAAAAATACCGCATCTCTCAAAGAAATTTCTAAAAAATAGAGAATAGTTTAAACAACTTTTAGAGATACTGGATAACACATAATGTACGTATCAAACTTCAGAAATAAGTTTTGGAGAGAAAAGGAACTTAGTCTTACCAGGTACACTACGTTATTGAGTGAAACCTCTGTTTTTACTTCCCCAGTTTTACGAAGTATAGGGGCAGTTATGTAATCGGTCAGAAATTAGGTGCGGAGTTTTCAACGGAATTTCATGTTTACAAACCTCCAATTAAAAACAAAATGTCTGTCTATGCATGTCTGTGAACAGGATGACAGATCTACAGGATGAATGTTTCGACACGAAATTTTATATGTTACCAAACCCTTCTGAGGACGATACCTTTTGATTTTCAGCCGAATTGTTCAAAGGGGGAGGCTTCACACAAAAACTCTAATAACTGATGTTGTAATGAACGTATTGACACGGAATTTCATATTTATACTCAAAACCCTATAGGAAAGGCACCTATTCATTTTCAGCGAAATCGGCTGAAGGAGAGGGGGCTCAATTCAAAAATCCAAATAACTGCCGATGTAATGAATGTATCGAATACAATTTTAAAAGCTTTTTGCTCACACATTCTAGGATAGTTTGGTATAAAGTTTCATGAATTACCTTTCATTAATAACGGAAGAAGAGAATTTCCTGATAATTTACTCTTCGCTGAAGGTTTAATATTAAACCAGTCAAGAACTGTAGGAGTTAAATCCATCAAACTCGTCATACATTGTGTTACTTCATTTTTTCTAGTGTTTTTATCAGGCGATGAAATTAGCAAAGGGACTGCACTACCTGAAAATAATAACTTTTCAACATATTTGCATTTATCGAAGCATTAATTTCAACATTTTCACCAGACTATATACCAATTACCGAGGAATATGTTGGCGCAGGTGGGTGGGGACTATTACTTCACTTCGGTAGGTGGTGCCAAAATAAAAATGGGGGGGCTACACTCCGCCACCTTCTAACAGCCAAGAAAGGAATTTCCATGTTAAATATTTTACTGTACGTTCCAAAAGCATCGGCTTTTCTCATTATAACAAAACACATCAGTTCAGTGATCAATGTTTTTTTAGAATAGTTATTACACCCTTCCCTGACTTACTTCAAGGACAAACATTGGCCTCTTGAATTGTTGTACACTATGTATTTACGAATGATTAATTCAATTGTATTTTAATGAAGATTACCAGAGTCGTAAATATTAGTGCGACCTGCAGGGAACGGAATGCCATTGTCTGAAGAGTAAATAATTAATGTTTCATCTTCTAGTCCAGCTTGTTTCACTTCTTCTAGAATAAGACCTATTCCTGTAAAAATTATACATCATAGATCAGTTTAAAGTCGAAATTGAAAGTAATGGAAGAGATAAAACTAATGGATCACTTATAAGGTGGAATTGATGAGCTTCCATCTGCGTTTTCATTGAATATATTGTGGTTCTTCCTTACATAACATTTTATCCAATTCATTTTACATAAAATATAATCAATATTATTTTTATACGAAATATGTATATATACAGATGTGGATATATATACTATATATATGAAATTAAAGTTTTGTATGTACATGGTCGGAATTACTTTTTGTTTGATCAGGAAATCTGTTTTATGTTATATTTCTATATAACAAGCCTTAGAGAACAACTCTTCAACGTCTGTGTGTACATTAGGGCATATCGAAAAATATTAATAATTGATGGCTCTATGAAAAATCGAAAGTTTAAATGGAAACATTAACTTTGGTCGAATCAGAATATTTTTCTATCGAGCCTAATTTAGGCGCACAAATTTTGAAAATGTAGTTTTTTGGCATTTTTCGGAAATTTTAACGTTTTTCACATTTTACTCAAATTCTTTTCTATTAATACTCAAATCATACATCATATTTTTGAGATGGTGTATTTTGTAAAAGGAAAATGTCCATAAATTGATTAAATTAACTATATTTTCAATTTTATAATCATTTTTACATTTGAATAATTGAGAAAATTGAACATTCAAAATAGATGTTTAGTATTTTTATAAATTTACAATAAAATTAAGGGCGGTAGTCGCTTTTTGTTTCAAATTGGGGCATCTTTTTACGAGAATCTAAAGTGCTCAGTACTCTTGCATGTCTGGCGTCATACCCATAAACCGCTTTGGATGTTTTCATTTAAACTTTCGATTTTTCATAGAGCCATCAACTTTAGATTCTCGTAAAAATATGCCCCAATTTGAAACAATAAGCGACTACCGACCTTAATTTTATTGTAAATTTATAAAAATACTAAACACCGATTTTGAATGTTCAATTTTCTCAATTATTCAAATGTAAAAATGATTATAAAATTGAAAATATAGTTAATTTAATCAATATATGGACTTTTCCTTTCCCAAAATACACCATCTCAAAAATATGATGTAAGATTTGAGTATTAATAGAAAAGAATTTGAGTAAAATGTAAAAAACGTTAAAATTTCCGAAAAATGCCAAAAAACTACATTTTCAAAATTCGTGCGCCTAAATTAGGCTCGATAGAAAAATATTCTGATTCGACCAAAGTTAATGTTTTCATTTAAACTTTCGATTTTTCATAGAGCCATCAATTATTAATATTTTTCGATACGCCCTAGTGTACATGTATATGATTGAGCAGTACCAGTAACTGATACTGGTAGCAATTACCAGTAAAGTGTGACCGTTAACTGCTACCAGCAACAAATACTATTTCTAAATTTCACCACCATAATCTTGCCCTCCGAAGGAGATAACATGAGTTTTGAAAAAAGAGTATTGTATGTCAACCAACTGAACATTTGTTTGAAAAAATTATAGCCATGGGCCATCTAACAGAAATGTATAGTCACCAGTATCTAATCTTGACATAGTTGTGTACTGGGCAGCAATGTCTTGGCGGGCAGCCAAAGTGTCCTGGACATAGTAGGGCATCTCCACATCTTCTGCTCGGTAAATGATAGGGGTCCAGTCAGGAATATGTCCCATTCCTGGTTCTCCATTACCGAACCGTTCGCAGAAATTTCCGAATTCAGGGTGGGAATGACCACATCTGTGAGGATCATGAAATCCGATGTATAAGAAGAACGGTCTGAAACATATTTAGATTAAATTAATAGAAATAATTAACATTGCAAATGAATTGTTGGTATGAGCTGTTTCAAGAAAAGAAGAACTAATCTAAATTCTAATGTCTACTAAAATGCCAACAAGAACTTTGGTAACCAATTAGGACTTATTTAGGCAACTGTCTCATCTAGTTAATCTTGATAGCAGACAGCATGTACGTCATTATTTAATTAAAAAATCAGAAAAATACCAAGTAGTCAGCGAACGGACACTATTGATCAGAGAACATAAGCCTCCGGTCCTGGGAGGACGTCTGCGGAGAGGTGCACCTACCGTTGTGTTATTTAAAACACTTGGTGAATCAGTCACATGCATGGATACTTGCAATAGTGACTCTATAGTGCATTGTGACGTAAAGGTGCTTGATATCCTGAGGTATGCTGGCCCAGGTCGGGAGTGAGACGCGCAATCTCACAGTCCGATCCAATAATCAGTTGGAGATGGTGCGAGGACCCCTACCTACACTCTAGTCTGTGAACAAGGCGCTGTTCGGCCGCTCTAACAACACGACAATCTTCCATCTAATTGGTCTTTAAGAATCTTCAGAGCCTGCTTTTCGATCAGTCCAAGCCATCCATCCCCCTAGAATAACAAAAAAGTCGATGAATCACCAGTTTCGTATTTGCCCAGCACGAATTAATCAATTAAGTTTTCGCTCTCCCTCCAAAGCCAATCGATTGTGGGCTAAAACACAATATTTGACTTACATAGTGGCTTACATCCTCTTACATTTTTTAAATTGAATTTTTTTGTTATTCTAGGGGGATGGGTGGTTTCGACTGGTCGGAAAGCTGCTATGAGGGTTCTTAGAAACCACTTAGATGGAAGATTGTCGTGTTGTTACATCGGCAGTTATTGGGATTTTTGAATTAAGCCTCCCTCTCCTTCGGCTGATTCCGCTGAAAATTAATAGGTGTCGTGCTTATAGGGCTTTGAATTTACATTTGAAATTTTGTGTCAATGCATTCATTACAACGGCTGTTTAATAACAGCCCTTCTCTTTGGCCGATTTGGTTGAAAATCAATAGGTGTCTTAAAGGGTTCTGGATACACATATAAAATTTCGTGTCGATACATTCATTCGGGAGTTACCGTTTTCACAGACACAGAATTAGGAGGTCGGATTACATAACTTGCCTATATTTCGTATGGATGGGAAAGTAAAAAATCCACTTACTTTTTTTTAGTTGAACTTAAGAATTGTCTTGCCAAGAGTTTCATGTGAGTGATGTTCCGGCCAACCTGCATAATGGAATTTGTTTCTTCTGTTTCAGCAAAGTCAAACCTGTACACATCGTGTGGTCCAACGTGTTTTTTTCCAATAATACCTGCAACATTCGGAAATAACATTGTAAATAATTAATTAAAAATTGTTAAGAATGTTTTTAATAAATGTCAACATTCAAATATTACCTTGTGGGAAGGGGATGTATTTTCATGCCCCCCAGGCCTGCAATTTGAACCCAGCAACATTACAAAATCCGTTTTCATACCTCATCTTTATTTAAATGGCTGTCAAATTCAATTGCAATGTAGACAAACAAAAAAATTAATAAAAAGAATTAAAATTACCAGTGGTTATTCCATGATTTGATAGTATATTGGGTAAACTTTTAACAGTTTCCAAGGAATTAAAGTTATGAACGCCATGGTGCAGCCCATACATCCCGTTCTGATGGGCCGGAAGACCAGTTAAAATTGTGGATCGACTGAAATGAAATTTCGAGTAAAAATATTGGTGGTCTCATATGACAACTACTATAAATAGACTATACGTTAGGCTTACCTCGGGGAACAGCTGCTTACTGACGTGAAAGCTTTGTTGAAAATTAAACTTTTTTTAGCCAACGAATCCAAATTTGGAGTTTGTACAATTTTATTTCCATAGGCGCCTATTTCAAAGCCTCCATCATCAGCTGGAAAATAAACACTCTAAACCAGCTGTTCCCAAACGTTTTATGAAATGCTCACCTTATTGAATGCTTTGAAACGACTTAATATATCTGTGCATCATACCACAAACGCACATATACATCTACGTCAACACCTCAGTCAAGTATGTATGCATATATATATACAGAGTATGTATATATACAGTAGCAAGGATTTTGAGCAGGGGGGGGGGGGGGGGCAAAGTTAGGCTACGAGGGTGGGGGTATAGACCCCCGGGGGCATAGCCCGTAGTTTCCGTGGTTAGCGTTGCAGACTTTTTGTTATTAATTTGGGAGACTCGGACCTCTAGAAGCTTCCCCTGAGGTTACCACTGACTGTAATACTCACATCCAATAGCGTGCATTTGCTGCTGCTGCGCTTTGCATTTTTACTGCGCATGTAAAATCAGCATTGAGAGTATAAAGTATAACATAAATTACGATTTTGAGCGAGGAAATGAAATAATCGAATTCATATATATTTAAATAAATGTAATATGACTTGTTTTGTACATGTACATTTATGTAACAGCTGATTGCTGATTTAGGAATCAGACGCACGGGAAATTTGAAGATCCTATTGGTAACTTGCAAGCAATCCATTTTTAATAAAAACTATTTTTTTAGTTTATTTAATTTTTATCTTGGTTGTTTGCTCTGGCCAGGGTAACAGTTCGCCCCTGTATATATATATATATATTGTTCATTGGTTTGTTAACTGCTAAGATAGGGTGACCAGACAACCATGATTTTCGAGGACCGTCCCCTAATATGAACTCCTATCCCTGGATCTCCTTGCGGTTATTCATTACTATTATTATTAAGAAATCCTGATTAAGAATCTTCATATATACAAATCATATGTATCCGAAGCAATAAAATTATAACCCTCCCTTCGGTCCTTTCAGTGGAGCAGTACCTATTTTATATATCGAAATGATAATGAAAAATCATATTTATTACAATATATGAATTTGTTACATTGCGCCTTCTTAGTTCAAGATTGCGCGTTCGAGGCCTTTCATTTTTTTCATCTGGAAGGTAGAAAAACATCAAGCACGCCATCCTTCGGATGGGACGTTAAACGATGGTCCCGAGCGTGTGGGACACTCTCCAATAGTCGCGTGCGGTCTAGGAAGGAGAGGTCCAAGGATGGGAGGTAGAGGACAGTAGCTAGGTTGTACAACCAGCCAGCCTAGCATCAAGTCTAGGGAGTGTTGTCTGAACAGCCTCCTCTTGGGGCCCAGAGCGCTTCCCATCGCACCGCCAGTCCTTCAATAAACCATCACCTAATGTATTTAAACTCCTCATATCTAAATATACAAGAATATATGCATCTCTTTTGGAAACTGTTAGGTTCCGGAATCTGCCGTTATGCCGAAATTAAAAATTTCGAATATATCACGAATGTCTATAATTAATGTTGATCAGAGCAGGTTTGGGCAAACATTTTAGTGCAGACCTGATAAAAAAATTCAAACGTTTCTCGGCCCAAACTAAATAGAGTTTACTCAATGGTTTTTGATAAAGAATATTTGTTTTACATTATGTCTCAAATAGATTAGTTATGCGGGTTTGCCTATTCAGACTTTTTCAGTGTCAAATAGATTAGTTATGCGGGTTTGCCTATTCAGACTTTTTCAATCAGTTTTTATCATTCAAAACATTCAAGTTCAACTAATGAAATAAATCGTACTACGAATTCAATCAAGGACCATAAACTATTAGTTTACTCTTCACTATTTTCAGTGCAAATACTTTTCGATATTTACTTATCGATAATGTTTTGACATCGATAGACAAAACAAAAATAGTATGAATTTTTTTTTTTTAGACATTCTTCAAGTGATAGGAAATAATATTATATTTATGGTGATTTACATAGTTACACGAACTATAAACAGTTCCATAAATCATGGAACAATCCTGAATACATATTTGGCATTCCTATTCGAACAGCAAAATTATTAGCTTAAAACTATTAATGCATACTTGCTCTTAAGATTTTACACCATACGATTTTCAACCTATTTTCTTCAAATTCAAATAATAATAAAAATATACATCTAATTAATTGCAACAAAAACTTAAGCATAAAACAAACTAATAAATTCATTTATTTGTAAGAGTGAGTAATTAGTGAAAAATATATTACCTAAAAGAATGATGACATTTTTGCAAGAACAAATTTTTAAAATGAATAATAGAATTAACGAAGATTCAATAAAAACATTCATTTTTCATTTGTTAATTATATAAAATATCTTAAACTTCAACATTCAACACTCACATAGATTGATATCACTGGGTGAGTTCCAATTATTAACTGATAATCTCACATGTTAAACCTAAAGCAGGAAGTTTTAGCTGTAATTAGAAATATGGATATCGGGATTTTCCGTTGTTAGGAGTCTTTTCAGAACCAATTTTTCTTATGTTACTTTTATTCATTTATTATTCTCTGTTTTAAAAGATAGCAAAGAAGTATTTCTATGAAGTAAATGCAATTCAGTCGTAAGTCCTGGCCATGACTATGTGTGGTTTGTTTAGAGGCTAATCAGTTGTCACTGAGTCAATTTTTCTTGTACAATTAGGTAATACAGTTATAACAACCATTAAGAAAAAATTAACGAAGAAAATTGGTATAGCTAAGGAAACTGGGGCTGATTTTGAATTTGCATTATAAATCTGTAAATGGATTGGTAAATAAAAATGTTGCGGGTTATTAAAAGCTGGGGATAGTTAAAGGGGACTTGAGTTAGCTTATACAGTTCAGTGAACATAAGTTCTCTCTGGGTATGATATTTGGTACATGTAAGTACAATGTGCTCCAGGTTCTCCTCCACCCGACACTCCCGGCACAGTGGGCTGTCTGCCTTGCCTATCCTAAAGAGATAAGTCCCACAGATCCCGTGGTTCACCCTCAACCTATTGATAACAGTACATACCGACTTGGGGAGACAGGCCTCCCTGTACCAGGGTTCTGAGCCCACTCTCGGGTTCATCCTCTTATACCAACTTCCTTTGTCACTACTGGTATACATCTCTTGCCAAATGGACCGACAGTTCCTTTTAATTTGCTCACTAAGATCCTCTTTGGGTAGCCGGACGGATAAGGGGTCCCTTCTGATAACGCTTGTTTAGCAAAACCATCAACCACTTCATTATATTTTATTCCAATATGAGCCTTTATCCAACAGAACACTACAACTTTGCCTGACTCTTGTATGTTGTTTAAAGTCAATAGGAGGTCCAACTCGAAATTATTTAAGTGAACTCCAATTTTAATATAGCTAAGTTTTCTAATACAACTTTGACTGTCAGAAAATATAACCACTCTATTGAAAGGTAACTTCTCGAAGTACTTTAAAGCCTCGAGAATGGCAACTAACTCGGCAGAATATATTGTTGTTAGCTCCGGCAACTTAAACAGCTCAGATCTATCTAATTGTGGGTCAAAGAAGGCACAACCTACCAATGTAAGCTCTGACTGGGGGGCGGGTTCCGGTGGGGGGCCTGGGCTTGGGGTTGCTGGCTTGGCTGGGGGTCTGTGGGGGGCACTGGTCTATAGACCCAGGAGCTCCGAAGGTCTGGACGGCCGGCACTACATGCAGACCTTCCTTCAGGAGCCTCCACTCCAGTCACTGGTCGGCGCTATGAATATTGTTTTGGGTGATGTGGTCCGGCGGTGCCTCCGGCTGTCCCCCGGCTTGGCTGGGGCCGCTTGCTTGGGCTCCTCCCTCCAGTCTTTGGCAGAATAATCTTTCAAGTGTAGTTTTTAAGAATAGCAATGGCTAGTGTGGTGTCTGTCGAGGCCAAAAAGAGAGAGAAAAAAAAAAAAATAAATGTCCCTATTTCCTTTATAATCTGGCACTCATTACCTTCTGAACAACTATGTAGGTTGTCGCGTCCGTATAGGGTTAGAGGTTTTTCTCTGAAATATTTATATTGTTTCTCTGAAGAATTTATATTTTTCTTAATATATTCTGAAACAAGATTTTTTTTTTCTTTAAATAAAAAAAGAGCTTTGATATTAAATGTTGAACTTTGACAACTGAATCAACATTTTTCCTATCTGTATTTGTTTGATCATATATTTTGATTTCGAAAGACTGTACTGATGCAATTGCCATTTGCTTGGTGAAAATGTGACCTTTTTATTTTTTTGTGTGTAATAGCCGATTTTAGTCCAATCAGAAAAACGAATTATCGCTCTCGTTGAAAGCTCATTAAAAAAATAATAATAATTTCAGAATTCACTAAGTAATATATCGTCACCTTAATACTACAACTAGACACCTCGAAATTTAGTTTTGAGAAAAACGCAATCTTTTTTTTTAAATCAGCCGTTGTAGAATGACCCAAATTGAACTACTGACATTTTTACATAAGTTCTTAACAAATTTTCTTAGAGTTGTATACGTCTAGTACAACAAAGATACCTGCAAAATACAACTAATCGTACAAATAATTGTCCCATACATGCCGATTTTCGAGTTATCTAGTTGTAGTATTAAGGTGACGATATGTGATCCCATTTGACATAACAAAGCTGAGTTCGACGTCTCTTATCAGCGTATCCTTTAAAAAAAATGTTGATGGTACATTTAGACTCCCACAAGAAAGGGGGTAATCTCGAAAAAGATTCAAGTGTTTATTTAAAATATTAATTTTATTGCTTTTATTATTCAAATGTGTGTTTGGCTCAAGTATATTTTGCTGTCTATGTAACTTCATATGTAACATTTTCCTTTCTTCTTCTTCTTCCTGTGGAGCTACGGTCCTGAAAGAACCCGGGCCCCCGTCACAATCCTCCTCCATTCGTCTCGATCCAAAGCCTTCTCCCTCCATCCTCTGATGCCCAACACTCGGAGGTCCGCCTCAACGTCGTCCAGCCACCGGAGTCTGGGTCTTCCTCTTCTCCTGGCACCGCCTGGCCTACCGTAGAGGGCTTGTTTAGGGAGTCTTCCTCCTTCCATTCTCTCTACGTGGCCCAACCAACGTAATCTCGCCTGCTTGATCACGGATACCAGGTCGGGTTCCCCGTAGAGGTCTCTCAACTCTCTGTTCTTCCGGATACGCCATCTGCCGTTCTCGGAAACAGGTCCATAAATCTTTCTGAGTACTTTGCGTTCCCACAGTAGCAGAGTCTCTTCATTTTCTTTTGTCAACGCCCAAGTTTCACCAGTGTAAGTTACAATTGGACGGACAATGGTTTTATAGACTATTAGCTTGGCCCTCCACGTTAATGTGCGGAATTTGAGTATTCTTTGGACCGCAAATAGACATCTATTCCCTGCAGCAATGCGTGCTCTTATTTCGTGGCTAACGTTATTATCTTCTGTGATCAGAGCCCCGAGATATTTGAATTCCTTGACTACTGGAAATTGGTGCTCATTGATAGAAATCACCTCAGGAGCGTCTTGCAGAGGGTTCCGTGAGGTCTTCATGTACACGGTCTTATTTACATTCAAATGAAGACCACGTTTCTCTGCTTCTCCTCCGAATTCCTGTAGAGCCCCGGCCAATGCTGCTATTGTGCGTGCTGTGACCACCATGTCATCAGCATACCCCATATGCTGCGTCAGGCGGTTATAAATAGTTCCTCCCGGATTTGTCCGGATGGCCCTAACAGCTCTTTCTTGAGTCAGG
This sequence comes from Aradus depressus, assembly GCA_963662175.1. Lineage (NCBI taxonomy): Eukaryota > Metazoa > Arthropoda > Insecta > Hemiptera > Aradidae > Aradus > Aradus depressus. The sequence continues at coordinate 23,654,099 of OY759218.1, read as the reverse complement.
TTGAACAGAACAGGTGAGATTGGGTCTCCCTGTCTCAGTCCATTGCTCACCTCAAACTGTTCATATGTCTTATTTTGCAGCTTTACCCGACACTTTGAGCCCCCGAGAGTCATTCTCACAAGTCTAACCAACTTCCCTGGAATTCCCAGCCTTATCAGGTCATTTAGCAGCTCATTTCTCTTTACCCGGTCATAGGCCTGTTTAAAGTCAATGAATAAGTGGTGAAGACGGATGTTATATTCATTGCTCTTCTCGAGCATCTGCCTTAAGGAAAACACGTTGTCCACCGTTGATCTGCCAGCCCTAAAGCCACACTGGTACTCCCCAAGGAGTCTTTCTGCATGTCGCTTCATTCTGTCTATATTGCTGTCGAAAGAACTTTATACGCTAACATTTTCCTTTAATTAAGTTATATACCATGTCCATTGTGTGAGCAACTCGATAGACGACCTGAAGACCATTTTAGGATGTTTGTGTGTAATTTTAAAACCGAAGCATGTAAATCCTTTTTTCTTTCTTTGAATAAACATCATCGTATACAATATGTTGCATTTTCTTTTTTTTTTTCTTTGTTTGAATTTATCTATAAATATATATTTAATCAAGGTTACTTCTTACTTTCCTTTTAAAACCATATACCCCAAACATAAATAAATAACATTAAAAAAAATTAGTAAATTTAAAAATAGGAAAAATACTTTTTCAACATTTTATTCTGGTCCTCCACTGCCTTTGCACCTCGTTCAATGAATTTCGTATCTGCACTAAAATATGGGACTCAGGGAAACAGAAACAAAAAACGAATGATAGCAAATTTATCTTATTTCAACCTTACATTTCTTAAAAATTAAACATACTTACATGCCAAACAATTGGAAGGTCAAGTCAACAAAAATATATTTACAATATTAAAAAAATTATAGCTTTAATTCAATTAAAAAGCGAAATAGTATAAACATACTTTATATATATATATATATTTTTTTTATTAAAAAAACGACAACGCAAACTCAACCAGTCCCTTCTGCATATCTTACATGGAGGCTGTCAAACTCAAATTAGGGAAAAACTATGTAAACTGCAGGTCAACTCAAAAAATTTAAGTACAAAAAACTGACCATCTTCCAAAATTTATGAAAATTTGGTGTTTTGCTAGAGGCCCACCAAGAAAGGAACCCTCAGGGCGGTTTGCTGTCTTCAATACTGTCCGGTTTGCGGTTCAGGATAAGTGAACTTCAATGACTCTTATAAATAAAATACAAATCTTTCTATAGGGCGTAATCAAAGGTAACAGTGTGCCATAAACGATCTATATGGTCGAAACTACTTTTATTAATTACTTCTAGATTGTATGAGAAGATTCTGAATTTACAATAATATATTTTTCTCCCATTCATTTTTTTTTTGGTTTTTACAATCTAGCACATATTGACGTTTCGGGAAAAACTCCCATCTAAAACATTTTTTTATACAATCAATAATTAACAACTTTATTTTTGAAAACAATTTTTAATTTTTGTACACCAGAATGACTATCTCATATTTATTTGCTAGTCTTTATGTACACAATTTTTAAATGTTGTTTTCATTACATTCTTTTGCTAAGATCTGTGGCCATTTATACTTCTTTTTTTTATAAATAGATAATTACAACTGTATAAAGAATGTATACAAGCTGTGTTAAGGGAGAAAAAAAATGGCAAAGTCAAAATGTCAAGAGAGGAGAAATCACCCAATGGGGATTTACACTCCCTGTACAACACTGAGCCGCATTCATTTATGGCTAATCATCCTAGGGCACTGACTAGAGGATTCATGAGGGATCTAAAGGAGGAAAATAATTTTTTGAACCTGGATTTAGCTAATTCGGCGACAAAGGGAATATTGAGATCAGTATGAAGGGTTTTGTTGGAGATGTAATAAGGAGTAATGGCTATTGTATGAATGATTTTGAATTGCAAGAATAGAATGCGCTGATGATTGGATGTTTGTATTTTATAGTGTTAATATATTTTTACTTAAGATTTAAAATAGATATCGCTAAATATAATTTACATATTTTACGAGTCGACATCTCTAATAAACACGTCTAAAGACCTATTTTTTTTTTGTCAACGATGTCAATTAAGATATGATTGGTATATTGAATTAATTAATTCAATTTTTTTAACATACCGATAATGGGAGTTAATCCTGAAACCTCTATATTTACTAGGTTGTAAAAATCAAAAAAATAAATGGGAGAAAAACATATTTTCTGAAAAATATATTATTTTTATAAAATCAAATATTGGCGAATATTTAAAAGTTCAAGTGACTCAATATCGAAATAGCAAGGAAGATATGATGAAAGTAAAAATAAAGAAAGACACTGAAGCATCTGCATTAAGAGTGGCTCCAATTCTCGTAGTAGAATTGTAGGATGACTTGTAGGCAAATTTAAGAGGCAATTAACATGTATTATAAAAAAAATTCATGGCCGAAAAATAATAACCATGATTTCGTGTGCAAAAATTAAAGAAAGTTAAAATAAAAATAAAAAATTGTCAATCTAGAGCCTCCAATGACAATTACAGTTGTTTTTTTCTTAATTTAGGTTATATTTTATTGACAAAACATCGGAAATATTCCATTATGTAAATAATTATAATAATGTTTGTTTAAAAATTGTCAATGTACTTCTCCAGCGAGAATTGATCAATTACGTTTTCGCTCTCATTATAAAACCTTTTGGCTGGAAATCAAAAGGCGTCTTACTCACAGGGACTATTCAGTTCCTGACATTTATTATACTGGCAGTTATTAGGGTTCTTGAGTTGAACTCCTACTATTCTCATCCCCCGAAAATCGATTGCCAGTCCTGAGGGGGTTATAGATACACATAAAAAATCCGTCAGTTAATCACCTGTAATGTACTTCCCCAGCACGAATTAACCAATTAAGCATTCGTTCTCTCTCCAAAATCCATCTACTGTTTGGGAAAAGAATGTCGGTTTGATATATTCAATCTATGGGGAGTAACGTTAACACGATGTTCACAGACATCCGGTGAGAACTTCGCATCCTATTTCTGACCAATTAATAACCTAACCTATACTACGTACAGCTACTGAAATAAATATGTTACAACAAAAAAATTATGTTAAGAAATCAAAAATACAAAGAAAACAGATGCTTCAGTGTTTTCCTCCATTCTTTTCTGACTGCACATCGACTACATACACATTTCGCGAGAAAAAAAATTATCACAGACAATAGAAAAAAATCAATTAAAACACCAATATTTTTAAAAATCTAAATTTCGACAAAAAAAAGTAAATCGTTGTCAAAAGCAACGAACGAAAGAAAAAAGAATCGCAAATGCGATACTCTTGCTGCCGAATTGCGATTTTTCTTTCTTTCAAATCTGATTTTGTCAAAATACCGCCAGATGGGCACTCTCATCTTATGTAACATGACCATAGTGGCTAGATTTAGAATAAAACTTTTCTTAAAAGATATAATTTCACTACTGCTTCTAAATGTCCTTCAATCTAGGAGTTTTTCTTGTGGGTACAAGAACATTTGAAGCAGCAACATTGCTGCTATCTTTTTGTAGAACTTTGTTGTTTATTTTCGCCTTTTGTCACTTGAAAATTTTTGACAATTTCTAAAAGTCCTTGTTTTTCTCTCAAATGAACCGTCAAAGATTCTTGTGCCTCAGCCAGACACGACCTGTTAAAATAAAAAAATATTAATTCATAATTTATTCTAGTTTTAACATAAATAGTAACCCAAGATGTGTGCCCCAAAACACATTTGAAAAACCACAATATGAAAGTACAACTTCCCATTAACATGGGTCCAAATCTCACATCTTAACAGGTCTCTGTTAATAAATCTAGTATTATTTGCCCAAAATAATAATAATTTTTTTCATTATTTAATGATTTAATACTTTCGTATCTTATCCAAGCTGTTTTGTCTAAAATATATAATAATCGAAATAATTGGTCAACAGTTGAAACTACTTAAAGCGGAGTGTTGCCCTTGTTCCAAATATCTTTTTTTATATTCTGATTGCATATGTTTTAGAAGTTGGACGCATCATAAATCACACTGATCACTTTCAAATAGATTGTTGCAGCCCAACAATCATGGGGCAAAACTGAACCAGAAATAAGAGATAGAGCGCGTCCTAATTTCCTTAATACTTCAGTAATAGGGTAATCGCAGAAGTCAACTCAGAATGCCAGAAATCGTGGAAGGCATACTAAATATGGAAATGATCTGTTATGGGACTGTCTTGTGTTAAAAATAGACAGTAGTTTACCCATTTTTTCCGTAGTCGTCCCATATTACTTCACCTAGCAGAGAGTGTAATTTACATCAATACAAGGAAGTAGTCTGTGAATCACCGGATATGTTCTTCCACAGAGCGAATTACTCAATCACGGTATCGCTCTAGCTTTAAAGCCAATCCACTGTTGTGGCTAAAACTCCATATTTGACTTACATAGTGGCTTCTGAATCCTGATATTAGATTTTGTGCCGATACATTCATTAGATGCATTAGAGAATTCAAGTTGAGACCCTCTTTTCGAAAGAGGAAAATTAAAAGGTGCCATCCTTATAGGGTTTTGAATTTAAATATGAAATTTTATGTCGACTCATTCGTTACATCGGCAGTTATTGGGATTTTTGAGTTGTGCCCCCTCTTATCCCCCCTTCCTCTTTGGCCGATTTGGCTAAAAATCAATAGGTGCCTCCTTATAGGACTTTGTATTAACGTATGAAATTTCGTGTCAATACATTCATTAAAACGGCTTTTTCGCCGTTTTAAACGGAGTTTCTGTGTTAAGCCTCCTCTTCAGTCCCCGCTTTCCCTTTGGCTAGTATTCAATAGGTGTCGTCCTTATGGGCATTTCGATCCACATATCAAATCTAGTGTCGACACATTCAACAACGGGAGTTATCGTGTTCATAGACAGATTTTTTTTTTATTTTTCAGGGGATCGGAAAACATCAATTTCCGTTGAAAACTCAGCATCGAATTTCTGACCGATTACATAACTTCCCCTATAATTCGTTAAACTGGGGAAGTAAAACAACCTATCCTACTGCTACTAATGCAATAAGGGTGTGTAATTTTTATTTCAATTTCGTTTTAATAATGAAATTTCGATAGCGAAGTCGCAATTTTTTCAAAGATGAATACAATGATAATATAAAACCAGCTTAAGAAAATTACGTTACATTTTACCTGTCAAGCCAGCAGCATCAAAGCATTAAAAAATCGTTAATATTCATTACTAATACTAAAAAAAAAATAATAAAAGTATGGATGAAAAATGTCTTATACCTCAACAGGTGTGCTTCCTCTTCACACTTCCGCAGATAATGATTTTCTTCATTCAGTCGCTCCATGGCAGTCAAACGTCGCCGAAGTTGTTCATTTTCTGCCTTAAGGTCAGTAAGTTCTTGTGATTCGGGATTCGAATTGGTTGGAGGTTCTACAAGAATCAGACCGTCCTTATTTCGACAAACACGAAGTCGAGTGATTTCACAAATAATTGGATTCACAGCCCCGTGAATAATGGTTCTGTCGTCAGCGAAAGATAAAACAATATCTTCCAGGTTAAGCTGTGAATGAAAATTAATTTTTAAACAATTAAATATAAAAATAAATGAAAACAAATGTAAAAAGGGATTAATTATCTTTTAAAAGAGCTCAAAAATGCCGTTTCATGCACTTATGTAGCAGAACTTTTTTTGTTTAGAATTTATTTACCCAATCAAGTCGCAAAGTTTCACTCTTGACTGAAGTGGCAACCTGCTTTTATTTATTAAAAACTTCCGTGCAGGCAGAGTATGCCTAAAGTTAGCGGATTTGCAGGGAAGATATTCGCACAAGAATTTTAAACCTCAAATCGTTCTCAGGGAAACATGTTTAATGAAAATATTATGGTAGTTCAAGTTGGTGAGCGCAAAATCTGATCTTTATAGAAATCTGCTTAAAAGAATTTTACCTGTACGGGTATAGGAGAAGAAGGGAGGTCATCAACTACGAACTCAGCTATGGAAGTGACGGTGGTGAGGTTCATGGAGAGGTGGATGTTGGACAGAGACACCAGGAGGAAGTCATCGAACCATGAGTTGTTTCTCGCTCCTGGCCAAGCTTTCAGATCTCCTATTTTCACAGAATGTTCTTTTCGTAGTCGGATCCGAGGTCTCTCAACATTTTTATCACAAACTTCCATCCATCCACGCGAGCGAGTGCTAAACTTCCCCTGAAAATTCCATTAAAACATTTAAAAAGTTATGGGTCAATCCATACAAACTCAAATACCCAGAACGAAACTAATTGTTTGAAAAAGGTATTCTACAAGTATGTTGGCGTTTAGAAAAATTGTTCTATTTTGTAAAAGTCATCAATTTGAGCCTTTTAAACCGGCTATATCTAGTTCAATCCAATAAATTTCCGATTCCACTGATAGTTCTATATCGATTGTTAATTTTCATAGTTTTAAGGAACTGTGGACACACCTATAAAATTTCATGCCGATACATTCATTCTAGCGCTATTTATCGTGTTCATAGCCAGACAGACTTTTTTTCATTTTTGAATCAGGAGGTCGGGGGGAAGATGAAATTCCGTTGAAAACTCGGCATTGCATTTTTTGGCCGTATACTTCGTACAGCTAGGGAAGTAAAATATCTGTCTGTCCGTGAACACCCAGTAGAATTAATGTATCGATACTAAATTTTATGTGTATCCAGAACCCTCTGTGGACACCTACAGATTTTCAGCCGAATCGGCCAGGGGGAGGGGCTGTATAAAACATACTATCATACTGGGAAAATAAAAAATTTAAATATCCAGCATTCTATAAATTAGCTTTAGTCATACATGGTTCCCTTGCAACTCAAGTATCTGTAGAGAGGGCATTTTCATCTCTAAAATATATTTTAAATGATTATCGGTACAACCTTGGCAATGAAACCCTTGAAAATATTTTGTTAGTCAAATTGAATTAAATTCTGTGGTGTTGGAGTAAAGGGGTATATGTCAGGTTTTCAGTTTTCAGATAACTCCCATGTTTCTCAGTTGTCCCCCTTTTCACTTCCTTTTTTTTCAATGATGTCATAAGATTCTGACTTATTTCTCTTTACCCCAACATAGAGATCACCTATCTAAAGCAAGTTATGACTTGCTTTAGATAGGTGTTACCCATTTTCACAAAAAATTGACATATACCCCTTTACCCAAACAGCACAGAATTGTTGTATTGATAAAGTTTACTAAGTTGTTGTTTACTAGACTAAGACGGTTTCTGTAAATAAAAATGTAAAAGCATATTACTTTTTTCATTAAAACCTTTTCTTGTAAATGGTTTATAACAGTTAAAAAAAAAAAAAATTATGATTTAAGTTAGAAAATAAAAGTTTTGGCAATAACTGTTTTGAAATTGCTTCTTTCGTTAAAAGTAAGTTTTAAAAAAAATTGTATACATCTACATATAAATATAAAACTTAAAATTTTACTTTTAATTATGAAAGTTAACTGTTTAATTCGACCCCTGGTCTATTCATTCATGTGATATTTTTCCAAAGCAAGTTCTGTCGCCTTTCCTAATTGTACAAAGCCCTATCAATACTGTCCCAATAAAAAAGGATCTCTATGACACAAGTGGAATGGCCAATGGGGCGGCCAAAGACCCCGGGGGCAGTCTTTATTTCATAAGCTAATTGGAAAGCAGAAACTCAATAAGTAAATAAATATATTTCTATACCTGAAATTCATCCCAAGGTATGGCAGAGCACTCTTCTATGGCTACATTGGAGATATGAGCCTTTATCACAGAGTCCAGGCCGATAGACTGTTGGACCAGTTCCACTTGACCTAGCTTGAATGTTGCCACTGAGATCTGCAAATAACAGCTAATAGCTACATACTGTAAGCGATCAATATCAAAGACAATATTAACTGAACATAAGACCCCACATCTTGAGCTGAAAGGTATTCCTGTCGATAACTTGTTATAAGTTATTAACAATCAAAATGTTTTGTTATTGGAGAGATTGCCAGAACCCCACACTAGCACTGGTGTATTAGTGTTGCCAAAAACAGAAAAAAAAATGAAATGATGTTGAGTGGGGGCTAATCAGTCTTAACACAATAGGAGGTTATTTTAATTTTACTTTCATTAATCAGTCTGACTAAATAATTCTTAAGCTATTCCTGATACACTGAATGTAATGTAGATGATATTTTATTAATAATCCTAATGAATATAAAAATGTCGAAAGAAAAGGGCGTTCATTATTAGTATTTAACTGATAAAACATTTTAACATATAACAATCAATATTCGCATCCTCACTCACGTCTGCGAATGTCGATTACAAGTATTCGCGAATGTTAAAAAGCATGCATTCGTTGTATCACTATTGTATACTGCCAATGTGGGCAGAAAGAACAAGCTCTCAACAGGTTGTTGCCCCTTTCTAGCTCTAAAATTGACTATTGAAACGGCAATTTTTCTTAATTTATCTAACTTATTTTCCATTGAAAAAAAAAATAATAATAATCGGTAATGTTTGGGAATCTTCACATCACGAAGCACCTATCTACGCCACTATGAGGAGGCTCATTCATATTGAAGTATTGAAGAACTATTTTGATATTTATTATAGTTGTTTCATCAAATTAAAGACAACTTAAATTAAAAATTGATTGTAATTCTCATTTTGGTGGCCAAAAACACCACATTTACAAAAAAAAACTACCTTCACCACCTTTTTTCGAGCAAAATATGATACATCCATGTTATTTGAATTTGGATTTTATTAAACCAAGGCCAATAAACACTACTGACGAATAATTACTTATTTTTTTAAATTACAAACAAATTATTGATAATTAAGTTTTTATTAGTAACCACGTTTCCTCATACGGAAACTTTTTTAAATTCCTACGATGTCTGAATTTTTTTTATTTAATCTTTTGTCGTTTCACACATAATAATAGACAGATTATTTCTTTGTGTTTCATTGGTAACCGTTTACATCTTTGATGCAAGATTTTCCAGTCATCATTGAAGTTTAATTTACAAAAGGTATTCCTTTTGGACCCACACGTTTCTCCATTATAAGAATACAGTAACTGAGAGAGCGGAGATATGTGAATGTTAAGAACGAAGCTGCATATTGAATAGGCGACAAACGAGGTACAAGAATTAAGGCTACAAATGGGCATACTGGGTAGTATAAATAAAACCCAATTGGGAAACGAGATATTCAGTTGAAATATTCAGCATGTTTGGTTTTTTTTGTTATTAGAAAATGGTCTCAACTCACAAAACTTTTGTGATTTACAACGCTTTACATGGACCTAGGAGTTGGGCTTACATCATAATGCGGTATATTTTTGCGGTATGTAAATCCTATTTTTGTGGCCTACAAGGTATTAGTAGTTCAACGAAGATATGTTTTTTCTAGTTTTTAAAATGTATTTACATTTTTAATCACAAAAAACTTGCCTCAATTTGATAAAAACAAGCAAAGAAAAATAATAATTACCAAATCACGTCGTTTGTAAGAGCTAGCGTTGGACTGAGTCTCGCTCGCTGTGGTGAGACTCATTGTAGCCCCAGACTGGTCCTCTTCTTCGAACACCTCACTTCCTATGTCGACCCCCTCACTGAGGGCCTCCACACCCTCCACCCGGAACATCACGTCTCCTTCCTGGCTCAGCCTCAGTCGGATCACAGAGTTGTCATCGCTGTCCGTAGTCCCATCTGATCTGCAAAAAACATACACTCAACTACACTACAACTTGACGAAAAAAAAAACTAAGTATACGCGGAAGCTGTGAAAAGTTAGTAGATATCCAAAACACAAATACTCTATGTAACGAAATAGAGTTACCGCAATACAATACAATATGTTGTCTGACATACATTGAAAGGTCTTGACAAGATCAGCTCAAAATATAATAATCTTGAGTTGAAAAACTATTTATATTTATAAAATATATTTTTAGAATGATTAGTATCTACCGCAAATTTCACCAGACAGACTGTTAACGTGGACAAATGTGAGTTCTATAAGTTCCTACCTCATTGATATAGAATCACTAGTACACTCGTCAGGTAGAGGCTTAAGCGCAGAATCCAAAAAATTAGATATATTAGTTAGTCCTTTTTTCATGAGTGTATTAAGATTAGATTTGGGAGAGTCCAATTTAACAGGAGAAGCGAGGTCAATGGAAATTTGGTCACTTTGTGGCGAGGTGGCTGAAACTGTATTTTCTCTTCTGTAAATTCCTCCGTCCTGAAAAATATATGAAAACAATTAAACTAACAATAATAAGAATTCAATTAGTATACATAATATATATTCCCTAGGGGTTTTTAACGAGTACTTGAAATCGCTCAGGCTCGAAACCACCATTTAACGTCCCTTTCTGAAGGATGACGTGGTTTTGGAAGGTTTTTTACCTCCCAGATAGAAAAACTCAATGGCCTCGGCCGGATTTGAACCCGCGATCTTGAGCTGTACTGTAGGTATGCACGCTGCCTCTATGCTACCGGCGCCCCCATAATAATTATTATGTTAAAGATATTATTATGTAAAGAGATATTTTAAAATACGTTGTTATGCGTTACTATTTAAACATTACTTCAAACGATATCCTTCAGAAATGTATTGTACATTCTATGGGGCGCTATAATTTTGGCTCACTAGTTAAACCAAGAAGAGCGAAAAATCAGAACACCAAACAACTTTCGCAAATTAATGCTCTGAGAATAAATATTGAAAGAAAAAGAAAAGAATTACCTGTGTGAAAGAAAAAAATTAAATTAAAATAGAAGAACGAATAAATGAAGAATGGGTAGATGAACAAAAATGGGAACAAGATAGTTATAATAGAGGGAAAAAAATGCATAAATAAAATAGATAAACAAGTGAAAAATAGCAGAATGTGAGATACGACTGGCCTGTAAGCAGGGAGCTACATGCACTAGATCCTTCCTGCACGGCAGTCTGAACACAACTGAATAAATAAAATAAATGGGAGAAGTGACTTTTCATTCTATTATATTATACCAATCGTGTCAAAGCAAGGTTTCCTGTCAGTAAATGTTTAAGGAAGCGTTTCAGAATACATGTTCACCTCCTGGGTGTCCCCCTGCATCTCTGTTTAAGGATTCTGACAAAATACATGCGACATACAAAAAAAACCACCTGTAAATTTGTAGAAAGGACAGTATTCCACTGAATACTCGGATTAGTAACAACGTCATCTGCAAGGCTGGACGTGTCCGGGATGACGGACTCCATATCTGCACCCGAGGATTCTTTGCCAGGGGTCTGTGAAGGCATCACCAAGGTCACTTCTATTTGGGGGATCACAGTTCCCACCGTTAAACTACCACTTTTTTCATTTTTAATTCTCTCAGAATCCATTTCCAAAATGGTGATCAACTGAAAAAAAAAATCCACAATGTTAGTATAGTATAATAAAACTCATTAAGACTTTTAATAAAGAGATTCGATATGTTTAGTAAAATTATATAGTGAAGATTATATATATTATAATAATATATATAATCTTCACTATATAATTTTACTTGAAACACTTTTTTATTTTAACTAACAATATTTATAGAACTAGGGGTTTATTTTCCGGGTGGGATTTTCTTCTAAGCGTTAGTTAATTATAATTAATTTTTAATTACATTCAATTTAATACTCATATTATTTAATGTTTCAAACTTTATGAATTTAAATTTCTCTCTTAAAAACTAAAGAATCAAGCATTGAATCAAATCGCGTTTTCAGAGGTTACAATATTTGTACCATTGATTTTTAAGGAAGGATTAATATGATGAAAAAATATCTGTTTTTGTTAATTTGCATATTTTAAAACTACTGTTTAATAAATATTTTATAATAATAATAAATATCTATTATTATTTTTGATTAAACATTTTATTTTAAAGAACTGTATATATTCCTAAATCCATATTCCATTCTTTTTTATTGTTAGGTTTAATTCCTACCGTTAGTTTGAGTGTTCACCCCTTTGTCCACTTTTTGTAAGCTACGCAACGAAATTTAGCCTCTTTCTGACACTTTGCATTTCTACCCCCCAGAGCATTATCCGAACCCAAGTCCGTTGAAGCCGTAATTGGAAGCTGTGCAAACAAAACAGTTCAACGAATAAAAATTAATCCAGAAACTCGAAAGTATTGAACTGTTAAAATGTTTTGTTATTAATTTTCTTAATAGTTATAATAAATTTTTTATACCACTTATTTCTTATGAAAGAAAAAATCAAAATTCGATCAATAGTAATTAGATAACATCAATCCGAAAGATCTGTGAAAAAATTGTCCCTCCGACAGGTCCTTTTAATCAAGCAATACAGGTTCTTCGATTCATTGTTTATGAACAGCTTCCATTTATAGCCACGGCGCACCCTCCCGGTAATAGTAATGGCTATTCCATTGAAGAGTGGGTCTCTTCACTCCTGACCTCTACTATTAAGACAATTGTAAACAAACCTCAGTCAGTTCATCAGCAAGCCGTAACAGGAACAAAAGCTGATAATGATTAACTTGTAAAGATACAAGATTGGAAATATAGGCAAGCGCATGGATGTCATTTTCCTGAGTATTCATGTATAGCCAAATTTTGACAGGAAATGCATCCAAGAAGGCGACTGGACGATTGTGAGCAATCCCTCGAGCTCCGTAAAAATCACCCCATAGCGGCTCAAAGTTGATGCACCTAAAAATATATATACACAAATATATGTACAGACTAGGATGTTTAAAAAAAAAAAATGTTTTCATTATTTTCCATATGCTACCCCCAAAACATCTTCCATTTGGTGAAAAAGTCCTGTATGTAAGTTATTCAGATTATTATATTATTAACATTTAAAGGTTGCGAAAGGATTTGTGTTGGAGAGGCCATATGGGGTGAGTAATTGCTCTCAAAGTTATATTTTTACGTGAAAGACTAAGTATTTATTTTATTATGCAGTGTGATAATGTAGAAGTGACCCATAAGGTTTGCACATTCAATGAATAATCTCCGAGAAGACCCAAAAACGTAAGGATGACCCAGGTGGATGAACGAGAACTTTGAACTCGTTATTAGCGAGACAAGGACGGTTAAGGAGTTGATTTATGATGAAGTGAACAATATTGAGAAAAACCTAAGAAGAAATATAGCTATCTAAGAAGACGAACGGTAAACCACAGATAATCTAAAGAAGAAAATATTTTTTTATTTTTTATGATTTGATGGAAATTGATATAAGAATCATCGATGAGAAAAATAACTTGTTCACACTTGGGAAAAAGACGGGGAAACCCGTTCCAAACAGCTATATTAAGAAATAGAAGCAAGCTTAGAGGCTCGACTATTGTAGACTATCTAAAATTGACACAAAATCTCACTATAAAAGATGAACGAAACAATTCCAAGGAAGTGAAGAAAACAGGAAATCAAGGAGGAAAGAATGGACAGACAAAGGGAAACCCAAAGGAAGGGTAGGAAGACAACATATAACGTTAGTGATATTCAACTTTAGTGATCAGACCAATCTCAAATACTCACCCCTTTTATCGCCAATAATATAATCCTCCAGTCTCTGTGTATACGTACTTACTCTCTCAAAAAACTGTATATTTTATTTTATAAAACTTTTTATTTTATTTTTATTCATATATTAACAATTGTTATCTTTAATTCACTTCATATTTGCATTTAATCAACACATAGTATTTCAAATTTTTTATTTTTTATTTTTAAGATCCCATTACACATTTATGTTTTTCCATATTTCAAATATTAACTGTACAGAAAGGATAGGAAAACCCCGTGGGGGCTGAAAAAGGATACCTACCTACCGCTTGGATTGTAAACTACCTAGTTGAACTTCAATTTAGTATTTGTTAAGTCGTGGCTGAAGATGGTAGCAATACCGAAAGTACTCCCATATTATATATTATTTGTGAAATAGACAATATTTTTTTAAAAACATACGTTTTCTTTATTTATATAACGTTAGGTCATGGATATCGGAAGGAAGACGAGAGCTGAGAGAAGAACTGGAGAAGATAGACTGGGAGTAGAGAAACGGCTGCTAGAGGACGAAGCCACCTTCTACTTGAAGGGAACTGAGGGAGGCCTCGAAGGACCGGCTTCATAGTGAGGAGCAAGCAAGGACGGGAGAAAGAGAAGTTTAGGAGCTACACTCACCGGGTCTCCTCCCTTACCATGAAACGTAAGTAACCAATGAAGCAAACGGTTCAAATACATTCAAGTGAATGCCCCTACCATCCTAGGTGTTCGAATGCAGCCCGGGCATCTTCACATATTTTAATTTTTTTTTCTTTTTAATAAGGGTTGTGATATAAAATCTCGCCCTTTGAAAGAGCTATCATATACGTTTAGGAGAAAGCACATAACCGATGTTTTTTAGCACTACAAGATACCCAGTACAGATTGGGATTAGTTCTACAAGGCCGAAAAGAAATAGTGCATAAATATACAGTTTCATTAAAAGAAAAATAGAGAACGTGCAATTTAATCGTTACTCATGGCCATACTATACTATTATTATTATTTCTGAATGCAGTATAAATTAACATAAAAACATTGTGTACGAACCAAACATCTCGAGCTTCAGTCCAAAGTAAATTTCGGGTGAGTGAATTGACTAGTTCAGCGACAGATCCAACGGGAAGTTTATCAACAACTGGTTGAATATTATCTTTGCCTAGAAATACCACAATAATAATAATTATTATAATTAGTAAACAAAGGCAGGTAACGTTTTGTATTATGTGCAAGAATAAATTTATGAATGTTACGTCCCCAGCTATACGAAGAAATCGATATTGACTTTTCGGCGGAATTTAGCCCTATTTATTAGCCCTGTACCAAAAACAAAATACACGATAACTCTGTGAACACGATAACTCCCTACAGGATAATTGTATCGACACGAAATTTTATACAGAACCTCATAACGACGAAAACTTATTGATTTCAGACAAATCAACCAAAGAGAAGGGGGCTTAACATAAAAACTCTAATACCAGCCGTTGTAATGAATGTGTTGATACAAACTTTCCTATGTGAATTCATAACCGCATAAGGATGACACCTGTTAATTTTCAGTGGAATCGGATGAAGAAAATGGGGGATCAGAGGGGTGCAGAACTTAAAAACCCTAATAACTGCCGATATGATGAATGTATCGACACAAAGTTTAGTGGAAGGATTCAGAAGCACCTATGTAAGTCAACTATTAATTTTTAGCCCAAACGGTCGATTGGTGTTGGTGGAAGAGCGAAAACTTAACGTTGGATTTCGGTTATTTTCAGCGATTATTTTTATAATCGAATGAATTAATCGCTAGTCATTATTTTAGTGAAAATGTGGGAATATATGTAATAACGATTTATTTTTGATCTATTTAAAAATACTGTTAAGTTTATGTTTTCCTAGTAATTAAATTTATAATAGTGATAAAAATGAAATCTGAAAATAATTCAGTAACTATGCGTCAATGATATCAAGAATCATGTCGAATGAGGAGGAAATCTCATGAAAAAAAATTAGATGAAATAGATTGTTAAATTAAAATAAACGAATGCGTTTTATTTTTTATTAACATAGGTAAATAACGAAAAATACAATTTGAGCATTGAAACATCTAAAGAACAAACGGTACTGCGACAGCGAAAAGAACGAAAATTGTTTGCTTTCTGGCTTTTTGGGTCCAACTAGAGTCAAAACATAATCAAAACTGGAAACACTCATCCTGTAGTAGGAAAAAAACTTATTGATAATGTTTGTAGCATTCAAAACTTTACGAGTAAAAATTTTCCACTGTAAGGGTAGACAAAATTTAGGACTCCCATAGTAGAGTCAGTCTCATGTCCACCGGAGATATGACCTCGTAATTAAAGCCCGGGCATGAGTCACAATAACTAACAATTCATTCTGGGCTCTATGAACACACACCACAACACGACTGTTTGCTAGCCAGAAAAGGGACGACAAAAAAGTTTTTAGAGAATTTGTCGATTGTGTACACTAGCCTTATAATTGAAAAATGTTCAAAAAAGAAAAAAATAATATAAAACAAATATAATACATAACAATATTTTGCAGTATCCTCATTATATATTAATTTTTTCAAATAATCAAAAAATGCTATCTCTCTTGAATACACGTATTCTAGCTTAAAATATAAAAACTATAAAACTGACATAAGGTCTGTGAAGAGTATATCTGAAGTTTTTAATTTATAAATAATCACATACAAATTTGGAAAGATAAGTAAAAACCCAACGTAGTAGCGTTTCACAGATTAACTCCCAAAGAAATTGTAGAAAAGAGACTTTGAATATTTTAGTAATTTTTACTAATTGTGAGTCTAAATAAAAAGCTTACGTAAAGAAATTTAAACGTTTTTTTAAAACCATGTAAAAAAACTGTCGCATCTTTTCCAAGTAAAAGAATGAAATTATTATTGAGCACGTAACTTATCAAACTTATAACAGAAAAAACTATTTGAGCGTCTTTTGTTTTCTACTAAACAGCTGCTTAGTTGTAGTTATGGTGGGATTCCAGCATAGGATGGTAAAAGGACACATTATAATACGCCATTAGTAAAAAAAAGAATTTAAAATAAACAAAATTACTTACACTCTGCATGATCGATAAATTTGTTAGTGACAACAATAAGATCATCGCTTTTTGAAGGAAAATCTTTTTCGTAAAAAAGGGAACCCAGCTGGGAAGCGTTGATGCACTTGGCCAAATCAGCGCGACTGCAGCAGTCGGGAGAGCGAACGTTGCTGATGAGGGCTCGGCTGACCTGGAACTGCAACGATTTCGGCCGATCCTTCTGACCACACGGCAGCTCCATGGTGTTCTCGAATATCAGCTGAAACACAGTATAAAATTAACTAAGTTTTTTCGCAGACAACTAATTATTCTTTTCATTAAAAATGAGCTTTGAAGACACCAATGAATACGCAGTCAGTGTGGAAGTTTGACAACTAAATCAACATTTTTCGTAAAAACAAAATGTATTTTGTTTTTTACCATACATTCTGAGGGCACCGGCAGCTCAGAGGTAGCGAGCTAGCTACTGAGATTAACGCCAAAATCGCAGGTTCGAGGTTTTTTATATGGTAGGTGAAAAAAACCTTGAGCACACCGACCTTCGAATAGGACGTAAAGCGAGCCTGTGCGATGTCAGTTACTCGTTAAAGACCCCTACTCTAGGTGAATAAATCTAGGTAGGCAAAATTTAGGACTCCCACAGTAGAGTCGGGCTCATGTCCACGAGAGTGACGAAAGAGCGCTCTGCTAGTAAGCGATATGACCTCGTAAGTAAAGCCCGGGCATGAGGCACAATAACTAACCATACATTTTTGACCTGCTACGTAATGACCTGAAGTTTGGCGCACATAATTGCAAGAAACAGTAAAAACGGCATAAAAAAAAGAACTTACCCTTGGCATAATTGCTTCAATTTTGACATCAATATACGTTAAAGGCGCATCTTGCTTCTGAAGAGATTGGTGCAAGTTTAAAGCAAATGAATTCATCCATAAAACAGTCATTAGGTCAAAATTAACAACAACCGGATTCACTTGAACATAAAATTTTGGTGGAGGAACTGAAAAAAACCAAAATGAGGAAAACCTCCTAGCTTATAAAGTTAAAGAAAAAATATATAATTTTTGGGATCACAGCTCTAACTTTTGTCCCTCTTAATGAAAAATTACAATTCCTAAAATTTGAGGTTGAGGAAGAATAACCCTGATTTGAGACCAGTGTAATGTTCACTTGATGAACATATTTGAAAAACAAACAAAGACTGGCCTTCGGTCTCTCACAAAATATATTTATATTATTCTTGTTGATGTTTCGCCTATTGAGACATAAAGAAACAAAAAAAAATCCTCAATAAGCGAAACGTCAACAAAATAATAAATATATTAATATATACTATGTTTTGAATTAAAATAAAAAATGTCATGTGGATACATTCATTACATCGGCAGTTATTGGGATTTTTGAGTTTAGCCCCCCTTGATTCCACCCTCCCCTTTGGCCGCTTTGGCTGAAAAACAATATGCGCCGTCCTTAGAGGTTTCTGGATACACATATAAAATTTCGTGTAAATACATCGATCCCATCGGGAGTTATCGTGTTCATAGACACACAGACTTTGATTTTCATTCTTGGAATCAGGAGTTCGGAAAACATTACATTCCGTTCAAAATTCCGCATCGAATTTCTGATTGATTACATAACTTCCCCTATACTTCGTATAGCTGAGTAAGTAAAAATCTCAAGATAACAAACAAAATTAATAAATACAATAAAAGATGATTCATGAAACCTGATTGTAAACTTACGTGGAAATGCAATATCACCGGGATAGTAATAATAAGTAAATTCAGCGTGTAACGTCACTTCTGAAGGAAATGTATGCCGTTCCTTGTCACCTGTATTAAAAAAGTAAATATTATAGTAGTATATCATGAAAAGTATAGTAGGGGCCCGCCAGTATGAACAGTGAACCTTAAATAAATCAAAATAATTACAATCATTTATATATACGTTAAATAAGTGTGTGTAATTTTTAACGAAAAATATTGCGAAAAACTTAATTTGGTTTTTTTTTCCTGACAAAAGATAAGACAAACAACCTACTATCTACTTACAAAACATCCACCAAATAATAAAAACAAAATAGGAACAAAAACAAAAATAAGGGTTCAACTACGTGGTTTAAAAAATGTTTATATGTACCTTGAGGTAGATTCTCTCGCCTCTTGTGCTGGCCTTAGAATACAAAAAAAAAAAATAATAATAATAATAGTGGAAAATTTTCTTTTTTTTGTGACAAAGTTCATAATCTACAAATATAACTTGGCCAACAGAAATTTGAAATAAACGTTTCAACTACAACATAGAAAATAAATAATATATGGAAGTCTCAAACCTGTAAGCGAAAAGACAGCTGAAATGCAATAAACTTAAATAAGTATAGGACTTCTGCAATCAAAATATAGTTCACTATTGCTTTTCTCAGACTAAAACTTGTCTTGGAAACGATGAGTTTACTTTTATGATAAAGTAAATTAACTTTTCTAGTTGGTTTATAACGAAACATTTAAAATAAAAGGATTTTTCTAAATATCACAAACTATTACCTAGCTTGTCCTCTCAATGGTGTCCTAGAGACTGTCTTTTTGATTTTTAAGCTATTTTTACAAAATAGGAAACTGAAAACAACGGAGCTTGTGGAGTCTGAGCCAATTTCTTTTGATTTTAAATATCCTATATATATATTTTGTTAACAATTTACAAAAAACAACATGTTAACAAAAGACAAAAAAATACATTCACAATAAACCACAAGACAGTCCTAAACTCAAAACGTACAAAGAAAAATACATAAAGTATACTAATGGAAATTGATAACACATTAGAAACAGGAGAAGATGCTTGGAGTCTTTTCAAATTAGTTGTTTCTCAAAAACGCCACACTAAAGCAACGAAACGCTTGACAACGAGTGTGAACAAGCTACCACAGAACGCACAGAGATATTCAAAGGACAAAAAATAATGACCATACGCTGACCACAAAATTTATCTAATAAACCACAATGTAAGCTACAAAAGACAACGTTAGAAACGACAGGACAGAGCAATATGACAATAAGACAGTTACCTGACAATGAAAATACCTCGGAGTGATATGTTACTTGTGAGTCACTTCCGTTGGTAAAAATAAAATATAGTCAATGTTGATTAGCGACTGTAAAATTCTTAGTCTAGGGGTATCGAGGGTCAGTCCAGAAAAAACAAAAGGTGTCATCATTCAATCGCTAATGTTTCGATGTATTTTTTATCAACATGGGGGAGGACCATAAACATGAGAGTCAGAGGTCAGAAACAAGACAAGAGTCTACCTGTTCCTTTCATACCTCCTTAACCTCAATGCAAAGTTGCAAGACTACAATGACTACACGTCTGTCTCAACCCTCTATAAGTAGGTTTATGCTAATGTCCGCTCGCTATTATTTATTTTTTTAAATTTTTCTTTCTCTCTTTAAAGCACATAACAACCTTTAACATAATTTTTAAAAAAATGTGACTGGAGGGGGTATAACCCACAAGTATCATTTGCTTTTATCACACTTAGTGTAATATTCAAATAAAATGTTCCTTACGTTACTTACATACTGAGGTTTTATTATTTATTACTTTCTTATACTACAGTTTTTAGATTTTAACGTTTCAAAGTCCCCTAATTATGTTTTGACCATTTTTGCGATGTGTGTGTGTGTTGAAAATTGTGAGCGCTCTAACTCGAAAACTGAGATACAATGATATGATCACTGAGAATGATTTACTTCGGGATCTAAGTACATTTTACAAGATACGGCTTATATTTAAGACCCAGTCAAAAATCATTTCAAGTAAAAGTTGTAGAGAAAACTGAAAGACACATTTTATATTTTAAAAAATAGGATTTTTCGCAAGTCGCCCGGTTCGCGAGATATATGCCAATCCTGACATTTCGCTTTGAAACTCATTTTTTTAGAACCATTGCAAATTTTACAAGAAAACCTAGGGAAAAAGTGTTTCTTACCAAAAATGTTCTTTTTTAAATTTCTAATCGCTAGTGTGTTTCAAGTTGCAGCGTCTCAAAGATTGTAAAATAAATTTCCGTATGAAATATTTCAAAGTAATGTTCAAATTGCATAGCAGAACCACGCAAAAATGATAAAAAAATGTGTTTATTAAAACTTAAAATTAATTAAAATAAATAAATTAATTAAAATTATAAAATAAATAAATAAATAAATATATGTAATGTCGTCAATACAGTTCTTTCTTATACCAATCACGCATTCATAGATCTCTCTCTCTCCCCTGACAAATTCATTTCATACTGGCATTACTGGTGAGCATATACCAATATACCAAATGAATTTGTGAGGGGAAGAACGGGAGGAGAGTGATCAATACAAAAGTGGTTGGTCTAAGAAAGTCCTGTAATCGCTACATCATTTTTTAATATGTATATATTTTTATTGAATTTTAATAATTTTTACAATATACCATTATGGTTTTAAACTCAACCTCCCCCATGTCTATAGGCCGTGATTATATAAAATATACCGAAACGTTGGTGAATTTTGTATCTACAATAGACTGGCGCTCGGTACCTCTAGAATTTAAAAAAAAAATTGCTTTGTACCTCTTTCACTTCGATTGGAGATCCGGATAGATAGAGGGATGATCCCAGGTATTGGACATTAGAAAGGAACGTTAGAATAGGTTAGTGAGGTGTAGATGGCTCATTTCAAGATGGGGGATGAGGGGCCACTTTAGTGAGGACCGTTACACGAGATGGAGTAATCAAGGATAGGAGAGAGAATATACGGCAGGAACCTTAGGAGGAAAGGTGTTCGGACCTGCTTCCCTCCTCTCTCAACATGAACCAATTAAATGTAACATCTAAGTTAAGGTAAGAATACGGTCATTCTCCATAGTTGCGGACTTAAGGGCTGTTTTTGTATACAAAAATATGTTTTGCTACGGACGGGACTAATTTTAGACCCAGTGAATTATTCAAGGCAAGTATTCAAGATGACTTTTCTGCCATTTTTATTGTAATTAATGTGACACGCTAGCATTTTGGGCTGCAGAGGACGCCGATAGCTCAGAGGTAGCGTGCTTGCTTACTAAACTCACGATCGCGGGTTCGAAACCCGGCCAAGGCCCTTAGGTTTTTCATCTGGGTGATGAAAAAACCTTGAGCACGCCGTCCTTCGGATGGGACGTTAAGCGATGGCCCCGAGCCTGCACGATGTCAGGTACTCGTTCGCCCTACCCCAGATTAATAAAAATATAGGGTAGGCTAATTTAGAATAGGACTACCATTGTAGAGTCTGGCTCATGTCCCCCAGAGCGACGAAAGAGCTTTTTTTAATTTATACTTTCTGAGAAGGCAAAAAATAAATCGGAAAAGTGATGCTGTAATAATATATTCTATATGAACTAAAAATCTCCTTATACAACCCAAAAAGTAATATTATTAAAGACAAAAAAAAAAATGAAAAAGAATACCTTTAATAAATTCTTTGGGAGCTTGTTTGTTAATGGTGGTGACCCTGTGCATGACGAAGTCCTCAATTCTAAGTACAATGCAAGACGTCATCACCTTGGCCAAATTCGAGATAACATACTTCTTAACAGTATTGCTACCAGGAGACAAATTACTGTTCCTTTCTGGTGAAACGCACTCATCGTCCTAAAAAATTATAAGAATAAGTACAACCTAGTGAAAACGTATACGTTCCATCGGTATAGTAGAATAGTGTTAATTCATTCATCGATTGTTACCAGTGTACAACTGTAAATATTCGCAATAAACAAAAAAAAAAAAAAGAAAAAGTAGTATGAAAACAGTAGAGGATCATAAAGAGCAATTTAAAATATAAGCCCCTTCAGTCCCCGCTTTCCCTTTGGCTGGAATTCAATAAGTGTCGAACTTGTGGGCTTCTGGATCTACATATCAAATCTCGTGTCGATATATTCAGTCTATCGGTCAGTATCGTGTCACAGACAAACATACGATGTTCTTCTTCATATTTTGATTCTGGGAGTCGGGAAAAATGAAATCGCGATGAAAAATGAACATAAGAGTTCTTGACATGACTTCCTCTATTTACGCAAAACAGGGGGGTATCCTTTTTGTTGATGCCAAATGTATTAAAAACAAGAAATAGACAAATTTGGGACTTTGTAAAACGAATTTCAAAATCGATGAAAAATATAATAAAAATACCTTAATGTTGTTGACAAGGTTGATTGGTTGCGATTTACTAGCATCAATAAGTTGAAGCAATGAATTCTTAAAAGAATTTTGCGCAGCATTTAGCCACTGAACATGTGGCGAATTCGTAGGGTTGTATCTGAAACAGAAAGAAATAGTATTATTTCATTTTTAAATCCATAACTGTCAACGTGCTAACATCGTTATGAACGTTGAAAAAAAGGCCGTAAGTGAATCACCGGCTATGTACTTCCCCAGCACAAATTAATCAATTACGTTTCCGCTCTCCTTCCAAAGCCAATTTGACAGTTTTTGTGTCAAGCGTCACCTTTAATCCTCCCTTTCCCTTAGGCCGATTTGGCTGAAAATCAGTAGGTGTCGTTCTTACAGGGCTCTGGATACACATATAAAATGTGGTGCCGGTATATTCATTCTATTGGGAGTTATCGTGTTCACAGCACACTGACAGATTTGTTTTTTCATTTTTGGAATCAGGGGAGGTTGAAAAACATGAAATTCTGTTGAAAACTCCGCATCAAATTTCTGACCGATTATGTAGCTAGGGAAGTAGAAGGGATTTATAAGTTTGATTTTTTTTGGGACATTCCTAAAATCGTATATTATAGCTTCAAAATGAAGGGTCAACCGACCTCCAACAATGGTTTACTATTTGTTATTGAAAATTATACATAAAGTTTATTATAACAAAATATTTTATAGAACATACCTGCCCCAGTGTGTTCGATCGGCTGCAGAAAGATGATAGGGGTAATAGTCAATTTGAAGGAAACACACCTGCAAGTGTACAGCACTTCCGTTCTGAAGAAGAGGATGACAAGATCTACCAGCTAAAATAATAAAAAAAAGCATGTTAAAAGGAATACTCTGTCAGAAGGGAGGACGCTCTTAGGGACCAGTTTAATGTAGAGACATCCAACCCAGCTACCGAAGAGGTGAGCTTTATGTTGTCACTACATAATTATATAATTTCATAACCTTCCGAAGTTTTACATGCTGTAGTCATTTCGGATAACTTTATGAACAGGCTGAATGATCCCTTCAGTCAACTTAAAAAATATAACCACTATATCCTGAAGTATGTGGGTGGAAGTATTTTTAATAATGTTAGTTTCAGTGTTTTGATATAAAGAAAATATTACCTCCTGGATCGTCACTCAAATGTAAATCAATTTTTTGAGCCAAAAAATGATAGGATGTTTCAACAACATCGCACCGAGCAAAAGCCTGCTCCCGATAGTTGGGCTCACTATGCCTGGCTTGTTGGGAAACTTGGGCTTGATGTTCAGGTAGCATCTGTAATATAAGTCATCCCATAAGAATATGTATTGTTGACTTTCATTGAGAATTTTAATGTTAGTTCACGTGACGTAGACCTGTGGCGCCCCCCACATTTTTTATTTATATGTTTTATTATTTTGAATTTTTAAATTACTTTGAAATAAATGGTATCGATTTAATTAATTAAAAATCTCAACTCATCAGCTCTGCACACTTCGCTACGACTTATTGGTGCCAGGAGCAGAAGTGGAGACGAGCTACAATAGGCTGCCAATGTTGCCAATCTTGCTGGTCAGTCTACCTGGCAACTCCAACCCTGATTTACCCTTGGGATATGGAGCTGGCTGGGTGATGATCTGCCCTGGAGGGTACGGTATGGGAGTGTGGCTGGCCCTGTCCATGGGCGGTAGGCGAGCTGAAGGCATAAAGGAGGCTTCCTGTCTTCTGAGAGTCCGACCTCCCGGGGACTCTGGCTCCTGATACTCCGGCCGGCCACCTGGAGGCAGCCACTCACAGCACCGCCCTCACTCGTCAACACTTCAGGCTGCCTCCAGCCAAGAGGCCAAATTTTACCAAATTGGGTAGTTCATCACTTTTCTGTTGTCCTTGGATTTTTCTTATGAAAGACTGGACTGGCGTTGAAGATTTTGTAGTACTTCGGGCCCGGCACAAACTATTAAATTTGAACTTAAAAATATCAATATTAAACTCTCTTTTTCTGAAGATGATTCAATGTTTTTAGTTTCTATTAGAATTGTATTGAAAGAACGAGGAACAATTTCCGAACATCCTACAATTTCTTTTCCCAATGAGGAGTATATTGAAAAAATTAAAACCTGTTTGAAAAATTTTACTGGTCTCATTGAATCAACGCATGAATATGAAAACGAACTGACTAGGAGCAAACTGAGGACAGGTCATAAAAAGAAATTGAAACAGTTGTACAGAAAAAGAAAGAAAGAAAGACAACTGAACCAAGAATTGTCTTCATCCTCCAATCTGGTATAAGGACGCTTCGTGTGGCCCAATTTGAAGAAAGACTATGCGGAGTGGGCAAGACGGTGCCCAGCCTGTCAGCGGGCGAAAATACATCGGCACAATAAGGCCCCTTTGGCTGAATTACCATCTCCCGACGATCGCTTCCGACATGTCCATGTTGACATTCTGGGTCGCAGGGCCACCGCTATTGTCTAACCTGCGTAGACCGATACACGAGGTGGCCAGAAGCTCTTCCCATGGACTGTGCTGATGCGGAGACCGTCATTTTACGCTGGCTGGGTATCTCGCTTCGGCGTGCCAGACCGGATAACTACTGATCAAGTTCGCCAGTTTGAGTCCGGCCTGATTTCGGCTCTCGGTCGGCTGCTGGGCACGAAGAGAATTAGAACCACTGCTTACCATCCGCAAGCAAACGGTTTAGTTGAAAGGTGGCATAGAACTCTGAGTGTGGCGGTCAGGTGTCATGATAACCCCAGCTGGACCGAGGTGTTGCCTAGGGTACTGCTAGGCCTGAGAGAGGCACTGTACAAGGACATGGGCGCCTCGGTGGCCGAGTACACGTATGGAGCAACCCTTCGTCTACCTGGGGATATGATAGCAGAAGCTCCAGCTGATCGAGAGCCGATTTCAGATTACGAATACGTCGCACAACTCCGCCAGATGATGATCAAGATGCGACCAGCACTCGCCAGCCACCACTGTAGTCTTCGTCAGACCTACATTCCGAAGGATCTGCAGAACTGCTCACACGTATTTGTCCGACACTATGCCGTGAAAGCTTCGCTCTAGGCCCCTTACGACGGTCCCTTCGAGGTTCTACATCGCCTGAAACTCTTGCACCATCAGCGGGGAAAGCGTTGACGGTGGCCATCGACAGACTAAAACCGGCCTATCTCTACCAGGCCGGCCATCGCTGACGCTGGATGCCACATGTTTTATTTATTTGTTTTATTATTTTGAATGTTTCAATTAATTGATTAAATCGATACCATTTATTTCTAAGTAATTTTAAAAACATATGTCATAAAAGAGAGCCAAAACGTAATAAAGAAACAATGCAAAGACTTTTACTGCAACTTTAAAAATTAAAAAGACTCATTTAAAAATTTCATTTTACCTTTTTATTCTATAGAAGAGATAAAGAGAAAATGGAGGTTCATCATTGAAGAGTCAGAGACATCTCGAGAAAAGGTTTTTGTCTAAGGAGATCCCTCTAAGATGAGAGGCCAGGGTTAGGGTGTACCAAAGGGACGACCCTAATCAAACTGGGATATATCATAGAAGTGAGAGAGGAGATGGGATGGTAATCTCGGGACTGGGAGGTCTCCAGAACAGAGGCTATCTGACCGCGAGCAGAACTCAGGGAAATTACATGAAATTAATTATATGAGCAATATGAGAGGGGACAATGACGGTGTTAGCTTAGGACTCAGATCAGTCTGTTTATAATCGCTATACCATGTAATAATAGTAATATGTTACACGTTTTATACCAATGATGATGTTACTAATAA
Organism: Aradus depressus; assembly: GCA_963662175.1. Lineage (NCBI taxonomy): Eukaryota > Metazoa > Arthropoda > Insecta > Hemiptera > Aradidae > Aradus > Aradus depressus. The sequence goes on along the minus strand of OY759218.1, from coordinate 23,627,403 downwards.
TACTGTTAATAATATAATAATATTTAGGATAGTGATTTATGCTTCATTCATTAAAATACTTAGAAAACCTGAAGAATACATATTTTTTTAAATTAGAAATAATAGAAAAAGTGGAAGGAGGAAGTCCCAAGTTTTACGAGTATAATTTTTTATTTTAATCATACCTCCAATTTTCTAGCAGCCTTTTTAATACGAGTAGTCTCATTTGCTTTCTGAACGAGGCCTGACAATGATTCAACAAAATGGAGAACAGCCTTCAGTTGAGAATCTGTCAGAACCCAAAGAAGATCCTCCAACAACAGAAGCAACTTGCAGCCCATAACAAAGCAATCTGAAACACATACAAAAGAAACAACTTACTGAGTTAATTAGCCTACTTTCCACAGGTAAAGAAAAATATTACATATTTTTTTCAGGGTTGTTAACCGTGAACAGTTAAAATACAAAACATTAATAACATAAATTCTACAAACAATTGTGTCACACTCATTTCCTGAAATTGTGGTATGAGGCATGTTCGAAAGTGTGAATCATGAGGGCTCGAATCCGGACAACATGAGGACGCCGCGGCGTGCCGGTAGCGTGCTAGCCTACTCAGCTTAAGATCGGCGGTTCCAAACCCGGTCGAGGCCTTTCGGTTTTTTTATCTGTAAAGTGAAAAAACCTTGACCACACCATCCTTCGGATAGGACGTTAAGCGATGGTCTCGAGCCTGTACGATGTCAGGTATTTGTTAAGGACCCCTACCCTAGGTAACCTAAGTAGGTACGCAAAATTTAGGACTCTCTCAGAAGAATCGGGCTCATGTTCACCAGAGCGACGAAAGTGCGCCTTGGTAGTAGGCGATATGACCTCGTAGTTAAAGCAATCATAGTCAAAGAAATACTAGTAAAGTTAGTCAAAAATATTGCTGTAATTTCTTGAAGGAATGTAAGTAGTATATGTGGAGGACCTGATATCCGTTTCTTGATAGTAAGTCTACATCTTGCTTTGTTGGTGAGCAGTCTGAGAGGAGGCAGCTCGCTGTCTTTGGTCGAACTCGCTTCCAGTCGCAAAGTTTGCCACTCCAAACCTTTAAATATTAAAACTTGCTCTTTACTAGAATCTTTCAGTCTTGTTTTCGGAAGTTCATCTTTTTTCCAATCGGGAGTCTTGGATTCCACCAAAATTCTCATAACCTAAAAGCAAAAAAAATATATGAATAAAAGTAACATGCAAATTATTAATTAAATTATATTAATAAATCCTGTGCAAAAAGCCAAAACCCTCACACAACAAGAAATATATATATATATATATATATATATATATATATATATATATATATTGTTTTTTTACAAATAGATATTAATTTACAACTATGTAAAAAATATGTATACACCAAACAAATGTTCTAAAATAGTAAAATGTGGCATTGTCAGAATGTCATGAGAGGAGAAATTACCCAGTGATGACACTATCTAGTTTCTTCACTGAGTTGCTCACATTTGTAACTAGTCACTGTCACTGTGGATTTAGCTACTTCTCTGACAGAAGGTACGTTATGATCGGTGTCAAGGATTTTATGGAGACGTAATATGGGGAGCATTGGCTACTGTACGAAGGATTTCGGATTGCAGGGATTGGATGCGCTGAAGATTTGAAGCATTGCCAGAACCCCAGAATTCAAGTCTAATTCGTCATAGGCTTGAGTACTGCGTTGTATATAATTCGTTTTATTTTAAAAGCTAAGTTTGAGCAATTGATACATTTCTTAGATTGGAAAATAAAACTTAAACTCATATAAAATTAATTTTTTTAAGTAGATAGATAAACTTTTTATTGCACTAAAGAATACAACCTTTATGGCAATGAATGGGGTATTTTTTACAAAATAAATATTATTATCAAATAGTATTAAAAAAATAAATTTGGTCACGCATTTTAATAGAAATAGAACAAGCGACTAGAAAACAAAAACAATTCAAAATTATATAAAATAAAATATGACCTTTGATAAAGGAAAAAATTAAAATTGTAGTAACCATAACACAAAAATAAAAAGTAGAAAAAAAAATATACATATAAATATATTATATATTATACATAAAAATATATAATATTATATATATCTTACAAGTAATAAATTAAATTATTACTTTAAGCTTATAATAAAAAGTGTGGTCGCCGATGGCACAGAGGTAGCTTCCTTGCCTACTGTGCGCGATATCGCGACCTGAAAGGCCCTTATATATATTTCTTTTAAATCTGAGGAGTAAAAAAGCATGTAACGTTAAACGATGGTCCCGAGCCTGTACGATTTCAGGTACTCGTTAAAGACCCCTACCCTAACTAAACTGGGTAGGCCAAATTAGAGACTTCGAAAGTAGATTCTTTATATTTTTAAAATATAGTTATTATATATTTGGAACCATTAGGATGACCAAACGTCCCGGTTTTCCGGGATTGTCCCGATTTTAGGTACTCTATCCCGGCGTCCCGAAAAATGTCTTTGGGACGATCTATTGTCCCGGTTTTACATATTTTCCAAATTTCGTATTCGAAAAAAATACTGCTATTCGTGAGCAAGCAGCTCACTCGTTTTACGAAACAGATGTAAGTGGTTGTAAGCTTAAGCACACTAACGTACTTGTTTACATTTTCCTTGTGGCGCTGGTCATACAGTAGTGGGGGTAATGAACCTGTGTTTCGTATGTTTTTTCACTTTGCTGATCGCTTTCGTACAGATAACAGCGCCTTGGTCAAAGCTTTGCATCTTTTGAGAGTACACTGTTTGCTCAAGACTCGAAACGCCAGTTTTCCGACTCCTAGCGTAATAAGGTATGTTTTTTCCTTTTTTAAATAATTTTTAAATTTAACCTAATTTTTAACAATCAAGTTCGTTCAATCCACATTAAAATTATATGTTCCCTATTTTGTAAATTGATAATTGGTTTGTATATTAAATAAGTTAGAAAATTAATATAAAATTAAATTTCATTAATTACTATTTTAATTTTAGACCCCTTGAAATGCCGAAGCGTAAATGTACGTATAAATGTAAATGTACTCGAAAGAATGGAAGTTCATAAGAAAACGTAGACACGTAGAGGAGTATGTATGTTATGGATACAGTATGTCCTTGGTATGGATACAGAATGTACATATGTCCTTTATAAGTATTAGGCATGGCGGTCGAGCAGATATTAAGGACCACTTAAAGTCGAAAAAGCATATTTGCAACATATCAACTGCAAGTTCTTCACGAACAGTAGATTCTTTTTTTAGCAAACCTAGTTCCGATGAAGAATATAAAATAAATGCAGCTGAATTGACTACTGCATATCATACAATTAAACATCATTATATTTACATTTCGCAGTACAGATTGCAATAATAAGTTAATAAAAGTTTTATACTCAGATTCAGTAATTTCAGTAAATTTTCGTCAGCACGAACCAAGACGACTGCATTAATGAAATCAATTATTGCTCCACATTATCTTCAAAATATTAATATCATTATTGAAAAAAATAATTTTTATGGATTCTCTACAGACGCTAGCAATCATAAATCGACAAAAATGTTTCCATTTGGCATCCAGTATTTTGACAGACATGTATAAAGGAATACAATTTAAATTGTTAAGGGTCACTTCTTTCGTTTTTTTTAGTGTCCCGGTTTGGTGTTTTCGAAATATGGTCACCCTAGGAACCATGGACCACCTAAGAGAAATTTATAAAAAAAAATGCTCACCTGAACAGAAGCTGTGAAAGCCGGACTTTTGAATGTAATAGCAACAACGTTAACAGTGATAGTCATCCCATCGATAACTTTATTGATGAAGTTGTACTTAGAGGCAGCGTAGGAGGAGAGCCCCTGCTGTGCTGAGAGGGACCGCAGCTCCTCACATGTCTCTATCTCCACCTTAACTTCATCCAAAGACTGGAAAAAAGAGAAAGAAAATAAATAGATACATACAGGGTGTGCGAGTGAATGGACGGAACTTTGGGCGATGACAGGAAATTAACCCTAGCCTACCATAACTGCCAATTCCAGATATTCCCAAGAGGTGGTTCATCGAACCCACAGCTATAAAGTAAATACTTCTTACTTGATTTAAAAAATCATATACAGGAGAGCCCAACTTCAGTGCGACGCCCTATTTCCATCTAGACGGTTGCAATTACACACGTGAAACAAACACCACTTTTCACTATTTTTTATCCTGTGTAATACCCAAAATTAGGGGCATTAATACAATTGTTAACAATAATATTTACAAATTGGCATCCCTTGTTATGGATATTTTACGTCCTAAGTTTTTTAAAGTAAATTCGCGACGATCAAGACAACAGGAAAAATTAAGTTAGCATGAGGAACAATGCAAAATACAATATTTAATAGTATTATTTTGATATATAGTGTGCATCTTGATAACTTTTGTTTTCTTATTTAATTTTAATATTGTGCCTATATACATTTATAATGGTGAAATTTCGAATAGTTTGTTCGGGGACTAGATCACGAACCGCGAGTCTTTCCAAGACAGGGGAAATGTTGGAGACAAGTGCAGGTTCAGTAAGTGGGATAGACAAATTCGTAGAATTGATGTTAGAAAAAATGAATGAACAAACTCGCGAATTTAGGGGAAAAATGGCTGACTTGGAGAGTAATCTGACGGCACAAAATCGCAAGACAAGGGAATATTTGACTGATTAAATGGAACAAAATCACAAAGAACATTTAGAATTTATAGAGAAAAGTGGAAAGGAACGTTTAGAATTTAGGGAAGAATGTAGAAATAGAAAGAGGGTAGAAACGAAAATAGAAACACCGGGTGATAGGGAAATAGCCGTAGTGTCCGATGAAGAGAATAAAAACGCGGAGGAAGCTATGGACAAAATAGAAGTTGTCGACAAAATAGAAATTCCGATGGAAGTAGAAGTTAATGGCAAAGAGGAAACTGAGGTTTTGATACAGGAAGTAATCGAAATCACGGAGAAAGTTATTCCAGCGAAAATTAGGAAGAATATTATAACAGTTAAATTAGAAGATTTGCGAAGTAGGAATAAATATTTTATAAATTTAATTAAGAATAAATTTTAGAAAACAGAGACAGACAAATCAAAACAGTAAGAAAAACAGACGAAAGAAAGTAAAAAGAATAAACGAAAACAGACAGACAGTAAAGATTTACAAAAATATTTATAGGCGGACGGACGACAAAATGGAAGACCTAATTCGGCGAGGTATTCGTAAGAAAAATATATTCTATTTCAGTTTAGGCCTTGTGAAATTTCATATTGGTCAAATTTTAAAATAATGCAAATTCAGTCCGAACCTAATCAGGTCAACCAGACAGACAGACGGACAAATTAGAGACAAAGACATGACAATAAGACTGCGTTATATTTTTTTTATTAGTAGTAGGTAGTTATAGATAAGTTTTATTTATGTATTTTGTATTTATGTATCCATTCCAAAGAAGGAAGGGATTAATTCGTTTTCTTTTTATTATGATGATTAAAAATTGGACATAGATATATATGATAATGTTTTGCAAGTCGTATATTTTTAAATATTTTAAAACATAATAGTTGTATTAGTCTGATTTCAAATAAAGACGTTAGGTACATTGGCGCGGAGTAGAAACCCGACATCCGTAGAGTTGTTGATGGCCAGGTGTCGTGTTTTCCACATAGGCCAGGATGTTCAAAGAACACATAGGAAGTCCATTGTTAAGAAACAGGATGTCTTGGTTGGAAAGGATTTTGATGTGAAGTCCGCAACCGAAAGTAATGACCATAATGACCATTAAATGTTTGGTAACTCGCCTATCCACCCATTATTTTCATCCATGTATTTACAACTCATTGCTATATTCTGAATTAAAAAAAAAAAAAGTCATTCATCAAGTTTAATTTACAGAAAACGGTATATCCTACAAATTAAACTATTTTATACTTTTCTAACTACAAAAAAAAAGTGATTCCGCAAATTTCGCCGCTTCTCACTTATAAGTCCTTGAAATAACCAATACAACTGCTACCTCACGGTCAGAGATATGAGATAAGGTGAGAGCAGGTAGCCCCGTCCAATAGTAGTCATTCTTATAACAGATGAGTACACTCTCACTTAGCCACGAAACATAGCTTAGAAATTGTCTCCTTTTTCGAACGGGTAACCAACTCTGGCTATTATTCGGAAAGCATGAAGCAGTATGTATAACAAGTGGAAACACATCCTGGCAGTGTAGAATGGAAATGTACGCTGATGTGATAATGACGAATTAATCAAGTTTCACCATTTCGATAAAAGATAGCTGCATCATGAAGAGCATGTGTGAAGTATAACGATGGAGGTACAAACAGAATAACATAGTCGCTCTGAAGGATCTACTCTACCCCTCTACGATCTTGATACTTTATTTATATATTTCCTATAAACTAATTTGCACTCCCACTCTATCATTTTCAAGTCCTTCAGGCTCCTGGGCTACAAAAAAAAGGGGGATTTTGAGCTATAACCTGCATCTGAAAAATATCCATGGCAACAGAATTGTTGGAAAATCTTCAAAACGTCTCATAAAATCATTTATTCCATAATTAACATGCCTGCTATGTAACTCAGAAACAGGGGGTTTGCACACCCATGCTAAAATGTAATTTCCTATCAGAGGCCAAAGTGTTTCCCTTCCATTCGAAGAGCCTGTGCACCAAATAGATTATTCAGGACAAAAGAGGACGATAGTGTGCGAAAAATTTGCTCGCAGAATCCGTTTCCTGGCTTACCAAATTTTCTGTTTTTCAGAATCAAGATATATATATATATATATATATATATATATATATATATATATATATATATATATATATATATATATATATATATATATATATATATATATATCTATATACATATTTTATTTTCTATACATCATTTTTTATATAATTGCTCTTTTATTACAGAGGTGTAAAGATCAACATATTTTAGTATGAAAAATATCAGAGGTGACAAGTGAATAGTAAATAATTATCAGAACCTTTTTGATTGTCGATCCTTTCGGGTTAACAAAGAAGTTCATATTTAAAGAAAGTTAGTACGGTTATACTTACAATGAGGATGGGGACACTCTTCAGTTTGGTCCATTGGATCCTGAATGCCACCCTGTTGCACCAGGCACTGGTGAGCCGGACCCACGAGGGCAGCTCCAATAGGTCTGTGAGGACGATCTCATCCAGCTCCAAAGAACTCAGCTCACCTTCCCCCTTAAATGTACTTACATTTATTTTATCGGGAGATAAGTTTTTCGTAAACCTGAAAATAATGTCAAAATATTAACTTAGTATCATAAGACCTTTTAGTTGGACAAGAATAACGCGTTTTATGTTATTTTAATATAAACAAGTTAATATCGACTAACTTACTTCCCAGGACTAACATTAGTTGATAAATTGTAATTCCTGATATTTTTTAAGTAAACACCAGATACTTATTTTCGACCCAATAAAACTAAGCAAATCCTGGGAGCTATAAATAATAAATAAGATATATTTAATTGAGGGAGAGTACCCTAGTACTCTTCATAAAACATAATTTATGCTATGCATCTTAGTGAGTTTGTTTTAGTCGCGTTCTTTATAATAAACGAAATTGTTAGTTAATATTTTTAACATTTATTGTAGACCAAAAAAGAAAATGTAGAAATAGATTACAATGACTAATGTAAATTTGATAACAGGTTTTGATTTTCGTAATGATAGATATTTCAAAAGTATATTTTAAACGGGATATTTATTATATTAGTTTATATTATGTTTAAATGTAATATCTACGACGGAGATATCTTGGTTTGGTCCATGTTCTCAGTTGTGTCCAAAATATGTAACTTCAAAACTTTTATTTTTCATAGCAAAATGAAAAGGGTTTTTCGCAGGATAATACACTTGAAAAATGAAGGAACTTTTTATCCACGATATTTTTTCGGGTTAAAAGTTGTTGGGTCTATCCGAAGAAAATTGCTAATAATAATATGTAATTGTTTATTATAATGATTAGACAACGAAAAAATCTTCAAACTTCTAAAGTAGATAAAAATGAGATAAGTAAGCACATACCTAGATAGATGTTTCAAAATCTGATTTTTAATCAATGACACCATAGCTGTAGTGAACTAAAGGGAAACACATTTACATAAATTTACTTGTGGTGTTAATTTCAATAACTCGAGGATAAAGGTCATCCATAATTTATACTACGAAACAAAACAATATTTTAATATCTTAAATAGCACACATATGTAGGAAATGTCATAAAAACGATAAAACATATTTTATGAGCATTGCCCAACTAAAAACGAACACTTTCCTCTTGGAGGTTTCACTCGAAATTAGGTTACATTCTAAGAACTTATTTTGCAAGCTCATAACAGAAGAATTACCTCCCAAAAGTTATCATATATCTGTCATTTCGGATCACTCTAGGAAAACCCCTATCATGACATTTTATTATTAATAGTGTTCATTTGTTATACTATTTAACCAAAAAAATAAAATAATATATTATTTTCATTTTAGATAAATAAAATTTGTTTAAAGTACAATTTTCACAGTAAGGTTAGAAACCAATTTAACATTGGATATAATAGTTAGTTGATTATTGTGACTCATGCCCGGGCTTTAACTACAAAGTCATATCGCCTACTACCAGAGAACTCTCGTCGCTCTGGTGGACATGAGCCCGACTCTACTGTGGAATCGTAAATTTTGCCTATCTAGGTTTGTTTACCTATGGTATGAGTACCTGACATCGCACAGGCGCGGGACCATCCCATACGAAGGACGGCATGCTCAAGGTTTTTTCACCTCCCAGATAAAGAACCTATGGGCCTCGCGGGTTTCGAACCCGCGATCTTGAGCTCAGTAGGCTAGCACGCTATCCTTGAGCTACCGGCATCCTCTTGGATATAATATGTATACCTTCAGAACCGACAACTATAATTTGAACTATACAACAATTATAAGACAAGTTAACTTTCTTAGCAAATAATTTGAAAAATATTAAAGCCTATTGTTTATTTTTCCACTAACTACTATAATGTAAAGTACATTTACCTTAATCAATACAAGTGTGAGCACCCCGCCAACTACAGCGAGTGCACCGTCCACACCGCTACTAGGACAATCCTCTGCCCTACTTCCCAGCGGCTCCAGACGATCACGGAGTCTGCAAAAGGTCCTCTCCTATGTCCATATAGCTGGAGCCAGGGCTCAGCTGTCTAGTCATCAATGGCATCCTTCCAGCATAGTCCTCTCCTCCTTCATGACGAATATCGAGTTCATTTTTACCCAATATTTCAACCTTTTGTCCTTAATCATAACCAGGGTTGCCAGGTGTAATTTGCCAAAGATCCGGACATCATATAATCTCCAAAATAATAATTTAAAGCCCTTTAATATAATTTTCTTAAAATAAATTACTTAAATTTGAATGACCAGATACAATCAAATAAAAGTAGTACCTATAAATAATGTGTAAGTAAATTCTAGGATATGAATTAAATCTATGAAGTATAATCAACCGTTAAGCCTATGAAATACAATGAACAGATAACATAAAATAGTTTCTCATTCAAACTCTAACAGTAAGTTAGTATCTGAAAATTGACAATAGACTTATTTTATAAAACATAAAAAGAATAAAATAACAAGAAAATAATAAATAAATGTATACAATTATTTAAATAGAGTATGAATAAATCTCATTGAAAATATATATAACAATTGATGTCCAAACGCTTTACTTGAAAATGACATTTTCAATAAATGAGATTTTTATAATAAAGAACTTACAAATAGGGGTAAAATAATGTAAATATATTCAGAATAGATAGTGGGAAGAGTAACATAAAAATGTTCTAAACAAAACTTAACCATGTTATTTATAAGGGCATCGCTTCATCGTTGAAAAGTGGAACTTTTTGCGTCCCGCTTAGAGTGATGGCGGAACGGGTGGTCGGAAACCGGCACACCTGGCAGCACTACTAACGACCGTCCTTGCCAATAGATCCCAACATTCCTTGTCCAACCTCCACTAGAACATTTATGGCTTACACAATCACAAAAACACTCTACTATCACTTTATTGTTTGACCAAGTGAAACAAGGGCTTTCCTTTTGACGAAGAAAGGATAGAGACACTAAATTGTTGGTAGGTAACAAAAAAAAATAATGCTAATGTGAAGTAACCTAAAAAGTTAAAAGTACAGCAGAGATTCGATTAACGGAACAGATCTGAAAATCAACAGTTCATATGTACTTCCAATGAAACAAAAGTAACGACAAATAAGAAAAATTGGTGTGGAAATTAGTTCACAGGATCCGCACGTTCCAAGTGAATCTTCTTTTGTTTGCTATAACTATTTTTTTCCATAATTGGTAAATAGGATGCATCGGTAAAAGGTATAATTGAATTGGAAAAATTAATTTATAAAATTTAAGAAAGCAATGTTATATTCAGGGACGAACGGTCCTATCTAATGGTGAGATGAGTAGCCGCACATGTCCATCATTGGAAAAAAAGTTTATTTCAATTTTAATTTTTTTTCAGACAAGAAATTTTTATTAGATGACTATTCATATATTCAATTTTGTCTATAGGAAGATGCCTGGATTATAAATCGTCATATGGATCAATTCATGTTGTGTTACATTTTTATTTCATCATTATAAGTCAAATTGCTCATTTTTCATTTTTGATTCTATAATAAAAACATTTTCAAAGAATGTTTTTTTTTTTTTTTTTTCAATTGCTATTATTTCATGGTCCAGTTTATATTTAAGAGTGGGAGAGGGGAGCCAAATTCAGATCTCGTTCCTTTGACATATGTATTCTATTTATTTTTTTTCTTGCCTTATGAATTCTGCATATTAGCTATGCCTTTACAACGGTGTTATTAGTTATTTACACAACATCCATGGCCCCGGGAGAGAGTTCTATCTATGAATTAAAACTCTTTTACGGACGGGATTTGAACCCGCAATCGTGGTGTGACCATGCGTTCAAAACCGTACGCTCGAGCCCGCACGGCCCCATTTATATATTTTCGTTATTATTACTATATTTCGTTCATTGTCAGTTACAGAGTTTACAGAAGAATTTTCTAAAAATGAAACAATAGCTTTAATTAATATAAATATTATAACGGATAAAGAAATGAACAGCTGATTATATTATTCCGTTTTACATTCGTCATGAACGAAATTATAGATCGGTTTTCGTGAGGCACAACGATTTAAAAGAAGTTTCACTTCCAAATTCGGTTTCAAATAAATTTAAAATGTTGGTGAATCACCGATAATGTACTTCGCCAGGACGAATCAATCATTTAAGTGTTTGCTCTCCCTATAAAACCAACGTCCGGTTTGACTAAAAATCAATAGTTGATTTACGCAGATTGTATACATTTTGAATCCTCATACAAAATTTTGTGTCGATAGAATCATTACATCGGTAATTATTAGAGTTTTTGAAAACCCCAAGTAACTTGGGGCTTAACTTAGTACTCAATAAGCCTGTTCCCTATTGATTTTCCGCGAAGTTTTGAAGCCAAGAGGGGGATCAGGATAGGGGGCTCAACCAAAAAACCCTACTTAATGAATGTGTCGACGCAATACTTTAAATGAGGATTGAAAAGTACTTTATTGATTTTTTGACGAATTGGTCGATGAGTTTTATTATGAGAATGAAAATATAGTTGATCAATTCTGGCAGTACATTGCAGGAGATTCACTTCATTTTTTTTTCATTCCCCCCCCCCCCCCCCCCCCCCCCCTTCTTCAGGGTACGCTACAGACTCACTCACATTTGACAATGCGGAAATAACAAATGGTATTACACCTAGATGGGGTGTATGAGGGGTGTTTTGTGAAGCTCCGCTAAATCGCCAACGGCTGCCGGCTGTCTGCTGCCGACAGATGGAGGCAAGTCAGCTGCTCCCAGCCTGCTGCTCGTACAAGCAGCTGCTCTCCAGTCCTCACTACAGCAACTCCCGCTCTCTTCCTCCCTACGCATATTTGATTACATATCCCTATTATTATTGTCAATATGAATTTTTGAGGATATCAAAGGTCGAACGCCACAAAATTACAATAATAATAACATTTATTTCCTTTAAACCATAACATAAAAATGTAAACATTACAATAACTTATAAATTCATAATAGATACATAAACAGCTATTAACTATTGGGTCGGACACACACTTGATTAGTAATAACAATACTACTAAAAAATAAAAATAGTCTAATAAATAATAAATGAGTACTAAAATAATAATATTAAATACATTCGATAAAGTTCTAAATTTATGATTCATGATTCTTTCAGAGTATGTAGTATGAACGAAATACAGAAAAGGAAAAAAAAAAAAAAGCAAGAAAATAAAATAATAATTAAAAAAATAAAACAAGAGAAATAAAATAATAATTAAAAAAATAAAACAAGAGAAATAAAATAATAATTAAAAAAATAAAACAAGAGAAATAAAATAAAAATTAAAAAAATAAAACAAGAGAAATAAAATAATAATTAAAAAAATAAAACAAGAGAAATAAAATAATAATTAAAAAAATAAAACAAGAGAAATAAAATAAATTAGTAAGTAAATAATGTAATTAAATAATACAAAATAATAATATTTATAATGAAAATGTTAAACAACAAGTAGATTCGACAGATCTCAAAAGAGAATATCTGTGGCGGAACTCTGCCAAGAAAATAAGAATGAAAAACAATTTTTATAATATTTTTGAACAAGGAGAAAAAAAACTCCGTTTCCGAATAGAGGGTTTCTTGTAACATAAACATTTTTAGTTTAAATTTTGTTATTGTTTTGAAGAAGTGGGGAAGGGCATTAACAATAATAATTCCTTCATGAGCTATACTTTTAAAATATGTAGCATAACTAGGAATTCGTTCCACATTCATTGGGAAGTTCAATATATAAACATTGATAAAAATAATATTTGAAATTGGTGAAACAATTCTTCAAAAACGCCGTCGGCGAATCACCAGCGATCTACCTCCCCATCACGAAATAATCAACTACTTTTTCGCATTGCCTCCAGTCGATCGTCTTGGCTAAAAATCAATACTTAACATTTTCTGCAGAAATGTTGTTGAAACACTTAATAAAAATAAAGAAAACCTGTTCAATAAGATTAGTTATCATCGGAAATGTTCCTAATCATGCCATCCAGGCCAGGAGTGGTGTCTTTCCGTGATCTTTTTTTTTTTATTATTTTTTTTTTTTTATTTTAAGCCACAACTATGCAAAAAAAAATGCACAACCAGCGGCTGGGCTAACATGTACTATACAAAAATTTAAAAAAAAATAAATAAATAAAATAATAAAATAAATATGACATGAGAGGCTTGAGAGAGGAAAAACACCCAGCGGTGAACCCTCATGACATCACTTCATACCAGGAGATCTCTATGCCAAACTCTTTTTAATCTTCTTGGGGTATTGTGGGGTAAATTTGTACTTAAGATTTTGCGAACTTCCGGATTGGTGAGTAAGTAGATTTTGGTGTAGAAACGTTGGTATAAATGCTTAATGGTTGTGTCTATGGATGTGATGTTCAAGTCGCGGTGTAAAGTCTTGTTGCTAACGTATGGTGGGCATTGCGTGATCAGTCGAAGAGTCTTGGATTGAAATATCTGTATTCTTTTGCTGTTCGAAGTTTTGGCTGTACCATATATTTGTAAGCCATAGGTCCAGAGAGGTCGGAGAAGATAGGTATAACAATTTAGTTTTTGTCGAGTAGATAATTTAGAACGCCTATTCAAAATGCTGTACAATAGTCTAAGTCGCCGGTCTAGTGTGAGTCGTGTCGTCCGAGTGTGAGGGTTCCAAGTCAGCCTTCTATCGAGGGTTAATCCTAAATATTTTATGGAAGAGGTATGAGGTAATGGCTGGTTTTCAATGAATACTGGGGGGCAGTCACCACGGCGGAGAGCGAATGTGATGTGTTGACATTTTGTGGTGTTAAATTTAATTTTCCAAGATTTACTCCAATCTGCAATTTTGTTGAGGTGTTGCTGTAGTATGAGTGAAGTGGTGTGAGGATCTGTGTGAGAGGCTAGAATGGCGGTGTCATCTGCGTATGTGGCTGTTAATGTGAGAGGGTCGGTGGGTAAGTCGAAGGTGAACATGGAGTATAATAGGGGGGCTAATATTGAGCCCTGAGGCACGCCGGCCAGTATGGGGTGGCAGGAGGAAATAGCTGAGCCCTGATCGTGATCTTAAAGCCAGAGAAAGTTCCCAAAATGAGAAGAGGAGATTCGTGGTGGTTGCGCCGTCGTTTGGTATTGTTAGCGGTCTGGTTTCAATGTTTTTTATAATTTGAGTGAAATGTGCTGAGTAACTAGAGGTAGCTGATGTTTCAGAGAAGTGTTGTGTGAGATGATCTGCAATGTTCTTGTCGCCTGTTATGTTGGTGTTACTGTTTTTGATATAGTTGGTGGTTGAAGAAGTCTGTTTTCCACTTATTGTAATAATTGTATTGCAGACTGTGGATAATGTAGTGGAGTGACTGATAGAAGAAATAAAAGCTTTCCAAAAGTCATTTTTGCTTTTACGTATCACATGTCGGGCATTGATTCTGGTAGATGTAAATAAGTCAAAGTTTCTTATGGTGGGATTGTTTTTGAATTTTCTAAGTGCATTCTTTCTGTGTTTAACAGCCTTGTTGCACTGAGAGGACCACCAAGGGACGGGGATCCTCTTGTGTCTGTCTGTCGTTTGTGGAATGGACTGTTCTGCTGCTGTTATTATTATGTTGTTGAAGTTAGCGATTAGGGGGTCTTTGTCAAGGTTGTCTATGTTTAGGTCTCTTAGTTGAGCCAGTGATTGAAAGAGGGGCCAATTAGCTTCTTTTGTTTTTCATCTTCTTAGTCTTTTGGCGGGGACCTATTGACTTTCAATTAAATCGTTAGATGGGTTTCGGAGGGAGAAATCTTAGTTGCTAGGGAATTTCGTTGCTAGGGAAATACATTACCGCTGATTTAACGTCGACTTTTTATTTTTCCATTTTTTGAATCAGGGGCTCGGAAAACATGAAATTCCGGTAAAAACAACATGCATTTTTTTTTTTAAATAATATTTATTTACGTTAAAGCAACAATAAATAGCTTCTATATTATATACATCAACCTATAATAAATCTTAAAATATGAACAAATATGAGATGAATAAAAATAATAATAAAAAAAAAACATAATAGAATAATTCTATACCTACATAAATATATTTTAAGGAATGTTTTCTTTTAAGATAATATTTGGGAGCGATTACGCGCCTTTTCCTCAGATCACAAAGTGCAAAATACAGAGAAAAAAATGTATATGAATAAATTAACAAATAACAGTTAAGTAAATATTTAATAAAATTAAATATAAATATAAAAATTCAAACAAAAATAAGTTGGATAGAACTTATAGAAAATTGGTGGAGGACCTCAGCGAAGAAAATAAAAATGAAAGCAAATTATGAATTAAATCTTTTATATGATGGTTATTTTTTTTTTTTAAACAGAAGAAGAACGTATAGTTATTCTTTCTTCCTGGTATCATAATCATGACTAGGATTGTTGGAAGGGAAAATAATTATATATTTTTTTAATTAGCATCAATACTTCATATATAAACAGTGCAGATAATGACAAGATTTAAAGTTTTTTAAAGATCACTCTGTTGCTTGTTATTTGATTAATATTGTTTATTACTGACTACACAACTTCCTCCATACTTCTTATAACTTGGGAACTAAAATTAAATTGAAATCGGAAGGTGTCATGAGTTTCTACAAAATGAGTCATAGAATGTATTTTTTCATTATTTGGATTTGAGTGGTAGAATGTGCAGAGATGTGTGTAAATCTGTTTTGAAATGCGGTTTATACCTGGGTCAGGTAGCGTGTACCTGCTCCTAACCTGACCGGAACCCTGAGCCACTCAGAAAGTAACCAGTCCCACACTGCACATTTCTCAGATGGTAGGTAGCCAAAGTCGATATGTCTAAATCAGGGACATATAATATTTCCTTTACGAAGTATAGGGGAAGTTACGTTATCGGCCAGAAATTCGAAGTTGAGTTTTCACCGATCCCCTGATTCCAATAAAGAAAAGAAGAAAACCATCCTCTCTGTGTATACAGTGCCGGATTAAGCGAATAGGAGGCCCTAGGCCCTTAAAATTTTTGGGGCCCCCCCTTTTTTTACAAACTGCAATAAAATGTTTATTTTTGCATTTAACAATGGATTTATATTATTTCGAAGGTATAAACATGAAATAAATATTATTTTTTGTTAAAGTATATATTCTTTTCAGAACTAAAATTACAAAAACATGTTATAAACAATATCAATTTATAATATAAACGTTGATTAAAAATCAAAGTTGTCTTTAAAAATCTTTCCTTCTACACTTGAGGTCGCTAAAATCATTGATGATGTCTTCAAAATCAATTTGACGAAGAACATCTGATTCAATGAACATCAAACTCAGCATGTCTAATCGTTCTTGATGCATAATGCTTCTTTGCTCGCTTTTGATTCGTTTTAATTTTGAAAAAGAGCGCTCTGCAGAACTATTCAATCACTATTATTCAATATCAGTTAAAACTCAACTCGATTCCACACTATTCAAATCAACATTCTTGTTTCGATCATGAAACAAGAAAAGGTTGTGTTCTTGAGCGCGCAATTTGAAAGTAGAAAGTAGAGATGAATAAACAATTGGAATCATAAATTGATTCAAATAATTTTTATATATAATATAATATTTTTTATATATACATTTTTTTTTTTTTTTTTTTTTTTTTTTTATTAATTTTCAATTTTTACGAGGGCCCTTCATCGACGGGAGCCCCAGGCCATGGCCTAGTCCGGCCTATTGGGTAATCCAGCACTGTGTGTATATGTATGTCTGTGAACACGAGAAGAATAAATGTTTTGACATATGTAAATTCAAAACCCCTTTAGGAAGACACGTGTTAATCAGGAGGTTCATAGGAGAGGGGCGCATTAAAAAATCTAAATAACTACCTACCGAAAAATTTAGTATTCAGAACTCCCTGTAAGTCAACTCGATTTTTATCCAAAACGGTCGATTGGTTTTACAGGGAGAGTGAAAACTTAGTTGATTAATTTGTGTTGGGGAAGTACATGGACGGTGATTCACCGACTTTATTCTTCTTTGAAGGGCGTCAAAAATAAAACTCTTTTTCTCGGCAATCATCCTTTACGTTAAAAAAAAAGTAATTACAACCACTTGGAAAAAAAAAATTTTTTGTTGATTGTATTTTTTTTTTTTATAGATTCTTTCCACTTCACGTTTTATTGAGGACCAGCCGTCGCTACTCGCCCTCTGTAAAGCTTGGAGTTCAACTCACACACACCTGGCCACCGCAGCTTGTGTACGAGGGAGGAGGGGATACGTTTGTAAGTTGCAAGGGGTTGATAAAGAAGGGGTGGGGAATAAGTTGAACTTAATAAAATGGTTCCGGAGGAGAGTGTATGAAGGGAAAGTATGAAATTCCGATGAAAACTGAACATCGAATTTTTAACCGATTACATAACTTCTCCTATACTATGTATAGATGGGGAAATAATATTTGAAAATAATCTTCTTTGTTGGTATAGGTAGGGGGCTGCCAGGTGTTATTGAACAGGCATATCCGGTATTTGGGTGCGGTCTGCCAAGGGGGCCGATCACTGAGCCCCAACTCAAAGGGGGCCCCGCCACACCTGCAAATCTGTATACGTTCATATGTAATACTATATTTAGGTCTATATATATATATCTGAACTGTTTCTTCGACTGTTACCGAATAATTAAAAAACGGCTAAACCGGTAGTAATGACATTTTCAAGACATATATACTCAACTTAAAATGTTTTTATCGTTAAAAAATTTTGAAAATTTAACACAACACTATTAAATAAACCGGGGGATATAATTGAGCTCCATATGTAAGATGAAGCCATACCATTCTAAATGTTTCACCCTTATTAATTCAATATAGCAATTCTGGTGACAATACAATAATATGGTACCATCGAGCTAGCATGATGATGGAGGAGGGAGGTGGTCATAGGGACTTCTCATTGGCTAACAATAAGCCCATCAAGTTTGGACTTATTTGACTTGTCTCAATGAGTCCTTTGGTTACATATTGTCACCAGGAGGGTCTGATGATGGAAGTGGAAGGTGGTCATAGGGACTTCTCATTGGCTAACAATAAGCCCATCAAGTTTGGACTTATTTGACTTGTCTCAATGAGTCCTTTGGTTACATATTGTCATCAGGAGGGTCTGATGATGGAGGAGGGAGGTGGTCATAGGGACTTCTCATTGGCTAACAATAAGCCCATCAAGTTTGGACTTATTTGACTTGTCTCAATGAGTCCTTTGGTTACATATTGTCACCAGGAGGGTCTGATGTTGGAGGAGGGAGGTGGTCATAGGAACTTCTCATTGGCTAACAATAAGCCCATCAAGTTTGGACTTATTTGACTTGTCTCAATGAGTCCTTTGGTTACATATTGTCATCAGGAGGGTCTGATGATGGAGGAGGGAGGTGGTCACAGGGACTTCTCAATGTCTAACAATAAGCTGTGATGCCCAAAAATAGGGACATACATTGTTTGAAATAAATTAGGGACAAAGGAATGAAAACCGGTGGCTTGAACAACAGGAAGTCCAAGAAGAACCACAACAATACGGAGAAACCAAGGTGGGGAACTGAGCCACCAATAGGCACCCAGATCAGTCCCGGAGGGCGGGAAAAGTTGCTGTGAGCGGACCCCAATATGGATCGATATTCTTCAACTGTTGTCACCTGAGAGGTAGGAACAAAGCCTACTTCGTCAGAGACCGCCGCCGAGGGAGGACCTTACCCAACTCATCCGTTGCTTCCAGAGAGGGAGGATCACACTACTACATCAACTGTCCTGAGCAACCATTCAACATCAGATCAACAGAGGGAAATCCATTGGAGCTCTTCTGGATCATTAAGACAACAGCAGAGGCTGATCAGCGCAGAACTCCAGGACCCAATAGCCATCACATCCAGCATTAAATCAAGAAGGTACCGTGAATTTTAAACAATTGTAAAGACAAAGCCGGAGAGTATTTTGAGAAAATACGTTTTCATTTTTAAAGACTTGTCTGATAAGGATTCTGAGCAATTGTTTTTAAGTTTTCCACACATGTTTTTCATTAAGAATATATACAATCAAACCAGAATGGCCTAATTTTTATTTCATGTATTTTGCACTTCATGTCATTTTGACTTTTCACAACTGCTAGTCTTGGCGGACCCACGACCAAAGGAAGGTAAGAAAGAATTAGAACAATTTTCTCAAGAACATTTTATTATTTAACAAAACAAAGATAAAGTATTATTAAAATTACAAAGCCCATCAAGTTTGGACTCGTTTGACTTGTCTCAATGAGTCCTTTGGTTACAAATTTTTTATATTAAATTAATACATGTTTATGAGTACAACAACTATGGATTTCTGGGAAAACTGGTCGTGGCAGTGATGTTTTTTTTCTTCTCTCTTTGGCCTGATGCATATTGGCCAGGCAGTGATGGTTTTCAAAATTCAAACTGTAACATTATTTATGTGTTTGAAAATTTTGGATTTCGCTATCTTTTAAGAGTACATTAACCTCGAATAATCCACTTTGTGCGCGTTAGTACTGGTGTTTTCAACATGTTTGCTTCTTTATTGATGCCTGTAAGTTCAAAATTTGAATTTGGCGGAAGCAATAAGACAGGAGAAAAGACTCCGCGTGGCCATACTGTGCGGGAAAACATTCATAGTTGTCAAGATGTCGCTAATCATACATCCAGGAGAACGCGGCCCAAATACTGACAATGCTTGGAGTAGAGTGGAATTCGGCGAAGATTACCGCTCTGCTAAGTGTTGTGGTGTTTCTGGTTGTTTCTACTCATAAAGAATTTGTTCGGGTCGAATGAGAACTCGAGGGGACAACCACGTGGATAAAAATCAGCGATATTGCAGGAATTGATGAAAAAAAATTAATTTTGTCAGCTAGCTCGAGCTCATCGTCATGAAACAAAGGTTCGCACCTACTTAAAAGTACTTGTTCTATTTTCATATAGGTAGGTACTTATTTGAATGGAGCTGAATTTGTTGTTTCTTTTAATACTGTAGATTTTGAAGTGTATTTTTGAACGTGGAATAAAAAATAAAATATGTCCGAATACATTTTTTGCGTTCTGTGTTGATATAGTGGAAATACTAATGAATAAAATAAAATGATAGATAAAACACTTGTTTGAACATTTATATTGTCTAATTCCACAAACATATACTTAAATGTGTACCGGTTTCGGCTTACGCCATCGTCAGCACAATGTTCAACAATTTCATCAAATTGTTGAACATTGTGCTGACAATGGCGTAAGCCGAAACCGGTACACATTTAAGTATATGTTTGTGGAATTAGACAATATAAGTGTTCAGAAAAGTGTTTTATCTATCATTTTATTTTAAAAATAAAATAGTTTCTATAATAGTAAAATACACGAAGTTCTCTTTTCAATTTGTCTATTAGATTCAGGAGTATTGAGTGGCATATCATATTAAAGATCTTGGCGAGGTGATTCTATAAATTTAGCTGTATTGAGTTACGTGGTGGCCAAAATTAATTTTATCGATTACGTTGTTTTAGCTTCAAATCATGGAACGTCTATAAAATACATAATGCAATTTTCGTGCATTTTAGACCCCCTCCGTCACAACGTGTCACTCTCTGATGACTCCTCTAGTCTACAAACATTTTGTAGGAAAAAAAAACGAGTGAAATAATGAAAAATAATTGTTTTGCTTTATGTAACATTTTTCAAGACCTCTCCTGTCACTGTCTTTATGGACGGTTTCTTACTTGGTTCCTATTGCTTAAATGGGCTAAAATGGTCTTTTCGTTTATTTAAAAGTGATCAAAAATAACTATTAAAAAACCATGAATTTCCAAATTTCTCGCAGCGATTTGTATGATAAATATTTAGAAATCGCTTCTAACGATAAAAAGTTTTTAAAAAAATTTAGTTGATTTTTTAGCATCTAAATTCTGCATAGAAGAAGGCGAAAAAGCAAAAAGATATCTTTTGCAATATTTAAACTTGAATTTTTTTTGCGTTATTTTGTTAAATCGATGAATGTTGCCGGAACATAAAACATTTTTTTGGTATCGTTCCGGTCTAGAAAATTTTTTATGTTCCTAAAAGATCTCAAATTATCGATCACTATAAAATCCTCAAATCAAGATCTTGAATGTAAAGTTGTGACATAAAAAAACATTAAATCACTCTCTGATGACTCCTCCAGTCTACAAACATTTTGTAGGAGAAAAAAAAAACGAGTGAAATAATGAAAATTTATAATTGTTTTGCTTTATGTAACATTTTTCAAGACCTCTCCTGTCACTGTCTTTATGGACGGTCCCTTACTAATCTATGTATGAAACCAGAAGCGTTTTATTCGGGAGTCTATTCCCCCCCATGTTGTGTCACTTTTCTACAAGTTGGCAACACTTCTTCACTTCCCGCCTAAAAGTTGCTATTTGAGTTACTCCTTGGCTTTCTTATAATCAGTTTGCAATCAGAACTTCAAGGCTGAACTAGCGGTCGGCCGTTTATCCACCTCAGTCCCTCAACAAACTGATAATCACAGTTTTACTAAAAATTTCTCAGTCCCTCACATTACCAGATTTTTATCAAAACTGAGTGACTGAGAATCTGAAGGGTTTGAATGTTTATTGTTTGCAATAAATCATGATGGGGTTGTCTTTTTGTTCGTTGCAGATATTAAGGTGTAGCATGGCTCCAAAAACAAGAAACACAGGGAATAGACACTGTCTTAATTCAATGTAATCTTTCTCATCAACTATGAATCTCTATGAAGAACATTCACAGTAATTCACGTAAGTAGATGAGACCATTCGAAATGCACCACAAAAATGAAAAAAATGCGAGTAAACATTTTTTATCTTTTATTCCCAGATTTCGTTAGTTTCAGAGAATCAGCCATATCCCTTGCAACAAGAGTCCATTGCTATTATTATTTTTTCCATTTAAAAAAAAATGCTTTTACGTCAAAATTATATATCGCAAAAGCCAGATAAAGTATCTGCCGTGATTCGTAAATAATATGTAACATTTTCGATAAATTAATTAAATAATTATTCTACTAATAAATCAATAAAAATGTATTTAACGTGTTTTAGAAATTTGACAAATTAATAAGGAAAAACAGGTCTAGACATCAAGAAATTAAGAAGACAAATATTGGAAAGTCATTCAATAAACATTAGGTGCGACCACCTGCTACCTTGATCTTGACAAACAAATTAAATTAGAAACTGTGAAGTTTGCTATTTGGATTTATATTTCTTCCGAATTTCAACCTAGGAGCTGTTTTAAAAATGATCAAAAGCAACTATTAAAAAACCATGGATTTCCAAATTCTTCGCAGGGTATCGTTCCGGTCTAGAAACAAGAAGCGTTTTATTCGGAAGTCCATTCCTGAGTGTTATCGGAACCAATTTTGTAAATAATTTTCAAAACATTGCTTAAATGGGCTTTTCGTTTATTTAAAAGTGATCAAAAATATCTATTAAAAAACCATGGATTTCCAAATTCTTCGTAGCGATTTGTATGATAAATAAACGCTTATACGATAACAAAAGTTTAAAAAAATTGTTTCGTTGATTTTTTCGCCTCTAAATTCTACATAGAAGAAGGCGAAAAAAACAATTCAAATATCTTTTGCATTATATAAACTGATTTTTTTTCGCGTTATTTTATCAAATGGGTAGAAAGTTGCCGGAACATAAAACATATTTTGGGGTATCGTTCCGGTCTAGAACATTTTTCATGTTCCTAAAAGGACAACAATTATTGTTCACTATAAAATCCTCAAATCAAAATATTGAATGTATAGTTGAGTGACATTTTTCAAGACCTCCCCTGTCACTGTCTTTATGGACGGTCCCAATCATTTTCAAAACATTTGTTTCTATTGCTTAAATATGCTAAAAAATGCCAACAAAGAAAACCAATTATGTCTGTTTGTTTATTATTTAAGTTTGTAAGGTAGTCAGTCATACTAGTACGTCACTTTAAATGTCAGTTTTGAACTTTGTTCTGACAATGGTATATTCCGAAACCGGTACACTCTATGTACATATATATATATTTGTTGCAGATGTTATATAAAATAGGATTTTTCGCAGGACGCCCGATTAGCTAGATACATGCCGAAAATCTTCCTGAAATGTCTATCATTTTTAAACCCATGTTTACTTTCTTATCTTATCTTCTTATATCTTTCTT
The DNA here is from genome assembly GCA_963662175.1 of Aradus depressus. Classification (NCBI taxonomy): domain Eukaryota; kingdom Metazoa; phylum Arthropoda; class Insecta; order Hemiptera; family Aradidae; genus Aradus; species Aradus depressus. The sequence goes on along the minus strand of OY759218.1, from coordinate 23,603,991 downwards.
ATAGTATAAGGAATTATTGTAATTGTGCAAAAATCCGAGAATGAGTTTTCGACGGATTTTCAAGGTCCTCTGAATAAGTTTTGACCATTTTCGCGATGATGTTAGTCTGTGCGTGTCTGTATGTGATTGGAATGTTGTGAGCGCTCTATGTCAAAAACGATTGTAGCTATGAACTTGAAATTCATGAATTCGGAATGAAGATTCACATGTGCTAACTTAGTTCTGATTAGATTTTGGCCGAAATCGGACGAAAATTGAGACTATTTTTTAAAGTTCACTTCACAAGAGACCGCTTATGTTTATAACCTAATCAAAAATCTTTTGAAATAAAAGTTTTAGAGAAAACTGAAACACATATATTATGTTATTACACTTTTTCCCAAGTCATCCGGTTTCTTACATGCAGAGAACCGTCCTGAAATGTAGTTTTGAAACATATTATTTTTAGACCTTTCCTTGATTTACCCGAAAACTGTTAAGGTAAGTGAAGGTATAGTCGACAGTGTTTGGAGTAGTTGACACTTTGAAAACTATTTTGAATAATAAGAGTTTCGCGCGTTTTATCGATTAGAAATTTGGTGAGTAAATAGTTCACGGCCTTTTGAATCCCGTATGACAACATCAAGTGAATAGGCGGGAAACACCGATGATCAGTGAAAGGTTATCTCTGGAATGTTCTACAAGTGTGATTTTTCACAGTTGAAGTTGGAGCTTTTGTCATCGTTCAGCAATATTCCAGTGATTAACAAAAAACGTTCCTGCAGCTAAAAGTAATTAAGTAGTAATGTCAACTATTGCTGCATTTTGAACATTTACCAAAAATTTGATTTGTGCTCATGTAAATGAGTTTTACCTAAAATCTCTGTTACCAATAAATTCAGGAGGTTAGTAAAAAAATAGAGCCATCACCCAAATCTCAAAAATAAAAAAAATGGAGACATGTTTGCCATTATTTTTTCTTAACAGTGTCAACTACCGCTTCACTTACCTTATTTCTATCGAAAAATTGTTTCTTTCCAAAAATGTTTCTTATAAAATTTCCAATCGCTTATATATACGACCAAAGTTATACTTATATAGCGCCTCAAAGAATGAAAAATAAATTTTCTGGAAATAATTCAAAATATTTTTTATTATTGGTAGTTTGTACGAAAAATTATAAAAATTAAGAAAAAATAAAATTTATGTGATGTGGTATTAAAGAACTTTCTTATATTTATTGTATTTACTAGCTGACCCGACAGACGTCGTTCTGTCAAAAGCTATTGGACTGGATTTTTTTTTTACTTGGAACCACAGCAAATTCCTACTTAAGAACGCCGGGCACCTTAGATAGTATGCGCCTTGCAACTCCATGCAACCAGCTATTAAGTTCTTAGAACCGCTGGGCAACACAGATAGTACGTAGTTAGGAACGCAGGGCACCGCAGCTAGTATGTGCCTTACAACAGCGGATGCCCTAGGTATTTTGTGCTTAAGAACGCTGGTGAGAGCTATTATTTACCGTGCAACGGTGCACCTTCAAGGTAATACATGCTTAGAAAACCCACCCTATTAAAATTAGGGCTATTTCCCATCTTTAAGAAAGCTCCATGTGAGATTCATTCAGCATTAATGCACCCCCTTAAATGTAGGGCGATCGCCAATTGTGGTTCGTTGGGGCGCCGGGGACGACTGCAGGCCTCCCCGGCGCAGGTTCAAAATACTTGCTTCTTTCTCCGCCAGGAGGCGACAAATCGGCTGAACATTGGGTAGCCGGTTTCCGTCACCAGCTGCCGCAGGTCGAGTCCCAGATACGATCCTGTCCCGCGAAACAAATCCACCCTAGGCCCGTCGTACAGCGGACATTCGAGGACCACGTGCTCCGCAGTCTTGACGCCGCCGCACGAACAGTTCGGGTTGTTCTTCCTCTTAAAGAAGAACAGCTTGGAGTTGAAATCTCCGTGACCTGATAGTATCTGGGACATCCAGTGGTCAGGCAGTATCCAAGTAGAGTCCAGACGTTCCCGGATTTCCGGTAAATATGCGTAGGTCGTTCGGCCATCCGATGATCGTGACCACCGCTGTTGCCATTTCTCCACTATCCATTCCTGGACTATGTCCCCGCAACGCTCCGGTCTGGACTGTCCGCGCATCTCTTCCTCCAGGGCTAGACGTAAAGGCTCATCTATATCTACTCCTAAAGGCAAATTGCGTCTACAATAGTACGAGGCGACAGCCCCGTCCAAGACTAAGTCTATGGGCGGAGCTCCTGCCAGCACCTGTAGCGCAGCCGTAGAGACAGTACGATAGGCCTTTGTAACCCTTAAAAGGGCTGCTATCTGGGCTTGCACAAGGATCACGCGTCGCCGCTTCGTGGGACGATGCCACCACCCAGCAGCGGCGTACCTTGCTACAGCTTCGAGTACTCCAGTGTAGATGATTCTACACGCAGAGTAGCCGAGGCCCCACGTCGCGCGGGCTAGGCAGCTCAGAGCGTTGAAAGTGGCGGTAGTCCTTTCTTTTATGGCAACAACGTGGGGCGTCACGTTGAGGCCCGGCCCGATCCGCACTCCGAGATAAGTGACCGTTGCCGGGCTCTCAATGCGGCGTCCGTGGATTTTGATTACCAGGGGGTGTCGGGCGTCGGTTCTCCCTCTCATCAGCAAAGCCGAGGTCTTGCTGCGGAGAGAGAGCCAGTTTGTTGGCGCAGCACCAGTTGTCTATATCGTCAATGGCGGCTTGGGCGCGAAGGGTTAGAGCAGCTCGACTATCAGCGTGCACCGTAACAACGAGGTCGTCGACATAGGCGATTGCCTTATATCCCTCGAGATCACGGAGCAGTCCGTCAAAGAGTATGGCCGAAAGTATCGGTCCGAGGACCGAGTCCTGAGGACAGCCTCTAGTGACGTCCACTATAGTGCTAGCATATAGCTGACTCATGGTCGCAGATCGGTCGCTGAGGAAGCTGGACATCAACCCAAACACATTCCCGGGCAGTCCCATAGCCCGCAGTCGCGTGAGGATGGCAGGCCACCAGGCGCAGTCGAAGGCCGACGCGATGTCAAAGAAGACACACAGGGCATATTTCCTATGGTCATTCCCCACATCCGCCCTCAGCATCATCAACGCGTCTTCGGCGGACCTGCCCCTCAAGCCACCGAACTGCCTGTGGGATACAAAGGCATGTACCTGGGCCCGAATTCCATTGAAGATAAGAGTCTCCAATACTTTACCGAATACGGGGAGCAGGCTGATTGGTCTGTGGCTCCCTGCCAGGGAAAGGTCCCTATCACCAGGCTTAACAAACGTGCACACGAGTGCTCGTTTCCAAGTCCTAGGGAAGTGGCCCCTCCTAAGGCAGGAGTTATACAGTAGTAAGAGATCCGACTTGATGGTCGGGAATGCTTTCTTGATTATAGCGGCGTCTATGAGATCGCTCCCAGGGGCGCCGCCACTCTTCTGCCTCCCAACCGCGAAGCTCAGGTCAATCTCGTCCCAATCAGGTGCGTTCCCCGTATCTGGCCAAGTACGGGCAGCGTTCCTGATGTCTCGTTGGCTGGGTGAATCCTCCGCCGGGTCGTCCTCCGCATTAATGCACCCCCGCCCCTCCCGTCCAAAAGGTTCACAGCCTATTTTTAAATATTGCTTTTGAAACTACTATTTAGGTATATACTTTCCCCCCCATACCCCCTCCCGTTGACAATTTTGAGACGTCACATATCCTTTTTTTTGTTTTTGTCTTTTAAGAATACTACATGTGAAATTCCATGACAATCCGATCATCTGTTAATGACCTATCAGTATCTTTATATTTACGCCTACCCCCACAACCCCCCTCCCTTTTGTGACGTCACACACTTTATTTTTCAATTTGACTTTCAAGAATTCGACATGTGAAATTCCATGACATTCCGATCATCCGTTAAAGACCGATCACTATCTTTAAATGTAGGCACCCCCACAACCCCCCCTTCCGTTCAAAATTTTGAGATGTCACGTAGCGTATTTTTCAATTTGGCCTTTAAGAATACTACTTGTGAAATTCCATGGCAATCCGATCATCCGTAAAATAAATTTCCAATTGCTAATCTGTCCTCTATTTTGTGATAATGCGCCGTTTTCGCTTGGCGCCTGGACCATTCCCTGTCTTCGCCTGTTGATTGACCTCCCCCCTGTCTATACCACTGTTTGTTGACAGACCCCCCCCCCCCCCCCCCCCCTGCCTACGCCACTTTCTGTCTATTGAACTCCCCACCCCTGCCTACGCCACTAGTGAGTGACCCTCCTATAGACAGTGAGAGTCCCCCCACCCCCATGCCTGCCTCCAGGACGCTATACTTCCATGTTGTGTTGTGGCCCCCCTCCCGAGGAGCGCTTCAGTCAGTAGCCAGCTATCCCCAGGTCCGGAGCTTGTATCAGATCCAGTCGTCTCCTCGCCACCCGACCCGTGAGTCTCTACTTGCCTCTTTATATTATTAGCATTATCCATTAACAAATCCTTCCTTTAGTACTCTTAACCACTTTTCAATACCAGAAATGTAACACAACAATTTTCTTTAGTAATTATTCTTTGTGTTCATGTGCAACCTATAGGTATATATTTTTGGAATTAAGTTACAATTCTAATATAAATTCATACGTCAACCGCTCATCTAATATTCAATATTACAATACGAATTTTCAAAAATAATGAATTAAATATAGGAGAGCTAATGGAGCCATGTGTCTTTGTTTACTATAAGCACTATTGTGGACATGTTCATAATTAACATATCTCATCATTTCATACCTGATTTGTGTGATATTGAATTTTTTATTTTTTTATTATTCAATTGTAAATTCGCGGGAAACCTGATTACTCAGCGATGAGTCATACTGTCGCCCCCAAACAAACCGTCTATTGAACTCCCCTCACCGAAAATTCTATAATTCTATTCTCTAAAACATAATTTTTCTAATAAATATTCACAAACATTTACCAAAATATACTTCTTTTTCTTATGTAAAATTTCACAATTCATTACAATTTTTTTATTTAATTACTTTTAATTAAACAAATCTATATTTTGCTATAATCCATTATTTATTCATATTATTGTTATGAAGCATATTTTTATCTTGTTTTTTGCAACCCTCACCCAATGTTCCATAATTCACTAGAATTCAACTAGTCAAATTGACTAATCCACTCCTTCAAAATAAATTCCAAAATTAATGTACATTTTTGTAGTGTATTCCTTTTTTATTTCTATTTTTTCAATTAAAAAAAAAAAAAAATGGTATAAACGATACTGACGATAGGAAATTGTCTTTTTGCAAGACAGTAAATAATAAATCCAGTTCTTATATCTAATAAAACAAAGGATAGGATAATATGATTGAGACCTATCCAGTATTAATTATTCATTTATCTATTGAAATTATACATTCAAAATATTTTGGAAACATTTTTTTTATTTAATCAGCGGATTTGAATTCTTTTTCTTTTTTTCAAACAGAACATTGTCATTTATTTTGGAAAGAGGGGCAAGAAAATGAAGAAATTATATGATGTTTTAAGTATACCGATTGGAAGAATAATATTGTATTGACATGGGCGGTAAACTACAATAAAAAAAGAATACATTTCGTATTTTAAAAAAAAGGTTTCTCTTGATAAGGGTTTTTTACTCCTACAATTTATCCCGTGCTATGTATTTATTTTATTATTCCTTATTTATTTTTTTTTTTACAATTTTTCGTAATAATTTCACAGCTATACTTATCGTTAGTAGTTTCGTAATCAGTGTAAAGTTCTATGTTGAATTTTCACAGGAATTTCATGTTTCCCAATCCCCTGAGTTCATAAATTACAAAAAGAAAACCAAGTGTTTATGGACACGATAATCCCTAATAACGAAACGACATTGTATGTGTTGATCCATTATCCCATAATGACAACTGATCCATAATCCCATAATGACAACACCTCATGGTTTTCAGCTAAAGCGGCCATGGGGAAAGGGAGAGCTTAACTCAAAAATCCTAATAACTAATAAATATATCGACATGAAATTTTATAATAGAGTATAAAGTATCACTGAATAAGATATATATAAATAATTCGACCTGGGGAAGTACATTAACATTATTTCCCCAGATGTACGAAGTGTAGGGGAAGTTATGTAATCGGTCAGAAATTCGATGCCGGGTTTTCAACAGAATTTCATGTTTTCTGATTACAAAAATTAAAAAAAACATTTGTGTGAATGGACACGAAATTTAATATGTATAGCCAGAACCCTCCAAGGACACCTATTGATTTTCTGCCAAATTGGCCAAAGGCAAGAGGGGGATTAGGGATAAGGCTTAACACAAAAACTCTAATAATGTAATGAATATATCGACTCAAAATTTAGTATAATGATTTAGAAGCCACTTTGTAAGTCAAATATCGAATTTCAACCCAAACGGTCGATTAGCTTTGCAGAGAGCGAAAATATAGTTGATTAATTCGCATTGGGGAAGTACATAGCCTTCAATGAGTGACGATGTAATATTATGTTCTTACTTTTTCAGTGTAAAGTATAAAGAAAGTGAATGTAGACGAACGAAATTTATCAAACAAAAAATAAAAGTGGGAAGTTCATTAGTTTTTTGGCCTTGAAGGGGTCAAATACTCGACGTACGATTCTCTCTACACTAGAGAATTCTTATCTTTCGTTTTACTAACATTATGTTTGTGATATATTATTCATTTTTTTTTTTTTTTTAATAAAGTATTTGTTAATATACTTGAGCTATATCACATTGATTTTAAAATTGAATACAAACGAGGGAAAAGCGTACGATATTTTATATCTGGAATTTACGCTCTTTCTAAACTAATGAGAATACATGTACATATAATTACATTAGGAATGATAATTCGTACATCACAATGTCGGTTACAATTCGCTGTACAACCCTACAATTACAGGTGGAAAGATGTCTCCCCTAAGGGTAAACTCAGCATGGAGCAGTATTCCCAGAAACCCTCCCACCCCACTAATTCTACTTCCACTATAGGTAATTAGAAATTCGAATAAGTTTACCTACCTTCTGATTCCCACAGTAAAAGTGAGAAAAATATTATCTATGTGTGTTTATAACTTCCATTAAATGAATGTATTGACACGAAATTTTATTTACATTTCTCCCCTCATGACATTTTGACATTGCCATTACCTCTTTATTAGCACATTTGCTTGTTGTATTTATGTGTATACAGTTGTAAATAGCTATTTGTAAATAAAAAAAATTCTGTGTTAACACGATAACTACCGATAGAATGAATATATCGATTCGGAATTGTATATGTTTTTCCAGAACACATTGGGGAGGGGGGCTTAACTCAAAAACTATAATACTAGTGGATGTAATGAATATATCGACACAAAATTTATTATAAGGATTCTGAAGCCTCTAAGCGAATCAACTATTGGTTTTTAGCCCAGACAATAGGTTTTGGAAGGAAAGCGAAAACATAATAGATTAATTCGTGCTGGGGAAATACATTGCTGGTGATTCAACGACGAGCATTTTTAAATATTTTTAACCTTTCACGATTGTTAAACTACATTTAGTCTGTCTAGGGATAGCAGTTTCCAAACTGCGCGTAACCGAGTGTTTGGCTCTGTCAGTCAGAAATATTCCTGATACTTCCCGGAAACCATTAAAACATTTTACTTATTTTAATGGTAATATGTAGTTGAACTAATTCAAGTCTCAGGTGCTAAAAAAAATTAAATTAATCAGTCTGTGCCTTCCCTCCAAAACCAATCGACCGTTAGGGATAAAAACAATAGTTGACTTACAGTGACTTCTGAATCTTCATACTAATTTCTGTGTTGATACACTCATTTACATAGGCAGTTATTAGGGTTTTTGAGTTGTGGCCTCATTCTAAAAAATATTAAAAATAATATAAGCAAACTATACTTGCACAATTAGTGTTCCATGCCATCACCCCCCACAGCTATAAGGAAATAAACAATTAAATGGTTTATAACAATTGATCGCTCTAGAATTTTTCAATCCTGATAATTTTGGCTCAATCTACACCTAATTCTCAATGTTCATGATTTTCTTCAGATTTTTCTGAGCGATCCTTTTGGTGATAAGGGTGGGGGACAGCAATTTCCAAGCGTTTTTCACGAAAAATGTTTTAAAAAAATATATAACAGAAAATACATCATATATTGTTGAATTCGTGCTTCAATAAGCTTTCATTTGACACACTACACGATGCCCTTGAAAACATTTATTTTTCCATTTCCCAATTTACCCCCTCGAATTAACCTCCAGAAGGAAAATACAACTTTTTATTCACGTCTATAATTGGGCCACCACACTCTATCTCTGTGCTAAATTTCAAATTTTAAACATGGAATAGTTTCAAGAGAAAATCGCTCGTGATAGACGGATAGACACCGAAGTAATTTCATAAGTGTTCTGTTTTGCTCATTTTGGCACGGAACACTTAAAATATGAGTTCTGATCAGAAGTCCTCAGGGCCAATAGGATAAGGAGGGTTGAGAGAAATAGCAGGAACTTAATTTATTACATCAACAGTTATTGGAGCGCCCCCTAATCGCTTCGTTTCCTTCAACCGATTTGTCTGAAAATCAATAGGTGTCGTCTTTATGGGATTCTGGATGCACATATTCAATGTCCTGTCGATACATTCATCCTAACAGGAGATATCGTGTTGGCAGTTACACAAACTCACAGACAGGATGTTTGTTGGAATCTTTACATTTGGGGTCTCAAAACATGTGAAAACTCAACATCAAACTAACCGAATACATAACTTCCCCTATACTTCATATAGCTAAGTTACATGCAAATATTAATTATTGAAAGTAACGTAAAATATAGGAAAGGAAATAATATTTTGTTATGTGGATTAGTAGTGCCAGAGCTTAAAAACTCTTCAATTTCGTACATCACTGATTTTTTTTCAGATTTTTAAAATTATGACTTTTTTTTTCTTTTTGACTGACAATTTCCTTTAAATTTGAGGATAGTTTTATGTCTTTTATTATAGATAGATAAACTTTTTATTGCACTAAAGTATACAAACTTTATGGCAATAAATGTTTTTTTTTACATATTCCGACTTATAGAAAAAAAAAAAATTAATAATAATAATATATATACATACATACAGTATATATATATATATTTTATTATTAATTTTTTTGTCAGTTAAAAAGAAAAAGAAAGTATATATATATACCTATAAAATTGTAACTAATAAGTGATATATAAACTGAATAAAAATATACAAATAATATCAGAATAATAAAAATTGACATGCTCTTTAACAGAAATAGTGCAAGTAACTAGGAAACAAAAATAATTCAAAAATAAATAAAATCTTTTATTATACCTATAAATGAATATTAAAATCTTGTATAAAAAATGAGTACTAGCATGATATGAATACTGCTCATTTGAAAACATTTAATCATATTCAAAAAATATGAGTTCTGATCATAATTATTCATATTCAAAACAGTGGCGGATACAAAGGGGGGGTAAAAGCAGAATATCCCCCCTCCCCTCCTAGCGCGGAAGCTCATAAGTCAGTTTATTTAAGGATAAAGAAATATGTACGTTAAATAGGGAAAGACGTCCTAGTCTGGGCGAAGGACCTCTTGCGGTCTTGCGCACAGACTTTAGTGACGTCATTCGTTTACAGACTCAGAATGTTACTCAACCCGTCAACGAAATCCCCCCCCCCCCCCCCCCCAAAAAAAAATGAATATTTATCGACATAAAATTAACCAAATCCGGCAAAAAATAAGAAGGGTAGGTTCAGAGAAATAGGAGAAAATTAATTGGAGCCGTTCATGGATGTCTTTTTGTTACTTTCTCCGCTATATGAAGTACGGGGGAAGTTGTGTAATTGTTCAGAAATTCTATGTTGAGTTTTCACCAGAATTGCTTTAAAAACTTTTGTATTCAAGTAATTTTTCTATTCGAAATGTTTACTCAATACCCAAAAAAAAGAACACTGACTCAAGTACTGCGCAATCAAGGTTTATACTCATGCCCGGGCGTTAACTGCGAGCTCGTAACCCCAACTACCAGAGCGCTCTTTTTCGCCAATCTGGTGGACATGATCTCGATTACCGTGGGATTCCTAAATTTTGGCTACCTAGGTTTGGTTTCTTTAACTAATATCTGACATCTCAGAGGCTCGGAACAATCGCTTAACGTCCCATCCGGAGGGCGGCGTGCTGAAGGTTTTTTTTTCACCTTCTAGACAACAGAGCCTAAGGACCTCGGCCGGGTTTGAACCCACTATCTTGAGCTTGTGTGTGACTGTCTGTTTACGTGAAAACTCTCGATAGAATTAATGTATTGACACATATTTTATATGTAAATTCAAAACCCTATAAGGACGATACCTATCAATTTTCATCCAAAGAGCAGTGGGGGATCAGGAAAGGGGAGCCCAAATAAAAAAAATTAATTAACTGTCGATTTAACGAACGTACAACCACGAAAATGTTTCAGTAGTCCCTAAATAAGACACCTATTGATTTTAGAGGGAGTACAAAAACTTAGTAAATTAAATTGGGCTGGGGAAGTACATTGTAGGTGATTCACGGACTCTCGCCTACGCCACTGGTTTGTAGTTCACCCCAGCTCGCTGTTTATTACTATTAGTTTGTAGAATAGATGTCAGTAGGTGAAGGACAGTTTCTTCATAGAATATCTGCGGCCGCAACCCGCAGTACTTTCTGATTGTAGGTATATTACTTCTTGCGTCTACCGACTGAACTATAAGCCAACCCAACCACAAAACGGAACTCTTAAGCTAGGTTTTCACCAGAGATGGGCGTTATTCGAATACATTTTTATTCGTTTTGCGATATCAGTTCTTATAAAATTGATGTGATGAAATTTCATTGAATGATGTATCTTATAATCCAAAATACAAGTGTAAAGTAAAAAAAAAACATACGTTTTCTTTATTTTAAAAAAAAAAAAGTTTTAAAGTAACTTTTGTAATTGTCGGTGGATCACCGGCAGTGTACTTCCTCAGAACGAATTAATTAATTAGGTTTTCGCTCTCCCTCCAAAACCAGTCGAACCGTTTGAACTAAAAAATCAATAGTCTTTCTAGAATTTTACACTGGGATAGACTATTAACCGGAATTTCATTTTCCTCGCCACATTTCCTGCACAGAGGGCTTTTAGCGATGACCATACTACCCCCATAAGAAGAAGTGCCGTATCTGAAAAAAAAAAATAATAAAAATAAAAAAGGAATATATATGGGTAATTCCATTTCTTTTGTACAATTTCGAAAAAGTAGGTTTCTCGGAATAGCGCTAAATTTTAGGACATGAAAGTATGTACCAAAAAAATAGGAGTCCCACAGTTTTAGCCCTATAGATCCATTTCCGCCCTCCTGCAACCCGCAGTACTTTCTGATTGTAGGTATATTACTTCTTGCGTCTACCGACTGAACTATAAGCCAACCCAACCACAAAACGGAACTCTTAAGCTAGGTTTTCACCAGAGTTGGGCGTTATTCGAATACATTTTTATTCGTTTTGCGATATCAGTTCTTATAAAATTGATGTGATGAAATTTCATTGAATGATGTATCTTATAATCCAAAATACAAGTGTAAAGTAAAAAAAAAACATACGTTTTCTTTATTTAAAAAAAAAAAAAGTTTTAAAGTAACTTTTGTAATTGTCGGTGGATCACCGGCAGTGTACTTCCTCAGAACGAATTAATTAATTAGGTTTTCGCTCTCCCTCCAAAACCAGTCGAACCGTTTGAACTAAAAAATCAATAGTCTTTCTAGAATTTTACACTGGGATAGACTATTAACCGGAATTTCATTTTCCTCGCCACATTTCCTGCACAGAGGGCTTTTAGCGATGACCATACTACCCCCATAAGAAGAAGTGCCGTATCTGAAAAAAAAAAAAAATAAAAATAAAAAAGAAATATATATGGGTAATTCCATTTCTTTTGTACAATTTCGAAAAAGTAGGTTTCTCGGAATAGCGCTAAATTTTAGGACATGAAAGTATGTACCAAAAAAATAGGAGTCCCACAGTTTTAGCCCTATAGATCCATTTCCGCCCTCCTGCAACCCGCAGTACTTTCTGATTGTAGGTATATTACTTCTTGCGTCTACCGACTGAACTATAAGCCAACCCAACCACAAAACGGAACTCTTAAGCTAGGTTTTCACCAGAGTTGGGCGTTATTCGAATACATTTTTATTCGTTTTGCGATATCAGTTCTTATAAAATTGATCGTGATGAAATAACTAATACTATATTTATAATTTAAATTGATGAACTTGAAACAAGAAAAATTCGTGATAAGAAGTACCATATATATATATATATAGGAGAATATAAATAACCATATGTATATTATATTCCTATGCGGCATCATAAACTCAAAATAATTTTTTTTTTTTTAATCCCACTCAATTTGGCCATTAGATAGCGTTAAACCAATTTAGTTTCCTGTTCAATAATATTGATATAATATGAATAATTAAATTACATTAGCAATTAATCTTTAAATACCTACAATTTATTTTTAAATAATGAGAAAATGACAACTAATTCATATCGTTATCATGGATGTAGAACTCCCAAGTGCCTATTTCTTTTTGTTTGATTTTTTTTCTGATATTGCCCAAATTTTTCTCTTCATCAAATGATGTTCTTTTGATCTCCATTGTATTCTTCTATTGATCTAGCAGTAGTAGCAGTTGGGCATTTTATAACGAACATTTTTGGCTAGAACCAAATTTTCGATAGAACTTGCCGCTTTCGCATAAATCAAGCAAAGCTAAAAAAAAAAAAGATGGTTTAAAAACGACATTTTAGGATTTTTTTGGCATCTCATTCTACTTCATAAACAATTTGCCTTTTAGTTTTCTCTAAGATTTTATTTTTTATGAGAATTTTGATTAGGTCATAAATATAAGAAGCTTGTAAAATGTACTTAGATCTGGGAAGTAAAGTGGTGGAAATCTTATCAGAATTAAGCAAATGTGACATCTTCATTTCAAATTTTAGGTTCAAAGCTACTGTAGCTATGTCACATATACACGTGTTCAAAATGTATTCAGGGGTAGGTACTTGAAAAGTAAAAATCCGTACAAAACTCAATCTCAACTTTTCTGACGATTACAATATTATATATGTATATATACATAAGAATGAAAAAATATAATAAATACAGTATTTAATGCAAAAATTGTTAACCTCGAAGGATTTTATTTTAAGGATCACACAAAATTTGGAAAAATGCTTTATTGCGTCAAGTTCGGAAGACAAATTTTATAAAGAATAATTGTAGGAATATTGAGGGTCAGTCAAAGATGGAAAAAAAACACTTCAAATGCCAACGTTTCGATAATTATGGGGGGGGGGGGGAACTTTCACTTTACTTCCTTTAACTAGGGAAGTTAAATTTCTGTCTATGAATACGATAACTTCTATTAGAATGAATATATCGACACGAAATGTCATATGTGTATCTAGAACTCCTTAAGGACGACACGTATTGATTTTCAACCAAATCGGTGAAAGGAAAGTGGGGGATCAGAGGGAGGTGCAACTAACAAACCCTATATGTAACACGAAAAGTGTAATGATGATGAATCCCTGAGTAAGACTTTTGTTTTAGAGTGTGAGCGAAAATTTAGTTGATGAATTCGCTTTGGGGTAGTACATTACCGAAGGTTTGCCATGCGACTCACCTACCTTTGTACCTACCAATTTTGTTTGAATTATCTGTCTCCTCCCTATAAGAGGCACATCATTTATCAGGATTCAAAAGTCCACATGTAAGTCATTTATTGATAAATTTTTTTTTTTTATTGATCTAAAAAGTTTTGGTGGGAGAGCGTTAGTTAATTCGTGCTTGGGAAGTACATTCACTGACGATATTTTTTATTTTTGTAATGAGTGGGTCGGAAGTCATGAAATTTCACTGATAATTAAACATCGAACTCCTCATCGATTGGTTAAATAACTTCTCGTACTCTCTTAAAGCTGAGGAAATAAAAGCGAATAATTAGTCAAGTTAGTGTACATTAAATCAACAGCAAATTGAGCATTCGCAAATGTTGCTGGGTTACTGTATTCTTCCTAGGGAAATCATATAGTGGTTTACAGTTCTGGCAGGGAAAAAAAATATCTTGGCGGGACCCTGGCCAGGTATAATCCCTCCCAGGTATAGACCTGCCTGACTGCTTCGGTTTTTTTTTTTTTTGTTTGTGTTGTAATTTTGTGTTCTTAAGAATCTATTGTTATGTTAATTTTGTCCTCTTGGGCGATGCTTAAAACCCAGTCTAACTACGATATATTATGTCAAATTATTTTTGGTTAATTTTTATTTATTTTTTTCGAATTCATTATGATTTTTTATTTCTTGAAGATTTTCGCCAATTTTTTTATGTTCTCTGATCCCCCGAATTAAAAAAAAATCCGGAAATGTACTTCCCCAGAACGAATTAATCCATTAAGCTGTGTCCACACTGTGCCGATCGGCAATGTTGAACGACATGGTCGGCTTTTGCTCTGTCCACATTAACTCAGTATGTGAGGACGTGTCGACTGGCACAAATGAATTTAAATGCGTAGTTTAAATAGTAGTTTAAAAGTGTTTAAATAAATGTTATTTGTTTCATATTCATATTAATTTTTAATTTAAAATTTAATTTTATGAGTGATTCGGATGATGCTGCAGCGGCGGCTGCGGCAATTATCATTGCAGTTGCTGGAAGTTAGCAACATCGTTGTCGTCGCCGCCCAAGAAGGTTTTGGGTTAGGCCCAGTCTTGTCCGAGGCAGAAACAAGTATAGTACGGAGGAATTTTTGAAGGATTTAGTGCTTGATGATGTTGATGAATCTTAATATTTATTATCATTATAACACTATGCCTTAATATTAATATTTTAAAAATTCAAATTACCTCTGTATCCTGAGTATTTTTTGGTTTATTTTTATCGGCCAAAAATAGCAAAGATTTATACGCAAACCACTTGCTTATATAAGCTTCATCTGTACCAGTGCCTGTTGTCTTGGAATCTTTCTCCTTCTTGCGCTCTCCGCTAAAATGGCTTTGCAAATTTTTGATTTTTTTTCAACTTCTGGTTTGTCAATACCAAACGAAACTGCGATTTCCATTAGGCCATCGTGTCGTTTATTTCGATTTTTATACTCGGGATTTGTAGGATCCCACAGTAAATTACGCTCGCGGTACATTTCAATGAATGTAATTGTTTGTTCGTTACTCCAACTCATAGCGTATAAATAACTAAATAATTAATAAACTAAATAAAAAATAACGAAACCAATAGCAAAACAAACACGGAATAACTGAACAGTCGATCAACACGTCCACACTGCTGTTGATAGTGTTGATCGGTTAGGTTTCCTTTGATCCGTACCGACTTGATTCGGGTTGCGTTCGGTTCGGCCCGGCATCATTCGACAAGGCCGGGCGGCACGTCCATACTTGTTCGGCATTGCCGATCGACAATGTCGATCGGCACCATTCGGCATAGTGTGGACGTACCTTTAAGTTTTCGCTCTCCGTCCAAAAACAATCGATTGTTTGAGCTAAAAATCAATAGTTGGCTTTTGAATCCTCAAACTAAATTTCACTCATTTCGATACATTCATTACATCAGCAGTTATTAGAGTTTTTAAGTCGAGCCACCCTCTGATCCCCTTTCTTTGACCAATTTTGATTGGAAC
The DNA here is from genome assembly GCA_963662175.1 of Aradus depressus. Lineage (NCBI taxonomy): Eukaryota > Metazoa > Arthropoda > Insecta > Hemiptera > Aradidae > Aradus > Aradus depressus. The sequence goes on along the minus strand of OY759218.1, from coordinate 23,588,227 downwards.
TGACCCTTTTTATTGACATAGGACAGGAAACAAACCAGACACCCCTTCAAATTGTTTACCTTGAATATGGAGGGTGGGGTACTAGATAGGAGCGGAAGTTAAATTCTAGATTCTATTTTACTAAACTCAGTTTTTTTCCTTCTGGCTGTGTTTATATTCTCAATTAGTCCGATAGTCGAAGTCCTGTGATGTATTATAAAAATGTGCGATATCGAGCTAAAGCAAATGGAAATATAATTGACATACAGTAGAACCTCTATAAGTCGAACATCAAGGGAGACCCCAAAAAATTCGAGTTATAGAGTTTTCGACTTATGGAGGATTTCGACAGGCGGATTTTGATTCGACTTGTAGAGGTTAAGATTCATTCTAACTAATTTTGAGTTAGAGAGGTGAAATAGATAAAAATTCAAATTACAGAGGTAACAAACATATTTATATTTATTATATATCAACATTATTTCAAAACATCCTTAAAATAAAAAATACGTAGTATATGTAGGTATTAAAAAAAGTCAGTAATTTTTTTATGCTTTAGATATTTGGTAATCCTATTTATTGTATACTCCTAAATTGTTTTCTAAGAAACAATGGTGTACATGGTGCAAATTCTTAAAGGCGGTAACTTATTTTTCTTCAAGCTATAGAAGTAATAAGTTTCAAATAATCGAGTTGTAAAGGTTCTAAAATAAAACATTGCTATGTTCGAGATACAGAGGTCTAATTTATTTTTTTGAGTTATAGAGGGAAAATATGTTAAAAAATGGCTTGTAGGGACTCACTGATTATTTCGACTAATAGAGGGTTGAGATTTCGAGTAATGGAGGTTTTGGGGCTTGAAGGGAAAGGAACAAAACTTTTTTTTCGAGTTTTGGAGGTTTTCGACTTATCGAGGTTCGACTTAAAGAGGTTCTACTGTATATCGTTTATATTGAGAAATACATTTTTTTTATGAACTATTCGTTTCTCTATATCAGAAGAACCGACGGGAGGGTCAAAATTTTATTTCTTCGGATACTATGACACAATTTTGTAGTGTTACCTAATACATTCTTGTATTGAATTAACTGCCGATTATTAAATGGTACCATCTGTTTTCACTTCGGAATTTCGTATTTAGAATTGCAAATCGTGCTTTTTTTTCTTGAGGTGGATCCCTCTCTTATCCGGCACGTCGAGTAACTTTTTGTGATATTGTACTACATTTGCACCGACCTCTCTGAAACATTGAGGCAAGCAGATCTACCTACTATGCCTCAAAATATAATATATAATTAAAGTTTAAATTTAGCTGATTTTTTAACGTTGTCCAAAATATATGTATATATATATATTTTTTTTTTCCCCCATCGGTAACTGGAAAAAGATATTTTATTTCATAAAATATATATATCTTATACATTCTATTGCTATTAAAAAATATATGAAAAATAAAGACCGTAAGTACTCTTGGTTTACTGACCATCAGATGAGAGGCCTCAGCTGTTACTCGGCTTCGCCCGGAGTAACTTTGAGCTAGATTAGTAACGGCTAGTAACTTCAAGTTCGTGATTTTAGAAATAAGTTAACATTTTCAATTATTTTGTGCTCAAGTATTTTGTGGCCGGTGGTTTGTGACCCCCCCCCCCCTCCCCCCCTCCTCTTTAGCATAATTGGAAAAACTCTTATTGAAGGCTATCTGTTATAGATAAGTGTATGCTGTCGCGGTAGTTTTATATAACTTTTTATTGGCAACAATTCTTCCATACGTCCTTTTGATATATCTTTAACTGTTTAGACGGCGTATGTATTAAATGCCAACTTGCTTCACTTTTATCATTGCTCAGTTCCCTTTTGATAAAGCGTGAAGATGTACAGCTATGTCCATTGGAAGGAAATAAGCTTTCCAACGGTGAAAGAATTATCCAAATCGGTTAATTCGTATTCAAGATTACCTCGAATACTCTAACAAACTTAAATAAATAAACGTATTAAAAAAAAAAAAGATTGCAGAATAATGTGCACTAAATAACAAAAAAATAATAATGGAAGATGGTAATAAAATTATCAATAAAAGGAACTTTACCAAAGGGCAAATAAAACAAACTTAATTAATTAAAATTTGAAACATATTATACCGAAACTTTATATGAAAATTATAAAAATTTTAATAATTAAACTCCCTTATAAAATCATACTTATAGAAGCATGCAGCTCTGCAGTAATTTACGAATAGTCTCCAATCTTTTTCATTCAATTAGTCAATTAATTCTGAGTCGGACAACTTTTTCTTGAACAATCTGATTCCAAACTCCTTCAAGATCGGGAGCACGCTATCCATTAATTTGTAAATATCTTCTAGCCGCCAAAATTGTACAAAAAGCATATTTTTGCGGAGTTTTTAAAATATTTAAAGTTTAAATTTAAACAGCCATCGATCCATCTAACATTGGCCAGCGGTCTAGTATCATTTATATAATGATTTTCCCCTAAATTATAATTTAAATCGTTATACGAGACTATTTTTCTTAGATGGGTAGTATCGTAATTTAATTTTAATATGTGAACTTGAAACATGATAAGAAATTAAAATTTTCAAAGAAAATGTAGAGTATACAAGCGTAAAATATGCTTCCATTTTTGGTTTAGTATGAAAGGACGCTTGAAGGGCCCGAAGGGAGTTTATTGATCGTTTCCGGCGTTAAAAGCTGGTAATCAACTCAGTATTTTTTGGATTTTTTTTTCTGCCTAGCTTCATTTTTGAAGTAATATTCTTTTCTTTTTGTTCAAAAATAATGTTATTATGTATAAATCGCCTGTGAATTTTCATTGACATTTCATATGAGAAGAGAATTTTGAAATCCTTTATCACCTTGGTTGAAAGGTTAATATATTTTTATCGTTTTGAACTCATTTCATTGTTAAACTAGCTGATAACTCAACCCAAAAATACATATAAACAATATATAAAAGTGGTCGGTGAATCACCGGGAAAGTATATCCTTAGCACAAATTAATCAATTAGGTTTTCGCTCTCCCTCCAGAACCAATCTACCGTTCAGGCTAAAAATCAATTGTTAATTTGCACAGAGGCTTTTGAATCCTCATACTAAATTTTTTATCGATACATTCATTACATCCGCAGTTATTAGGGTTTCTGAGTCGAGCTCCCCCCTTCCCTTCCGCCGATTCCGCTGAAAATTAATAGATGCCGTCCTTGGGTTTTGAATTTAAATATAAAATGTCATATATTGTGATTTCAATTATTATTATCTCTCAGCAAGAGGGCGCCGGTAATAATAATAATAATTTATTTCAGTTAAACCAATACATGGTAATAGGATACGTCAAATGAATTTATACATTAAGATAGCTTATATATTAGATATATAACTACTTGAGTCTAACACATCTATGATTAGTAGTAACATAAAAACCATTAAAAAAGTAAAATGAAATTAATAAAAACTGTACAAATAAATACTTAAAAATATATGAGTATATATAAAATAATAATAACAATACAAGATACGTTCATAAAAAGTAGACACATTTTTCAATTTAATACAAATTAAGATAACTATTTTTCAATAAAAACTCTTCGGATGTGTCTTTATCCCCCAACGATGTTACGGGACGTTCTTACGTCCCATCATCAGGTCCCAATGTGGCGAGATATAGAAAAGAAAGAAAACAATGTAACTATAACAATATATGAAAAATAATATATATATATATATATATATATATATATATAGGGTGTCCAAAAAGTATGGAAACGGTCGAATTTCACGAAAATTTCAGGTCCAAATGCAAAAACAAAAAAACACGTGTCCAATATTTTTTCAAAAGCTATTTAACGACACCAATATCGACCCCCACCCCACCCTCTGTGGGTGGGGCAGGGAGCAACTTTAAAAAGTTAAACGGGAACCCCTATTTTTTATTGCAGATTCGGGTTTCTTGCATCAAAATACGTAAGTTTTGTTCGAAACATTTCTCTCGATTTGCATTAGATCATGTCGTAATCGTAATGATAAGGTTTTTTCCCGATTTCGAGAGAAAAAACCTCTTAAGGTGAGGCCCCTTGCCTCTCACCGTCGGGGTGCTTGTTTAAGGTGAGGCCCCTTGCCTTTCACCACGTAGGTAATAACGGCGGATTTCTTAATTATTGAGATGTTCAAACTGATGACCTTCAACTACCTGACAGCGTCCCAATCTTACTTTATAACATAATGTTTTGTCTACATTATTTAATCCCGTTATTATTTCCGTTTAACTTTTCAAAGTTGCCCCCTGCCCCACCCACAGTACTTTCAATATTGGTGTTTTGGATAGCTTTTAGAAAAATATTGGACACGTGTTTTTTTTCTACCCTACAATCATGAATTATTCATACCGAACGGCGTATCTGCGATTTTGTTTAAAAAAATTTAATTTTCGAAATTTGAGCACTTTTCATCAATAATTTCGAAAAATGTTTCGAACAAAACTTACGTATTTTGATGCAAGAAACCCGAATCTGCAATTAAAAATAGGTGTTCCCATTTAACTTTCCAAAGTTGCCCCCTGCCTCACCCACAGGGGGTGGTGTGGGGGGGTCGATATTGGTGTCGTTAAATAGCTTTTGGAAAAATATTGGACACGTGTTTTTTTGCTTTTGCATTCGGACCTGAAATTTTCGTGAAATTCGACCGTTTCCATACTTTTTGGACACCCTGTATATTAGTCAACTATAAATGAATGTATAAAAATGTCTAAATAAAAATATATATATATGAATAAATAAAACATAACGTACATTGGACTGACTTTTAAGGTGTGGAGGAACTCTGCCCAAAATATAAAAATGAAAGCTTTGTATCAAATAATGATTTTGGATATGAAAAACGATTCTTTATTGTGATTATATTATTCTTTTTGAACAGTGAGAATAAAATTCCGTTTCCGTGTAAAGGGTTTCCTCTAACATGAACATTTTTAGTTGAAATTTAAATTTTTTTGTTGTATCTATTGATTTCAAGAAGTGGGGGAGGGCATTAAATAAATTGATTCCTCTATGAGTTATACTTTTTTCAAAAAGAGAAGAGCAATGTTTAGTTATTCGAAAGTCTTCTTTCTTCCTAGTATCGTAATCGTGACTAGTATTGTTGCGAGGGAAAATATTTATATTTTTCCTAATAACCATTAATGTTTCAAATATAAACAGCGATGGCAAAGGCAGGATTTTAACTCGGTAGCTCAGTGGTATGCGTGCTTGACTTCTGAGCTCAAGAAGGTGGGTTCGTAACCCGACCGAGGCCCTTAGTTTATTTTATCTGGGAGGTAAAATAAACTTAAGCACGCCGTCCTTCGGATGGGACGTTAAGCGATGGTCCCGAGCCTGTACGATGTCAGGTATTCGTTAAAGACCCCTGTCCTAGGTGAATAAAAATTTAGGGTAGGCAAAATTTAGGACTCCCATAGTAGAGTCGGGCTCATGTCCACCAGAGTGACGAAAGAGCGCTCTGGTAGTAGGCGATATGACCTCGTAGTTAAAGCCCGGGCATGAGTCATAAAACCTAACCTAATGGAGGGTTCAACGGAATTGGAATTTCATGTTTTCCGGCTTCCTGAATAAAAAAAAAAAATGATTGAATGAATGTATCGTTACGAAATTGTATATGTGTATCCAGAAATCTTAAAAGACGACAACTAATAATTTTCATAACTAGACGTGACGATGGTATAAAGTACGAAATTGTATATGTGTATCCAGAAATCTTAAAAGACGACAACTAATAATTTTCATAACTAGACCTGACGATGGTATAAAGCCGAAACCGGTAGTTGTGTATATATATATATATATATATATATATATATATATATATATATATATATATATATATATATATATATATATATATATATATATATATATATATATATATATATATATATATATATATATATATATATATATATATATATATATATATATATATATATATATATATATATATATATATATATATATATATATATATATATATCTTTAGTGGAATAGACAATATTTCAAAAATAAGTTTGTTTTATTCATTTATTACAAGTTTCCACAATATGTCCGCGTTCCTCAACTTAGAAGTTGTTAATAATTTTCAGCCAAATCGGCCAAAGGGAAAGGAAGGAGATTAGGGGAGAGACTTAACACACAAACACGGCTTCGGAGAGGGAGCGAAAAAGTAATTGATTAATTCGTGGGGAACTACACAGCCGGTGATTCACCGTCGACCTTTAATGTATCTACCCGAGACTTATTTTATTTCTATCGTACGTTGAGAAGCGAATAAGGAAAGGTTTTTGAAAATTTTCCAATGATTAGTGTTATAATAACGACTGTTAATCGCTGCAACTAAATCAATGATAATTAACGATTAATTTCTCCAGATGATAATGCTTACAGTAAGCATGACTGGTAGTTGGATTACTGTATACATTTCAAATTGGATCCCCCGACCTCTGTTGATGGAGGATGTTGGTAAGGATGTTTTGGAAGGGTCTAAGATGGCTGCGGGTTCCATGGAGGATGTTACGTCAGCGGTTGGATCCCTTGTCTACCTGCCTCTGCCCCCCTGCCTTAGTCAGACTCACATTATGTAATGAAACTTTGGTCTCTCCACAATTAACAATATCTCTGTATCAATTAACAATACCCTCCCTCCCACCTCTAACTAATTAACAATTTGTCCTCGTTATGTCCTTTTTGGGTCCTTTCACAAATTTCTTGTCCCGTAACATCGCTTCTTCACTGTTACTGTTAGTTATTGTGACTACTGGCTCACTGTTACTGTTAGTAAGTTAGTTAGTTACTGTGACCGATGACAACAGTTACATAGACTACTAGACAAATGATAAAAATTAACTTAGCTACTGGCTCACTGTTACTGTTAGTTAGTTATTGTAACCTCTGACAACTGTTACTTAGAATACTAGACAAAAGATATAAATTAACTTAGCTACTGGCTCACTGTTACTGTTAGTTATTGTGACCGCTGACAACTGTTACTTAGACTACTAGACAAAAGATATAAATTAACTTAGCTACTGGCTCACTGTTACTGTTAGTTAGTTATTGTAACCTCTGACAACTGTTACTTAGAATACTAGACCAAAGATATAAATTAACAGCTACTGGCTCACTGTTACTGTTAGTTATTGTGACCGCTGACAACTGTTACTTAGACTACTAGACAAAAGATATAAATTAACTTAGCTAATGGCTCACTGTTACTGTTAGTTAGTTATTGTGACCGCTGACAACTGTTACTTAGACTACTAGACAAAATATATAAATTAACTTAGCTAATGGCTCACTGTTACTGTTAGTTATTGTGACCGCTGACAACTGTTACTTAGACTACTAGACAAAAGATATAAATTAACTTAGCTACTGGCTCACTGTTACTGTTAGTTAGTTATTGTGACCGCTGACAACTGTTACTTAGACTACTAGACAAAAGATATAAATTAACTTAGCTACTGGCTCACTGTTACTGTTAGTTAGTTATTGTGACCGCTGACAACTGTTACTTAGACTACTAGACAAAAGATATAAATTAACTTTGAAAATAAAACGACTTATATACAACGTATTGTTGAAACCTATGTGGACTTACGGACTTGAACTCTGGGGTTCTGCCAAGGCTTCCAATCTGCAGCGCATCCAATCCTTTCAATCCAAAATCCTTCGTACAATAGCCAATGCTCCTTACTGTTTCCAACAAGCCCTAACCTACTGTCCTCAACTTCCCTACGTTACTGAAATAGCTAAATCCAGGTACAGAAAATTATTTTCCTCCCTGAGTTCCCATAGTAATCCTCTATTCCGAGTCCTCCATTCTGCCACACTTCCCCAATGGCCTAGAGACCTCCTTAGCAGCAGCAGAGACAGTGAATTAGTTATAAATTAGTGCAAATCAGGGCCTAGAGTGTCACCACTGGGCGATTTCTCCCCTTTTGACATTTTGGCAATGCTATGTTTCACTCTTAGCAAATTTTCTTGTTGTATATATACTTTATACAGTAGTGAATATCTATTTGTGAATAAAATCTTAAAAAAAAAAAAATGCACTTGTAACTACGAGGTCATATCGCCTACTACCAGAGCGTCATTTTGTCGCTCTGGTGGACATGAGCCCGACTCCTGCTATGGGAGTCCTATATTTTGCCTACTCTTTACGTCTTTTTTTAACGTGAGGTATTTAACGAATATCTGAGCTACTGGCTCACTGTTACTCTTGTACGAATCTAAATATTTACTTTTTCATATGTAAATTCAAAACCCCATAAGGACGAAACATCATTTTTTCGCGGGACCACCCGAAAAGAAGAGGGATCAGGGAGGGGGACAACTGAAAAACCCTAATAACTGCCGATCTAATTAAATAATCGACATAGAATTTAGTATGAGGATTCAGAAGTCACTGTATATGTTAAGTATTGATTAAAACGGTCGATTGGAAAGCTTAGTTGATTAATTTTTTCTGTTAAAGTAAATTGCCGTTGATTCACCGACGATTGTTTTTTATTGTAATTTTCAGCGGAATTGGCCAAAGAAAACCGGAAGGGGAGATCAGAGGAGAGGGACTCGACTTATAAATCCCAATAACTGCTGATGTAATGAATATTTCGACCCAAAATTTAGTATGAGGATTCAGAAGACACTATGTAAGTGAGGTACACACTTGATTAATCCAACTAACAACTTTAACTGTATCTATCACCCATTGAAAAAAAAAAAGAGTTCTTTTATGAGTATTTGCCTATTAGGTCCTTCTAGGTGGGTATTTATTATATATTGTATAGTGTAGGCCATGGGCGTAGCCAGGAGGGGGGCACGTGCCCCCCCCCCCCCCTGGCCAGAGAAATAAAAATATAAAAATTAAATAAACTAAAAAAATAGTTTTTATTAAAAATGCATTGCTTGCAAGTTACCATAGGATCATCAAATTTCCCGTTCTTCTGACTCCTAAATCAGCAATCAGCTGTTGTAAGTGCAGGCCGCAGGCCATGTGCTGTAACTGTTCTCTGTGTTTGTGTTCACGTGACAGTTTGTTTTGAGGTTTTGACGATGTTTTCGTCTAACAGTTCCATTTCGTTTTGACTGTTTTCTACATTTGCATAAAATTATTAAAATTAGCATGGATATTAGGAAGTTTTTAAGTAAGTATCTTGAATTATTTTATAAGAAGAGCCTAGAGATTCAGACAGATAACCTAATAGTCCAAGCTCCCATGGCACAAAAAGAAGGTACCCCATCAAACATCTCAAATTTTAAAGGTGAAAATGCTTGGAAAACATGTAAAAAAACATTTTACCCCCGCCAGACTAGAAAAAATGTATTAATTGATATGTTAAATGAATGGTGTAGGCAATAGGGTGGGGGTGGCTTGGTTTTGTAAGAGTTCCAAATTGAACCGCTGGGATCCGCTCTATTATTTCTTTAGCAGCCTTCTGTTATTAAGTTTTATTAACAATCTAGGTGGGTGTTTATTGTTCATGGTGTAGAATAAGAAACGTAGGGTGCTCCCCTGGTATACTCCTGAACATGTGCCTTATCAAAGACTATCCATAATGAGTGCACGTGTTTTCCCTCTATACAATGACGCGGCTCCCCCATATTGGATTTAAGTTTCAGCTGTTGGGGCTGAGCAAGGCACCACCGGGGGGTCATTTGCCCAGCTGTCCCTCTATTTCTCAAAACCTCTCACATCACATCTGCCTATTTCATCAGTGGGGATAACCGGATTATGATCTATCATGATTCACCTCGTTCAAATGAACGAATCGATGAGGGGGAGACTTACTTCCGCCGATCTTGATTAATTGCTGTTTTGACTGAAGGGTTACCATACTGCCTGCTGCCTATTCAGTCTTATCGCTTGAAGGGGCTTTGAATCTGTCTGTCGACCGGAAAATAGGACGCCATTTCGTTTTGGGTAAGGCTAGACAGTAGTTGAACAGGGAAAAATATTCATTAAACCTGCTAGATATTCTTACTTCCACAGTTGTATGGGTTTTTATATAATCGGTCAGAAATTGGGACGCCAGGCAATTTAGGACTGGTGCATTTTAGCCGTCAAATGCACATTTTTCGAGAAAATAAAGGAAAACCATTAAAATTAATAACTAAAAATTTAAAATTCGGGGGGTATTGATGATGAAAACACTATTCAAATGCCAACGTTTCGATATATTTCATATCATCATCAGGGCCTAACAAAAACAAGACAAACATGGGGGAATCAAGATTGGAAAAATATAATGAGTGATCGATTAAAATTATATATAGGTACATAAATATACACTCACAACATACACATATCTACATAAATACAGATATACATAACTATACATCAATATACACATACACATACATATACACATTGATGAACAACAAGAAAACTTACTATGAATATAGATGGTTGAGGAGAAGGCATGAAGACTGTGAAGTCTTACGTTCAACTAAGGGTACAGAAGGGTAGAGGGTAACAGATAATTTGTAGAGAACTACCTACTGGCTACAAGATATTTTACTATGTTACGAAAACAAACAAAAACAAAAAACTCAATAATTATATAAATAGTAACATAATTTAACTTTGAGGTATTTGAGGTTTTGGATAGTGTTTTCATCATTGACTGACCCTCAATACCCCCAGAATTTTGAATTCTACAGTCGCTAGCAAACATCTACTTTAAAATTAATATGAATAAATCTCTGAAAATGAATGATAATATATGAACACAACCACAGGAAACGACAAACATAATTCAACTTTAAACTAAAATACTACCCCAGGTAACTAAACCTGGATAGGTAATATTTCCAGAGTTGGGCTCATGTCCACTTAGTCAAAAGAGTCCTCAGGTAGTAGGCGATATGACCTCGTAGTTAAAGCCCTGACGTGAGCCAAAGAAACAAACAATGATTATTCAATTTTTTAATATTTTTTCAAAACATGAAAACCCAACGACGATCATAAAACTATGATCTATAGCAAATCTTGGACAATTTTGAATATTTCGGTGAAACCTTTGTCACAAAAAAAATCTTCACATTTTAGTTCGTTCTAAGTTACACCAGAATTAAAAAAAAAAAAAATCCATGACCCATGTGTAAATTTGTATAATTTTTTTATGTGGATTAATAGCCCTATTCATATACATATATACCAGTATACCAAATGTACCATATATATATAGGTTGAGCAAAGCATGTTTCCCAGAGACAGACTGTTAATTGATCAACGAATTGATAATGAAATCATTAGTCTTATTAGAGTTTGCACAACCCCGAACAAAAGACTTTAATTTCACTTTCAGTATAGAATTTTAACATCTCCGAATCAAATCATTTGCTCCATTCAATTGGGACGCTAGGCAGTCCATCAAACGATGTATAACGATGAATATATCCCAAACCATTGGTTGTATGAAAAACATGAAGAGGACCATATTTGTGTGAAATTTGATTAGCTTTAATTTAGGTCTGATACATTTTAGCCGTGAAATGCACGTTTTTTGAGAAAATAAAGGGAAACCATTAAAATGCCAGTCATTAGCGCAGTTTTTCAAAGAATGCGGTGGCAGGTGGGGAGTTTGGGTGGATGTCCGTCCATCTTAGATATACTGTAACATCCATGCCAAAAGTCAGCTGAATGGAATCAGTGTAAAACAAATAACATAATTTGACTGATACAATTTGTCCACCATTGTAGCCCATATATTACCAAGACTGGAAATGTTCACTCGGTCCGTTTTCACAGAAATTTAACGTTTTTCACCTTTAGATTTCAAAAACGAAAAAAAAAAAAAAATCTGTCTGTCTGTGAACATGACACCTGATGATTTGCAATCAATTTTCAAATCGGGCAAAGAGAAGGGAGGGTTTGAGGGCGCCGGTAGCTCAGTGGTATGCGTGCTTGTCTTCTCAGCTCAAGAACGTGGGTTCGAATCCCGACCGAGGCCCTTAGTTTATTTTATCTGGGAGGTGAAATAAACTTAAGCACGCCGTCCTTCGGATGGGACGTTAAGCGATGGTCCTGAGCCTGTACGATGTCAGGTACTCGTTAAAGACCCCTGTCCTAGGTGAATAAAAATTTAGGGTAGGCAAAATTTAGGACTCCCATAGTAGAGTCGGGCTCATGTCCACCAGAGTGACGAAAGAGCGCTCTGGTAGTAGGCGATATGACCTCGTAGTTAAAGCCCGGGCATGAGTCATAAAACCTAACCTAAGGGAGGGTTCAACTAAAAATAGTTAATAACTGTCGATGTAATGAGTGTATCAATACAAAGATTCAGAAGTAACTGAGTAAAACACCTATTGATTTTCAACCAAGTCGGTCTAGTCTCAGAGCCTGTCTCAAAACATGTTAATTCAAGCTGCTGATTCACCGACATCTCTTTTTTTTTTTTTTTCCCCAGCTCGTTGAAAAATATACATTAGGAGGGGGGGCTCTTTCAGGTCAAATAGACCAAAACCTCGGACCTCACCTCGAATACAAAGGGCATTCCATTCTTTGTGAAATACCATACCCTACGTGGCATAAATATTACCTGTACTAAAGAATAAAATAAAAATAAAAATAATAATAGCAATATAGAAAATATATCAGGAATGTAAATGTTCTATTTTATTATTTTTTCTTTCTATATGTTTAATTAATAATTTCACGTCTCAAGGGGCCATGAATAATGTTTTTGTTTGTATTCCGGATTAATGAACCCTCGCCCCTCCCGTCTCTATGTAAACACAGGTGCACTACGTGGAAAGTTTGGTAGGTTGATACAAAGAGAATTCTAAGAACATATTAAACTTCAACCCGAATTAGAGGGGCAAAGGTGTTGAAATCCCTATATATATATATGTCGGGACCGTAAAAATTGTCCGTCCACCAGGGGTGTCCGGCTATCAGAGGTGACCGCCAAGAGAGGTTTCACTGTATATATATTTAGAAAATAAAAATACAGAAATAGATTATATATATATATATATATATATATATATATATATATAGAGAGAGAGAGAGAGAGAGAAATTTAAAGATGATATAAAAAAAATAGATAAGAAATAATAAAATAAATTAATAATCAATAGATAAAATGGGCGACTGGAGCTCAGCACAGAACCCCGAGGAACCCAACGAGCGGCAAGACCGTACGAGGGAACCAGGAACCGCAATGCCGGGCCTCTCTCCACACACATAGTATAGTATGGCAGGGCCTGAGCTGAGAGTGTGCATGTGTGTACGGCCGTCCACACTCTCCAAGCCCTGGCACCGCTTGAGTCCACATTTTATATTCAATACGATTTTTTGCCGGTTGCCCCATTTTGCGAGATAACATGTCGAAAACCCTCCTAAAATGACCCTGCTAATTTGTCAGATTAACATATCATCGGCCTAAACGTGATACCTCGTAAGCGACATTTTCCCAAAAATTGTTATTTTTACCAAAAAAAAAAAGAAAAAAAAAACTCTATTAATCTAGTGGGACCTCGTATACGACATAAAACGAAAAAAAAAAACTGAAATACGTTTTGAAGAATCGTACCTTGCAAAAGAAATGGGATCGAAATTCTGGTGAAACCTCGTAACTCCGTCAAGTACGTTAATTCTTTACTTGGATTTGCAAACTAGCTTAAAAACAATTCATGGCATGTACATATATACATCTCACTTAATACAAATCTCGAAAAAATTGAAGTTTCCGATAAAGAATATTTTGTTAATCAGTTTTTTGTCTCTCCTGTAAAGTTGGCTTTTTGCACATATGAGGTATCACGTTTAGACGGACGATATTTAAACTGGCAGTTTTCTTTGTTTCATAGTATACTGTAATTCTAAGTGTGACTTCCTTTGCATCCAGTAATGACAGTATGAAATGAATGATGTAGGGCGGAGTGATTGATTTCTTATACCAACTACTTTCGTCTGAACAGAAGAAAGTTCTGTAATTTTTCTTAATCCATATGATATTTATGCCGCCATACATGTAGGGTCTGTTATTTTATTTTATTTACATTGACATGCTGAAAAAAATATAAAAAACGTAGCATTATTCAAGTGAAGGCAAGTTTCATAATTCAACATAAAGAATATTCTATTGAAATAAATATAAGAAGCTTCATTGCATTATAGAAATGATTAATGGTACCATGCATGTAGAATATTTCAGTTATTATCGAACGGTCTTTGTCCTAACTCTCTGCTAATAATACCAATAAGAGTTGTGATATGTGTATCAATATTTGATGTATTTCAGTTGCTATTGTTACATATTAGTAGAGATATAGGTCAAAATGGCTGTCACAATTATTTTAAATTCTGAATTTTTTCATGATAAACACCTTGTTCACTATTAAATATGACTTATAGTTAGTTATTATGATTCATGTCCGGGCTTTAACTACGAGATCATATCGCCTACTACCAGAGCGCTCTTTTGTCACTCTGGTGGACATAAACCCGACTCTGTGGGAGTCCTAAATTTTGCCTACCCTTAGTTTATTCACCTAGGGTAGGGTCTTTAACGAGTACCTGACATTATACAGGCTCGGGATCATCGCTTAACGTCACATCCAAAGGACGGCGTGTTTAAGTTTTTTTTTTTACCTCCCAGATAAAATAAACTACGGTTTTGAACCCGCGATATTGAGCTCAGTAAGCTTGAGATGTATAATATTTTTGTTCTTGTTGGCTTGGATTTTGTAGCGTATTTTATTAAAAGATAATAGATAATTATTGTATGTGATAATAAGATGTTGTGGGTCGAGATTTATCATAGAAACAAAACACGTTGTCTTCCCATTGTTTAGTTTTGACCAGAACCGGAAGTGTGCAACAAAAAATAAAATCCTGCCAACTGTTTACGGCAAGAAAAAAAAATTGGATTTAATTTGTTAATTAAATAACTCTTTTTTCAGTATAACATTGTGTAGGGTTAAAAAAAAATAAATAAATCTATAAAATAAGAAGCCTAAAGGAATTTATTTATACAATTTATAATAAATATTTACTGAAAACAAGTTTTTTTTTTTTATCTCCATGTTTTAGAACCAAAGGCATATTATAAATTTTTGATTAAAAAATACTACTAGGGAGTGTCACCACTGGGTGATTTCTCCCCTCATGACATTTTGACATTGCCATTATGTCTGTATTAGCATATTTGCTTGTATATATTTTTATACAGTTGTAAATATCTCTTTGTAAATTAAAAAAAAAAAAAAATACTAGAGATATGTAAAATACTAAACTCGAGACCGAGAATTTGATTTCAATTGAAGTTATATTTTTTTTACTTAAGCATTTGATGCGTTAAAATTTACTTGTAAATACATTTCAAAATTTTGTGTCTGAAAACTGTGCCGCCTGTCGCTAGGTACATATGTGTTTTAGCTGGGAAAACGATCTCCCGACGCTGACGCTTGTTTTAGGGCATTTTTTGTAGCTGCTTATAATGTCAGGTAGTAGATAGATCCAATCCCCAATATCTTCACAATTTATGGCAGCATTGTACTCTTTGAGTTGGTCATAACCGGTATTGTTTCTCAAAACTGTTGTAAATTTGTCGATTAACAAATGTATACATTTTCAAACTAACTTACAAATACATTTTCTAATTATGCCAAAATATGCTATAGTAAAAACCTAAAACGTGCAATTTTGCCAAAAATTAAAAACTTGCAATTTCCTGCAAAATAAAATATATGTATATTAATCAGAATGCCTTAATTCGTAAAAATAATTTGTTATTTAATGATTTCAAGCAAGCGAAAAAAAAATGCAATTGCACGGAAATCCGGGCTCTAATCATGAGTATACATTTATACTCATAATAAACGGAATATAAACGTACTCAAGTATATATGTACGAAGGTTCATAGGAGGAGGGACGTGAAAGTGTCGGACGTGAAAATCAAAATAATTTCAATGTTACTTATTGTTTTAGTCACAATTTGTTTTAATGTCATGTCTTTTACTCTTTACTCTAAGTATTCATTATTTATGTACGGTACTCTTCAATGTTGCTCATGTCGGTGGACCTTCCAGGCGTAGGAGCTAGTGTGTGGTTAGTCAGAGCTCCGCTGGGAGTGTTACTATCGCTTCCCAGCTCTCCACTGTAGCCGCCTCTAGCTGCCACCCCTCAGTCTCTCTGTAGCCGGCACCTTGGTTGGAAGTAGTTCGACAGTCGGTCATCTCTTCACGACGTATACAACGAGACCTCCCCTTATCCATAACAGGTATATAACATACAACTTCTCCTGTTACTTTATACTTTTTAGTATAATATAGTATACGTACCCACGTACGTACAACTCTCTTAGTACCCACAATAATCCCTCCAGTGCATGATTTAAACAAACTTAGCAGAAGCATTTCTTGTAATAATGCTTTGACTTATTGTCCTTGCAATCAATACAGCTCTCTTTTTTTTTTTTTTTTTGGATCCGTTTGATCTTTCTTTCCGTGTCTCCTTATTCTAAATACCTGTTTGGCCCGAACTATCAAGTTTTCTTTAGTAAACATTTTTCCTAAAGTTATAAAATATTTTTTACTTATATTTATATATATGTGCTTTTGTAATTTTTACATATCAAAATAACGAACTTACTTCGTCTGAACTGTGTAAACTTTCTAGTTCAAATGATGAATCTCCAACTCGTCAGATTGACCCATCAACAACTTTGAGAAGGAATAAAACACCGCTTTTCTATGATAAACTCAAACTAATGAATGTCAGCTGTTCAACATAATTCAGTTTGAAGGTAGACTGTTGGATAAGTAGGCAGCTAATTTCGTTTTGTTAGTAGAGCTCTCCATAGATGTCACTGGGTCAGATTGACCCAACGTTCCCACTAATAACAATTTGTTATGGCTAAAAAAATGTTTTTTTTTTATTTCCTCAGCTATCCGAAGTATATTGTAAGTTATGTAATCGGTCAAAAATTCGATGTTTTCACCGGAATTACGAGTTAACTCCCGATATGAATGAATATATCGCCTACTACCAGAGCGCTCTTTTGCCACTCTGGTGGACATGAACCCAACTCTACTGTGGGAGTCCTAAATTTTGCCTATCCTAAATTCTTATTCACCTAGTGCCAGGGGTCTTTAACGAGTACCTGACATCGTACAGGCTCGGGACCATCGCTTAACGTCCCATTCGAAGGACAGCGTGCTTAAGTTTATTTAGTTTATCTCCCAGATAAAATAAACTAAGGACCTTGGCCGGGTTTCGAACCCACGACCTTGACTCAGAAGGCACGCGCGCATACCACTGAGCTACCGGCTCCCTCTGAAATTTTATATTTAAATTCAAAACCTCATAAGTCACCTATTAATTTTGCGGAAACGGCGATGGGAAGAGGGGGGATCAGAGTAGGGAAATTGAAAAATCCTAATATAAGTAACTAATATAAAAAAAAAGTAAACTTTTTTAATATTAGGATTCAGAAGTCCCTTTGTAACTCAACTATTGATTATAATCTATATATGTGGCGTCTCTTTTCAAAATCGGCCATCTCCAAAAAACAAATTTTTCCAGGAAATGAAAAAAACCTGTATTTTCATAACCGTTGTCATTATTTTCTTGAAATTTTTTTTTTGATATCAGTTAAGCCAGAAATTAACGGTAAGCACTTGCAGGAATTAAAAAAATAATTAGGTAGACAGTTATTAATTAATTAATTTTGGAGTTGGCCGGTTTTGAAACGAATTGTGAGGATATGGCCAGTTTTGAACCAAACATTTTGGAAAATTGGTAGTTTTTCAGTCATAAAATTTGATAATGATTAAGATGGGAGCCATGGTGGCCGTGCGGGCTAGAGCGTAGGGTTTTAGTCGCATGGTCTCACCTTGGTTTGCGGGTTCGAATCCCGTCCGGTAGTGAGGTTTATTTCGTAGATAAAACTCCCTTGGGGTCATGGATGTCGTACATAATTAGGTAAAACACCATTATAAGAGTCATGGCTAATATGCATCGTACATGAGGCAAAAAAAAAAAAAAAATCACACTAGGAAAGTAATAAAAAACTTCTTTGAACAAAATAAACGAAATTTATTATTTTTGATAACTATAGTTATATTGAATTTTTTTTTTTGGCAAAATTTATTACAACCACATGTGGTAACTTAGTTTCAATGACGAGAAGACCAACCAAAAAATCGCTTTTCCCTTGTCGATTTCCACGAGGCTGAATCACTTTTCCGCTTTCTAGCATGCTCGGGTGACACCTCAACAGGCGAAATATCCATTTTTAAAAAGATTTAATAAAAAATAAACCGGATAACACAAGAAAAATCGACAAAAACAGAATAGATAGAATGTAACAGAGCTGTTATCAGTGAGAGCGCCCTAGCGGTCGCTGATGACAACTGGAGTTGGCCGGTTTTGTTCACATCCTTAAACTTCAACACATCATTTTATACGCCAAATAGCCGCTTTTGAACAGAAAAAATTTACCATTCGATGCAGGGCATGATGAAGAATAACTTAAAAAAAAAAGGTTTTCTCATTTTTATGGAGATGGCCGGTTTTGAAAAGAGACGACTCATATATATATATACTAATAATTATTAGTCCAAATATATATATATATATATATATATATATATATATATATACTAATCCTATATATATATCCAAATATATATATACGAAGTCCTATATATATATATATATACACTAATAATTATTAGTCCAAATATATATATACTAATCCTATATATATATATATATATATATATATATCCAAATATATATATATATATACGAAGTCCTATATACATTTACTAATAATTATTAGTCCAAATAGTGTATTGGTTTTGGAGGGAGAGCGCAAACGTAGTTGATTAATTCGTACTGGGGAAGGACAATGGGACTTTGTTTATTTTTATTGAGTCGGAAAACAAGATATTTTATGTATTATATATTGGAATTTTGTGAAATTATAATTAAGTATAATAATTATATTATATTGCTGGGGAATTAATATTCTTTCGTACTTCATTGAAGTACTTTTTCCTTTCTCTGCACCAAGCTTTTGTATCCTTTGTAAATGTCAGAAAAATAGGAGAAAAGGGCACGCAACCATTAACCATGATTAATACTGACAAAAAAAAAACAGTTTTTCTTATTTTAAGGAGTGTAAAATTTTACTTGCTGGGTTAGAAATTCGACTTAGTGTTTTCACTGGAACTTTATGTGTTCCGATATACTTATTTCAAACTTGAAACAGAAAAATGTTCTGCCATGTGTGTGTATCTCTGAACACGATAATTATCGATAGAAAAAAACTCGAAATTTTATTTGTGTATCCAGAAAAAGAACGACACCTATTGATTTTCAGCCAAATCGGCTAATGGGATGGGGGATTAACACAAAACTCAATAATGAATACATATCGATGTATCGATATGAAATTTTATAATTGAATTCAAAACGCCATAATGGGAAGGGTAGGATTATATAGGTGGGGCTCAATTCAAATAAATATCCGGGTTTACTTAAATATTTAATACTAAACTTACAAAAATTATGTATACCTCCAGTCATATAAACATGATAAAGCTATTATAAATCTATAAATCCGCAAGCAGTGGCGCGCTTGGTGACGGAGTATGCCCCACCTGCCCCAGGTGGTGGGAGTCGACTCGCTCGTTCATCACTTGCGTCAGTCTATAATTATTCCAATCGGTAAATTATAAGCACAGTGATAGAGGTTTCTCAGCTGTTGTTGAATGGTCATTTTCATTAAAGAAAAACATGTGGACGCCCGAAAGAAATCTCAAAACTAGTAGTCAGAGAATCGCTAAATATAAAAGTTAATTCTGATTTAAATTGTAGTACTTTTTATGAATATGTCAGATTAAAAATTTCCTTATAAAAATCACATCATCTGAAAAAATATGAATGGCATGATAAATAAAAGAAAGTACAAAAAAATCGACCACAACCAAAGATAATGATTGTCATTAGCGCATAAGTAATATATAATATTATTTAGATGGATTCAAATATATATTATGGTTCGTCTATTTCAAGCGTACATGGAATAAAAAAAAATGTATCCAAACTTTGTGAGAATGTTCTCTTTCTCTTAGTACCTCGTGAGTATTTGAGTAAAATTTTAGATTTTTAGAAATTAACGGTTCCGACATACAGCAGTTTCAAAGTTATATTAGCCAAAAATGTGATATCTGCTAAAATCGCGGTTTTTGAGTTCTTAATTGCGCGAAAACAAAGCAAAAAAATTTTAAAAACTCAAGATACCTTTTTTTAAATAATTTTGACCTTTTATTTATACAGTACTTTTTTTTATACATACATTTTTTTTGTACATTACATTTCAATTGCATATGTACATACATATTTACATGACAAATACATATAATACACAAAATGAACATAACGAATGATTTTGATTTTCCTAATATAATTATGTACCTACATATTTGTTTAATTGTTGACATAATTAGTAATTTTTTTTTTCCCCTCTCAGTAAATCGAACTCTCAATAAGTCTGAAGTTTTTCTGAAGTCCATCCAATTTCGAATTATCTATAGTCGACTGTAATAGCCAGACGACACAGTGTTGGTTGGATGACACTGTAATGACACAACTGGATTGTTCAACGAATAACACAAGATGAAATGACTATGAGAAGGGACATGCACTGGTCTATAATTTTTTTTTTTTATCAATTTTTGTATAAGAATATTTCCCCTAATGCCGGGCAAATCCCCCTATCAATGGATATATTATTATGCGACATGGGTTGCAGGACACATTTTCATTTCAATGGACCCTGAGAAAAGATGCATAAAATTCTGGCTGGATTACCGCTCGCGGTTTTTATGCCCTTACAATGCTGAATAGTATTTATTTTGACTCCATGTTTTAGGAAAAATAATCAATATAGACAAATGTTTTCATTCAAAATTGACACTTTCTTGGAGAAATACATTGCCGAAGATTCACCCGTGATTTGTTATCGGATTTATATAATAATAATAATAATGAAGATGTTGATTAGCGACTGTAGATTCTAATTGTAGGAATATTGAGGGTCAGTCAAAGACTTTTTTTGTTGATAAACATTACTGAACGTTAAAAATTCATTATAACAAGTTAAAAATTGAAACTGACTTACTATGAACATTTAATTTTAATGTTTAGTAATTATTCATAGTAGGTAAGTCAGTTTCAATTTTTAACTTGTTATAATGTATTTTTAACGTTCAGTAATGTTTATCAACAAAAAAAATGTTTGTTTATTTTTGATTCTAATCTTGATTTCCCCCCCAAGTTTGTAGGCCCTGATGATGATATAAAATATATCGAAACGTTGGCATTTGAATAGTGTTTTCTTCCATCTTTGACTGACCCTCAATATTCCTACAAAAATAATAATAATAATTATATTTATTTCCGTTAAAGCATATAACATACCTGATACAATTTTGTACATCATAAGTGAAATATATCAACCGTTATTAAATCTTAGAATTTAAACATCAGTTTTAAATGATAGGGCCTTTCTCTTAAGCTTCTTCTAATTAGTGAATGCGAGTTGTGCATTTTCAATTTTTTTTTTATAGAGGAAATGCTGAGTTTTTGCATTTTTCGTATTTTTATCTGGCCAGTATGTCTTGCCATGAGGAAAAGAAAAATTCGTCGGTGAATCATCGGTAATGAATCAATTTTTCGCTGTTCCTCCAAAACCAATGGACCGTTTGAGCTAACAATCAATAGTAGTCTTACATAGGAACTTCGGAATCTTTATACTAAATTGTGTATCGATACATTCATTACATCGGCAGTTATTAGGGTATTTGAGTCGCGCCACCTTCCCTTTCGGCTGATTCCGCTGAGACTTAATAGGTGTCGTCCTTATGGGGTTTCTTGGTACACATTTATAAAATTCTGGCTGGATAACCACTCACGGTTTATATGCAGTTGTACTATACATGCTGTATAGTATAATTTGACTCATGTCTCAGGAAAAATAATCAAAATAGAGTTTTTTTCATTAAAAATATACACTTCCTCATTCTTCAAATTTCGTGTCGATATATTCTTTCTATCGGAAGTTATCGTGTTAACAAGATACATACACACAAAAAAATTGTTTTTCGTTTTTTGAATCAGAGGGCCGGGAAACATGAAATTCTGGTGAAAACTCATCGAATTTGTGATCGATTTCATAACTGTACTTCTTGTAGCTGAGAAGCTAAATAAAGGTTAAACCTTTGAAATCTGCTAACTCATATTATGCAGTTTCTAAGTACACGGACTTGTTTGACATGAATTTCTGACTGAATACAATAGTTGCTCTCTTCTAGGCAAATAATACATTATAATATATCTGTGGATGAGAGTATTGAGAAGCTCTGTGGCGGGATAGTTTTTGTCACTGGGTGCCAGTCCATCTGGTGGTACGGTGCTAGTTTAGTGTGGCCAGCATATGTCGGCCGACATGTGGCCACTCACATCCTCTCCTACTTCCACTTGAAACATTTATCAAGAAGTCCTCTCTGGATCACCGACCATGTGACCATGTGCTTCGAGTGTTCAAAAAGTTCGGAAACACTCGGATATCTGCTTCTCCTGTTCTTAGGATTTTGACAGAGCACTCCTTGGAAAATCAGTTACCTACCCTTTCAAACGACATCATGGTCGGTTCAACCATTAGGTTTAAAATCTCCTTTCGAAAGGTAGGCCAAATTTAACATTTTAAGGGTATTTAAAAAAAAAAAAACCGTTTATCCGAAATATGGCGGCCCATTGAAATGGAATGTTTTTTTAACCCAGTAGTGCCTAGATTTATTTTTTGTCTAAAATTTCAAACTTTCCAATGATTTTTATCCGTATGCAACCCTAAAACCGCGGAAAAATATGTAAAAAAATAAAGCTTCATTTTTATGGCTTTTATGGTACGTCCATTTGGACACATTAGGCATCCAAACTTTTCGCAAGTGTTTTAAAGTAAAATACAAATGGAACCGGCAACGTACTTCAATTAATCAATTTTTTTCTCTTCCTCCACAACCAATCAACGTTCGGGCTAAAAATCAATAGTATCTTACGTAGGAGCTTCTGAATCCTCATACTAAATTTTGTTTTTGATGTAAGCTTTCAGATGATGTGTATTCCATGACAATTTTCAGATCTTCTGTACGCTCCTCTGATAAAAATGGTCCCAAAAGCGACTGCGCTCTCGAAATTTCCTGAATGTGGTCAGGTAACACAATTTTAATAATAATGTTTTTTTTCGTTGAATCATAATATTTCGAGTTATAAATACAAATGTTTACATCAAAATAAATTTTTAAAAAATATTTAAATTATGGAATGAATTATTTAAAAGGAGAAAAATCTAAGATAATCGAATCCATGAAAATTCCCGCACGACTGAAATAGCGATTACATTTTTCAAATCGCTAAATAAATATTTCTGGTGTTAGGAAAAGGGGGTTATATCGTTGTTACTTGCATGTATAAGGCTACATACAGTCGGGAAAATATAAAGAAAAACTAATGTATTTTATTTTTTATTAAGTGTTTCACAATATTTCTGCGAAAAATGTTAAGTATCATATAGTGGGGAGTTGCCCGGTGCACTAAGAGAGAGATTTTTAGTATCCTGTGACACAGCCTCGACTCGAATCGCCATCTTGGGTTGTATAGGTTGTATCTGTAGTGTTTGCATGTGAGTATGTGTTTCTGTTGAAATGTGCTGACTGGGTGCCCGTGGGGTCGTCAGTCCCCCAAGACACAGCTAACAGCTATTCTGCTTCCCCTTGCTGGGTTCTCCGAACTTCACTCATTGATTACACCAGAGTGACTCCTTGACGGCTTTGTCAGACTAAGCCCAACGCCAGCACAATGTTTCATCCTGCCTCCGTTCTTCTGAGCTAGCCTGTGTCGCTAGTGACCCGGTGTTCCTATACATCCGCTCCAAGCCCCCCCCCCCCCCCCCCCCATCATTCAGGCACCACTCGAGACCGCAAGGTATCCGTATTCAAGTATAGCAAATTATCGGATTCATGGTATTGATACTTGAAAATAGGGACACAAAAGAATTAATACTTCGATACTATTGTCCGATATTTGGACCGGAAGTTAGTTTCGAGGGAGGGGGGTCGATTTATCTTGCATGGTTAAGGTTAACTTACTTCTAGACCGGGAGCTAATCTGGAACCATATATTCTCCCTAATTCAGAAAGTAGAACAACCTTTTAGTTAAAAAAATATAAAGAAAATGGTAGCAGTACAGAAATATAGAATATAGAAATAGACAATATTTAAAATGGTAGCAGTACAGAAATATAGAATATAGAAATAGACAATATTTAAAATGGTAGCAGTACAGAAATATAGAATATAGAAATAGACAATATTTAAAAAAAACGTACTTTTTTACCTTTATATTTTTTTATTGTGTTTTATAATATCTCTGCAAAAAATGTTAAGCATCAATATTAATGTAAGCCATCTAACATAAAGCATAGCCTAATCCTTCCAATCTAAAGTCCTAAGAACAATTGTCGATGCACCCTTTTATGTTTTTAATCTCACTCTCCACACCCTCTATAATGACTTTGAAATTCCTTTTGTCAACGACTTAATCAAGTCCCATTTCCTAAACTTCCATTGAAAACTTTCCTTCCATGAAAATCCTTTTACCCAATCTCTGTCATCCCATTCCCATCCCGACAATCCTCCCTGAAGGTTGAGGCAGTGCTGATAATGGGCAGTTTCTCCCCTCATGTATTCACTCACATTCAGGTCTTTCTATCCCACTCGGTCTGTCACCACTGCTGGTCAGAGGCTGGCAGAGCGAGGTTTTACGGGGGATCAGCCGGGCTATCCTGGCCTCTTCTATTTCAATTAAATTGAAAGAATGAGGATGACCTCATCGCGATTGTGTTTCGGGGGATTTCTCCACTCTGGTGGACATGATCCCGACTCTGCAGTGGGAGTCCTAAATTTTGCCTACCTAGGTTTATTCATCAGGGTAGGGGTCTTTAACGAGTACCTGACATTGCACAGGCTCGGGACCATCGCTTAACGTCTCATCCGAAGGTCGGCGTGCTCAACGTTTTTTCACCGCTCAGATAAAAAACCTTAGGGCTTCGGCCAAGTTTCGAACCCGCGATCTTGAGTTCAATAGGCTAGCACGCTACCTCTGAGCTACCAGCGCCCTCTCCTTTGTTTATATTTTACTTACTGTGTAAATATATTTTATTTATTATTTTATTCATATTTTTCACCATTTTATAGACATTTGTATTTTATTTTGTTTATTTATTATTAATTCTATTTTTTTTTTCATATATTTCCTTGTACATATTCACATTTATTATTTCATTTCCCAATTGTCTTATGGCTTTATCTTCACCATTTGTAAATATGAACAATAAAATAAATAAAAATTAATATTCTTAGATTGATAACAAACAGTAATGGGAAGAGGATCCTAGTATTGTACCTACTATTTTATGGAAACGTAATTAGGGCATTTCTGGACTATGGGTCAGTGTTCTACGGTGAAGCAGTCTAGACGAGTCTACATCGGCTGGATGTCCTTCACAACAGGTATCTGGGGCTGGGTTTCCAGAACAGGGGAGACTGGACCTCAGGCGGTGGATGTTGGCTGGCAGGTTCCTCGATAGTTTTCAGAGGAATTGGCAGAAGGGGAGAGGGGGCTCTATTCAAAAACACCAATAACTGCCGATGTAATGAATGTATCGACCTGAAATTTCATATTTGAAGTCAAACCCCAATGAGGACATAACCTGTTAAACTTCAGCGATATCGGCCGAAGGAAGGGGGGGGGGGTTCAGGGGAGGGGGCTGAATTCAAACCTTTAATAACTGCCAATTTAATGAATTTATCGACACAAAATTTAGTATGAAGATTAGGAGCCCCTGTAAACAGGGGGATGGTTTTAGTGCAATCACCACACTGTTGGGTTGCATGCGCATCCCTTCGTTAAAAGTATTTCCATCGCCCTGCGGAAAAATAAAAAAGAGCCCCTATGTATGTCGACTACTTAATATTAACGCAAACGGTCGTTCTGGGGAAGTATATAGCCGGTGATTCACCGTCGACTTTTTCTCTTCACGATTTGATAGGAAGTCAGTACAGGGGAGATTGAAGGTACACTCGGTAGAGGCATGCTTGTCCCTACAGATTTCGCATAGCATGGAGCCGCTGCACTGGGCCTTGACGTGACCGAAGTTCAGTCACGAGTAGCACTGGATCAGGGGGGCACGTAGGGGGCCACTGGACACCTAGCTCCGTAGATATATATACGAATCCTGGCAGACTCTAAAGTAAGCACATGTCCCTAATTTTATTCGCAGGGACAGATCTTTCTTGCCACCTGTCATTCCTTTAAATTCCAATATTTTAAGGGATTGCACAACCTCTAAAATCATCAAAAGAAGTGTCCACCGCGCGGATGCCCCCCTTTTGTTGATTAAATGGCGCAGAATGAACGCATATACATTATTTGTTTTCAAGTACTCCCACACAATAGGACTATTGGCGGCCACATATCATTTGAAGGTTATTCTGAACCTATTCCCTATCACGGCTATATATATTTACTATTTCATTGTCATATCTTGTGAGAGAACATCCACTATCCAAATCCCACTTGGGGTGAGTGGAAGTTAGATTTTCCTCCATAGCTTCCACGTGGCCGTGTCTTTGAACTTAGCAGATTGTAATTTAGATATTTTGTTTCAAAGCTGAGAGTGGTGTGCCATTCGCTGAGCCTCGTGTATCTACTCGGCGGCTTCCCTCTTGCCCCCGGCTGGGGTTTGTCTTCATCTCTGCTCCTCTTGCTGCCTCCATCTTTGGACTACCGCCCCCTCATCACTAGTCCCTGGTTGCTCCTCCATCCCCCACCTGAAGTGTTTATTGCTCATTCATACAATAATAGTAACGAAAAAGTTAAATTTAAAATTAAATTATTAATATGAATAAATGTCTGAAAACGAATATATGAACGAACACAGCTATAGGAAACGACAAACATAATTCAACTTAAAACTAAAATAATATTAAGATATATAATTACTTTTTTAAACGTGCGAAATCAATTTGAAAAATATAATCTAAACAAATCAACATTGATTATTGGGGGCGCCGCACAGTGGGACAAATGAGCCAAAAGTACGACATCGGCCCAAATTAAAATTTTGTTTTATGGCTCAAAAAACTAGATACACTGTTTTATTTGTACCTTCTGGAGTGTATGAGAACATGATTTTCAGGTTTTGTCGAATTGTTTGGTTCGAGCTAGTAGTTGATAGATAATTTTTCCCTCTTGAAGATTTTCAACCTTTTTATTATCATTCTGTGCCACTCTATCACGTAAACTATCATTTCTAAAATGTGTTTTTGTTAGTTTTTTTTCAATTTTGTTTATAAAAATACGTGTTTTTTAAATGTAATTTTTACAAAGACAGTAATTTAAAAAAAGTTCCAGGTTATTCCAGAAAATGGACTTTGTCCTTTTTTTCCTTAGGTATTATTGGGTGAGAGAAATTCATAATAATCACATCCGCCGCAATCCGCCCGGGGTCGGACATTGTCATGTTTGAACGAGTGGTACTAGTCGTGGTCATAGAAATTGCATCACATAATTTTAAATTTCTTAAAACTGAACATTGAAAAATGCCCTAAACCAAAAGGTGAAACAAATAATATACTTAAAATATTAAATCTCTATGTAATGGTGTTGGGGATTTAAAGAAAAAAAACTTAATTTTGCAAAAAAAAAATTGTTAGAATTTAAACAACTCCGAATCAAATCACTTGCTTCATTTAATTGGGACGCTAGTATAACGATGAATATTTCCCAAACCATTCGTTGTATGAAAAATATGAAGAGGACCATATTTGTGTGAAATTTCATTAGCTTTAATTTAGGTCTGATACATTTTAGCCGTGAAATGCACGTTTTTTGAGAAAATAAAGGGAAACCATTAAAATGCCAGTTATTAGCGCAGTTTTTCAAAGAAAGCGGTAGCAGATGGGGAGTTAGGGTGTATGTCCGTCCATCTTAGATATACTGTAACATCCATGCCAAAAGTCAGCTGAATGGGATCAGTGTAAAACAAATAACATAATTTGACTGATGCAATATGTCCACCATTGTAGCCCATATATAAGTCTGGAAATGTTTTGAAGCGAATTTGTCAAACTCATCGCTCAATTTTTCATCTTAATCTACTTAAAATTCCAACTCGAAAATGTGACAACGAATATTTACTCCATCTTCGTTACACCACTGGTTCAAAATATGCAGATCAAAGAATAACTTCTCTGATGGTATGGAAATTTTTCAAATATAGAAAGAAAGGAATTGTATTTCGTGCAAACGCTTTAGGAATTCACCTTGGAAGTTTCGCCATATTTGTGAAAAATATGTATTTCTTTAACATTCTACATTGGTAATGTACTTCTCCAGCTCCAATTAACCAACTAAGTTTCGCTCTCCCTCTGAAACCAATTGACCAATTTGGCTGAAAATTGGTTGGTTATATCCCTATGTGGTTTTTGAATATATAAAAAAAAATAGTTTCGGTACATTCATTACTAAGGCAAGGCATTTGTTGGGATTTTTTGGGGGTTTTGGATTGCTCTTGTAAAATATCGTATCGATAAACTCATTCTATTTTTGATGTCGCTCCTCCATTTTCATTTCTTCAGTTATCCGAAGTATAGGATAAGTTATGTAATAGATCAGCAATTCGATGTTGAGTTTTTACCGGAATTTCATATTTGATCTGCAGCAAGACCCCCCTGAAAAAACGTTAGTCAATGTGTTTGTATTTGTGTCTGCGAACACGATAACTCCTGATAGAATGATTGTATTAACACAAAAAATTATATGTGTAACACCTTTAGATTTTCAGCTATATAGAAGGTGGAGATCAGATGGGGGCTCAACTCAAAATCCCTAATAACTACTGATGTAATGAATGTATCGTCAGGAAATTTAGTATGAGAATTCTGAAGTTCCTGTTTAAGTTAACTATTGATCAAAACAATCGGTTGGTGTTAGAGGAAGAACGAAAACTTAGTTGATCTGGGGAAGTACATTTTCGTATTCACTTGAATTTTATACTTATATTCTAAATGAGGGTATCAGGGAGGTGTCAATCAAAGCATCCCCTTTTAATTGAAAATTAGTTATTCATTATAAGGGTTGCATTCAGCATTAAAATCTGCATCGAATGGTATGATTATTGCAGTACCAAAGCCTCTAGATGAAAAATATATTTGAAAAGTCGTCGGTGAATCACCCGTAATGTGCTTCGCCAGAAGAATTAATTAATTATCTTTTCGCACCCCTCCAAAACGAGTCGACTGTTTCAGTCGACATTTTTGGAAACAAGGGGTCGGAAAATATGAAATTCCGGTGAAAACTCAACATCGAATGTCTGGGTGATTACATAACTTCCCCTATACTTTTTATAGCCGGCTAAGTAAAAAGCCTCTTCAATGTACGTTGAGATCAAAGGTTACTACTATCTCCACATGTTCAGATCAGTCCCTACTCTTTCGTTTATCCGATGTGTATCTCTTTTTTTTCTGCACATGTATTCGTTTACAAGAGAAACTTATTCACCTGAAATTTTTCATTTTGCTGATAAAATTATTAAAATGTATGAAATGTTTAATAAATCGTTCAGATAAAAAAAATATTTCAAGTTGTACAAACGAATGCAAAGTGTTAAGATTATTAATGACTAATATTAACAGTGGTATGCGTGCTTGCTTACTGAGCTCAATATTGCGGGTTCGAAACTTGGCTGAGGTCCTTAATTTTTTTTACCTGGGAGGTAAAATAAACTTAATTACGCCGTCCTTCGATGGTCCTGAGCCTGTAAGATGTCAGGTACTCGTTAGAGACCGCTACCTTAGATAAATAAAAATTTAGAACTCCCATAGTAGAGTCAGGCTGGACTATGTAAGTTAAATGTTTAGTTTTAGCGCAAACAATCGAATGAAAAAGGAAGGAGAGTGAAAAAGTAATTGATTAATTCTTGTTGGGGAAGTACATAGCCGGAGATCCACCGACAACTTTTTTTATATATTTTTTTCAAATGAGTGATGGTAATATGGCATAATTATTATTGTTGCTCCACTGTATGTACTATATTATATATATTATCAACTCACCTGTATTAAGCTATACTTCAAATACATTATTCTTTGACAGACATACAGTTTGGTTTATTTAACTTCTCATTTTGTTTTAATATTTAGAGAAATTTGCTATGACCATTGAATCTTTTTTTTTTTTTTGTTTGAACAGACAATGTCAGGCACGAAGATGTCAGAGAAATGTTGAGATCAAAGGGTAACTTCTTAAGTTCAACCTTCACATGTTAAGTTCAAATCATCTACAATTTTCATACAGAAATTGACTCTATTGTAAACAATGTCATTCACAAAACTACTTTCGGATACCAATTTGTCTCCCTTAGGATTGCTTTTATCAGCATACATTTACATCTTAAAATGTATTTTTGTACATTTACATTAAAATACATCTATGATAATCGTTATAGTATTATTATGTGAAATGTTGTAAAACGATTTCGGGAAAATGGAAACAAAGATTATTCGTTTAGTTATACTGTATAGTTTAAAACTTTGACTTACATAGTGCCTTCTAAAATCCTCATACTAAATTTTGTGTCAATATACTCATTACATGAGAAGTTATTGGGATTTTTGAGTTCTTCATTCCTACAACTAAATGCCTGCATAGTTTATACTCGTACACATATTGAAAAATTGAAGAGACCATTTTTGTAGAGAATTTATTTGAAATTTTTTTTTTTTTACCTTTATCAACATTTGCGTATTTTAGTATGTAGACGACTGAGGGTGTTAACGTTTATCGTATAAAAATATTAACCCCCCTCCCCCAATCCCCGTTGGAATTTTTTTTATTTTTCAAAAACATGAAATTCCAGTAAAAAAATTGCTGACCGATTACATAACTTTCTCTATACTTCGTATAACTGGGTTAATAAAAATTATTAAGGTCGTTTTTACAATCAATAATAATTTATCCCTCAACTCTGAAAAAATGACTTATTAAATCATTGTTATTTAATGAATTTAGAGATTATATTTTTATTTATTTACGTATTAAAGGGCTTTTAAAACAATATTTGAAATCTACTAAACCAAAAACCTCACATTTTTCATATTATTAGCTTATTTTACAATAAATTAATATAATTTATACAATAATAAATTAAATCTTAGCATTAACTATTATTGCAAGAGTTACAATCAGTAGTCTAAAGATGTGGTGGTCGTCCTGTTGCTTCGAAAGATCTTAGAGTTGGAGATTATAAAAAATTGAATTAAACAAAATTTGTCAGCACAATATAATGCTGAGGAAGCGAAATTGTAATAATAATAAGGATGGAGGTGTGTTCGTGTAGCTTTGATGGTTAGCCATCTGGCGTCCGTTAGTAACAAAACCAGGTGTTACTAACTTTGAAATCGAAACTGTAACCTTGAGCCTCCCTCTCCCCCCACTTTCACCCCCTCATTACTGTGGTGAAGGGGAGGGGGAAATAAAGACAAAACCCCAAAATAGCATGGCCGAAACAAAATCGGTTCAATCATTGAAATTGAGATGTTGGTTTGAGTTTGACCTTAGTTTTGATTAGAAAGAAATACAGTAGAAATACAATACATTTTTTTATTCTCAGTTTTTTTTTACACTGGAAATGTACTTCTCCAGCATAAACCAACTAAATTTTTGCCTCACTCTAACATCAATCGATCGTTATGCTAAAAATAAATAGTTGAATTGCACAGTGACTTTTGAGTCCTCATGTTAAATCTCGTGTCGATACATTCATTCCATCGGGAGGTATTAAGGTTTTTATTTTGAGACCCCCTCCTCCCCTCTGAGCCCCCTTTTCTCTTTGACCGACTTGGCTGATAATCAATAGGTTTTATCCTTATGGGGTTCTGGACCCATATAAAATTTCGTATTGATACATTCATTCTATCTTTTCGTCATTATTATTTAGATACTAATTTATTTATTTTCTCTTCTTTTATTACCATTTTATTATTATTTTTTTTTAAATATATATGTATATATATATATATATATATATATATATATATATATATTTCTTTTATTGTTATTGAAATTTTGTTTTCTTTATGTTTTCTATATTAAGTAAGAACGTCCCGAAATGTCGCGAAAAAGACCCTTCCGGAAAAGTTATAGAAAATTATCTTAATTTTAATTAAATTAAAAAAATTCATTTACAGTATTCATTAATATTATTATATTTGAGATACCTTAATATAGTATATATATTCTTAAGGTACCCATACACGAAGCCATCGATCGTCAGATTCATACAATCGTTCGATGAATCGTTTAATGTATGTCGTTATTGGGTTCGATTGGTTGGTCTTCAGATCTATTTTTGATCTGAAGAAAGAAAGAAATTTTCATGCAATCATCGAACAGATTACTTGCTTGTACAATATTTGTAGGTTATAATAAGTTTATCTATAATAATAACCTTTTAAGCACAAAAGTGAAGAGAAAGAGATTAGGTATTTTAACTTTCCTGTTTTTATAATTTTCCTTTATTAAATTGTGATATGTATACGTGGTCTAGAGCTTCATATGCTGGGGAAATAAATGTGAATGAATAGAAAAACTTGTTTCATATTCGTGAACAATATTAAAAAGTGAAGAGTTGCGTTGCGGCGAACGTGCGGGTGGGTATCTGGAAGCATGTGTTGTGTTTGACGTCATTTTACTCCCCCTTCCCAATGATTGATTTTCGTGAAACTCGCCATGTAACTAGGGTCTGGAGGATGACGAACATCCATGAAGACATCTTTTCAATTTGCATTCCCTGTTACTTAAGAGAAGGACGGATTTTAATAGCTCTGATTCTCTACCAACATTATTGCAACAAATATGAGAGAGCCTTTTTTTTTCTCTAGAGCTACCCTAGAAAAAGCTTTTCGCCTAGTTAGTAAAGAAATTAATTATACTTCTTTTAAAGTTCAAAAATACATATCCATTTTTCTTGTAGTTATTTATTGTGACTCATGCCCGGGCTTTAACTACGACCTCACATCGCCTACTACCAAAGCGCTCTTTAGTCGCTTTGGTGAACGACTCTATTGTGGGACTCCCAAATTTTGCCTACCGAGGTTATCTACGGTAGGGGTATTAACGAGTACCTGATATCGTATAGACTCGGGATCATCGCTTAACCTCTCATCTCAAAGACAGCGTGCTCAAGATTTTTTTACCCCCCATATAAAAA
Organism: Aradus depressus; assembly: GCA_963662175.1. Taxonomy (NCBI): domain Eukaryota; kingdom Metazoa; phylum Arthropoda; class Insecta; order Hemiptera; family Aradidae; genus Aradus; species Aradus depressus. The sequence continues at coordinate 23,554,841 of OY759218.1, read as the reverse complement.
ATCAAGGATTTCGACTGGGTTTCGAACCCGCGATCTTTAATGTAGGCACGCACGCTATCCCTGATCTTTATATTTCCTCCTAACCCTAATAATAGATTTTCGTGAAACACATAAGGGGCCATTCATAAATTACGTAAGGCTTTTTTAAAGCTAATTTGACCCTCCCCCCCCCTATTGTAAGATATCATAAGATTTCAACTACACTCCCCCCCCCCCCCCTCACGATAAGAAATTTTCGTAAGAAATGATCGTATTGATAAAATAAAAGACAGTTTGAGCAGCTTGTACCCAAGCTTTAAATAATAGTGAATGTAAATATCCAGACATGTCAGGTATAATAAAGAAATGATACTAAAATGACCATTATTTTTCAAAATTCAGGCAATAGGGAAATCCCTAGTCAGCGAGGCGAGACAATAGAATAAAAAAATGTCTAGAAGTACTGAGACCATATGATTTCTGTAGGATTCAATACTGAATTTGAGAACTAAGTACAGATGGCGCTATCCAATAGCGCCATTTCTTAGCGCAAAAGTAGTAGATTTTAAATTCAAAAACTTACATAAGATCAAGTTCTTTACCCCCCTCCCCTATAGTAAGAATTAGTAATATTGAGCTTATACCCCCCCCCCCCCCCCCCCCCTTAAATGCCTTACGTAATTTATGAATGACCCCTAAGCTATCGAGTAATAATGATAATATTTATTTCCGTTAAACCTTAACATGGTAATCGGATAGCTCATAAAAATGTTACATCGCTTATAAACTAGATACATAAACAGTTCTTATCTCTTGGAGCTGGCCACACATATGATTGGTAATAACAATAATAATAAACAATGAATAAATAAGTGCTAGATATATGTATATAAATTATAATCGGCCGGAGGGAAGGGGGATCAGAGGAGGGGGGCTCAACTCAAAAAACCTAATGAATCTATCGACACAAAATTTAGTGCAAGGATTATATAGCCCCTATATAAGTCAACTATCGATGTTTAGCCCAAACGGTCGAATGGTTTTGGAGGGAGAGCGAAAACTGTAATGATTTCGTACTGGGGAAGTACATTGCCGGTGATTCACGAATTACTTTTTTTTTTGTGTAAAGTGTGTGGTTTCTCAGTTATAACCAGGAGCGTACAGTCGTTCTAAGGTCCTCCTCCTATAGGGAACCCTTGTAGCGAGGTTGGAAGGAGCGTTAGGTTGCTAGCCAACCTGTTACCTCTACCTTCCTATAGGGAACGCGGAGGGTATGCTTGCTTGTCTTCTGAGCTCAAGAACGTGGGTTCGAAACCCGACCGAGGCCCTTAGTTTATTTTATCTGGGAGGTAAAATAAACTTAAGCACGCCATCCTTCGGATAGGACGTTAAGCGATTGTCCCGAGCCTGTACGATGTCAGGTACTCGTTAAAGACCCCTGTCCTAGGCGAATAAAAATTTAGGCTTAGGCAAAATTTATGACTCCCATAGTAGAGTCGGGCTCATGTCCACCAGAGTGACGAAAGAGCGCTCTGGTAGTAGGCGATATGACCTCGTAGTTAAAGCCCGGGCATGAGTCATAAAACCTAACCTAACCTATAGGGAACCCTTGTACCGAGGTTCGAAGGAGCGTTGTTGCTAACCAACCTGTTACCTCTACCCTCCTATAGGGAACCCTTGTAGCGAGGTTGGAAGGAGCGTTAGGTTGCTAACCAACCTGTTACCTCTACCCTCCTATAGGGAACCCTTGTACCGAGTTTCGAAGGAGCGTTGTTGCTAACCAACCTGTTTCCTCTACCCTTCTTAGTTATGTATACTGGATCTTGCGTGTTTCATCTTGATTTCACCCTAATTGTTCGCTGGTTTATTTTAATAGAACAGTCCCCAATGTTTCTACCGGAATAACAAGTTTTCATACCTTTTTCTTGTTACAATTTGATGTCTTTCAATCATTTTTTCAGATATATTATGATAATATATGTTGTTTTTATAATGTTTGATATATAGTATATATATTTTTTTCTTTTTTTTTATAAATTTAAACATTAAAAAATTTTTTATGAAGTTTTATTTTTTAATTATTGAAATTTTCTCTCCTTACAAGAGGGCGCAAGGTAGATTTTCGCCTAGGGCACTGATCTATGTTGCGGCGGGGCTGGTTGTGGAAATCGCTTTCTGATCAGCGAATACAAAAAATATTTTAAATGTTATCGCTAGTTTTGTGGGAATTAAATTTGTTTTAACCCTCCTACGATTGAGTGGTTTACAAACGCTCGCACCCCAAATTTGAATTTGATTATTTCATGATTTATTACTTTAAAAAAAAAAAATTTTACATTATATTTATCTTATAGGGTTAGTAAAGGTTCAAATATATTTTTTTAAATAATAATAATAACCTTATATATTTTTTTCCCATTTATTTTTTTTCATTTTTGCAACCTAGCAAATGTAACAATTTTGGGAGAACTCGAGTGCCTAGGAACAACCCTGTCTGCTGCAGCTGATGTTTTTCTTTGACTCAATTTATTTTTAATTAAAGAATTAAATCCTTTAACTTTCCACAACACGAAGCAGCTACCATAGCTGTACTCACTCGTAATCAATGTAGTGCCATTAAGATTAAAGAAAACTACAGTAAGCGTTCTTTAAACCTCCTGACTCACGAATGTTGCGACCATAATACATTGCGAAAACGAAGGTTAGATTCTTTAGGTAAAAAACAATTAGGGAGATTTTAAAAGAAATTCAACAAAATAGGAGAGTTGGACGTTTTTTGAGTTGATTGTTATGACTCATGGCCGGTCATATGGCCTACTACCAAGGCGCTCTTTCGTCACTCTGGTGGACATGAGCCCGACTCTAGTTGGACCTTCTGATTTTTACTTTCATGAACTGAAGGAACAAATGGAAGTATGATGATAAGGTCGAAAAAATGGTTTCCGAGATAAGATATCTAATCGTATGATCGTCCTACCCTCAAAACATATTTTAAAAAGTTTTTTTTTTCCGCATGGCGGCTCTGGTGTGTCTGTAGACTTTTCTTTCTTTCGCGATAACTTCTGCAAAAATGGATCGATATTAAATTTTTTTTCTTTCGTTTTTGTGTGAACTATTAATTTTATTGTCAATCAGATCAGCTGCTTTGGAAATATGCACATATTTTGTACTTATAATTTTTTTATATTAATACTTTGAAAATAGATTCCTTGTAACATGGCAGTTTTGTATGGCTCTGTCTCTCCATATTGATATTTAGACATGATGACTAATCTAATAGTTTCATGCCGCTCGACCCTGACTCAGAAAATTAATCCAGATAAAATTACTACAAATTATTTTTTTAATTGATTTCCCTTAAATAATTTCAATAATAATTTTCATATTTCTTACTTTTTCTTATTTATTCTCTGTATTCTATTTTGTTTGTATGTATAAATACATTTTACCTATGAATTTGCTACCTTATTGGCCTGTGTATACACAAATTTTCACATTTCAGTTGGTAAACACCATTCCTGTCCTCTATTTTTATTCACCCTTTGATTTGTTTAAATGTTGGTTTACCGTGTTGTGTACCCTACTTTGAAACCTTCCCTCTTAATCGTGTTACTTATCTGTTCTGAAATTTGTCCGTAATAGGGTAGGCTAACCCAAACTCCCTCTTCCAAACAAACAGCTGATTATTACTATTTAGTGGGCAGAGAGGAGTTTGAGTTAAGATGGTTTGCCTCAGAGATAGATGTGATGGTTGGAGAGAGAGAGAGACCGAGTGTGAGGTTCGTCCCTCCTTTTCCTCACCTGCCCTGCTCCCTTCTTCACCTACAAAAAATTTCTTTGGTATGTGTCCTCTCCCCTGTGTTCCCACCATTATTCATTGTTCACTGGTTCTCAACTTGAGTCTTTAGTATAAATCGAGCACCGATCCATTCGGCCGTTCGAAAATACACTGGTTGTGCCACCTCACCGTTGTCAATGGTTATATTTTGGGACGAATTTTTAGGGTTTGATAGGAAATTAAATTCTAAGCGGAACATTTCCTGTGAACATCAGTCCATAGGCATCGTTTCTGAGTTATATGTGAGTAATATCGTTCAGTTGAATGAACTGGTTCGGTCGTTCAAGTTCAATGAAAAGACCTAGTTTTCTTCGTGAGTTCTCCATAAGTTAACTTAATTACACATCTCGTTCAGAACGATTTAGCTAGTTCATCTTTGATTTAGTTCACTGAGCAGTTTACCATAACAGGTGATTCCATACTTCACCGGTGGAGCAGGAAATTTGAATTGCAATATATGTTGACCTGAGTAATATTTAATTGAACTAGTTCGTTCGTAAACGACGTGATTGAAGCTCTCCAGTCTGATCGACGCTTCTCAGCTCCTTTGAAAGATGATAATAATTACCTTTTTACATTTCTGTTATTGCGAACATTGTACGTTCCTGACTTCGTTCTTCAGTGATGATATGTCCTGACCAATTTTTAAAAAATACTTAAAATCGTCAACAATTTTTATAAAATCCTAATTTATTTCACAATTATTGTAAGTTTTGAACCCTGTCGACTTCTAATCCTGAAAATAGGATTAGCTCAAAAAAACAATTCTTTAGTCAAGCTCCATTTTGCCCAGTTGAGCATCATTCCGATGTCTTGGGCACAGAAATTCGCTCATTTAAAAAATAAAATTTAATTAAAAACACTTCCTTCTGATAATTTACCCTAATGAATTTTTCATTTTCAGAAGTATAATATTATTCTCATAGAAATAAAATATGTTGTCTTCCCACTGTTTTATTTTTGACCAGAACCGTTTTCAACACAACAGCGTCATCATCAGTGTCACATCTCACTGGTACAGCGTAGTCCTTTAGCCTTTTACGATTCTATGAGAAATCTCATCCCACATCTTACTATCAGTATAATATTATTATACTTATAATGTGAATTGTAATTATTATATTATGGTATTATAATTTGTATGACATATTCTATTACTAGCTTAAACGGAAATAAATTATATTATTGTTAATGACATAGAGTATGGAGTTACATTAATTATGAAAACAAAAACGGACTAATTACAATTTATTTGTGACTCATGCCTGGGCTTCAACTAACATGGTTAAATGTCCAATTTGTGGTGTTCTAAGCAGCTCTGAAATGTCGAGTTTTGTAAAGTTTATGGCAGTTATTCTCACTTTAATGGTTTCAAAGCCAGAAAACTTCAAGTGGAAAACAATCCATTTGTAGGGCCCATATTCATTGCACTTTCTTGTCTAGAATATAGTTTTAAATACAACTTTCCTGCACATACATTTTCTTATTTGACTAACACACATTTGTATATTTTACACATTTGTCTGTTTAATTTCTTTATTGTATATATTGTATATTTATTTAATTTTTTTTTTTTTCCTTACCTCATTATACATTTGTAAATTTTAATAAACATTCTTGGTTTTGAAAATAAAAACAAATTATTACTTTTGTCTAATATACATTTGTTTATTACACTTACTCTGCTGACCGTACCATGTACTTATTTTACCGTTTGTGTATTTGATACTTCCCCAGTTATAGGAAGTATAGAGAAAGTTACGTAATCGGTTAGAAATTCATTGTTGATCAGAGCCCTGATTCCAGAAACTAAAGAACGAAAAGTCGTCGGTGAATCACCGATAGTATATTTCCCCAGAACGAATTAGTCGATCAACTTTTCGTTAAATTTAGTATGAGGATTACATAGAGGCTCCTTAATCCTCATACTAAATTTTGTGTGGATAAATTCCTTACAACGGCAGTTATTATAGTATTTGAGTTGAGCCATTTCCCTAATCCTCCCCTCCCCTTTGACTGAAAATTGATAGGTGTTTTCCTTGTGAGGTTTTGGTCTCACATATAAAATTTCGTGCTGATATATTCATTCTTTCGGTAATTATTAGATTTTTTATGTTAAGCCTCCCTAATCCCCCATTCCCTTTGGTCGATTTGACTGAAAAACAATATGTGTCGTCGTTAGAAGGTTCTGGATTCACATATGAAATTTCGTGTCGATACATTCAATCTATCGGGGAGACACGTATTTTTTTCTTTATTTTTTTTCTTTCATATTTGTAATCTAAAGGTCGGAAAACATGAAATTTCGTTGAAAACTCCGCATTGCAAATTTATTATAATGATTCAGAAGCCCCTTTGTAATTCAACTATATTTTTTTAGCCCAAACCGTCGATTGGTTTTGGAAGGAGAGCGAAAACGTAATTGATTAATTCGTTTAGGGATGTAAATTGCCGGTGTTTCGCCAGCGATTTTTTTTTCTATTCATTTTGTCTAATGTGCATTGATAAATAAAACATACTTATTTTTTAAAATATTGTCTATTCCATTATTAAAAATACATAAATCAACTATCGTCAGGTTTAGTTACAACTAAGACCAGGTCAGAGTTTATAACTAAATTGTTAGTTGTTGAAGTTTGTTTTATTTATTTATTACAACTTTATTAACTTTAGAAGTTGTAATACATATTGGTTTATTCAACTTTTTTTATAGTTATATATATTATTTTTTATATAATTTACAATTGTAAGGATATACATTTCCATAGGGTGTTTCCTAGAGTGTACAGTTCTTAGTTGTGTTGGCTTGTATAGGCTCGAGGGGTGGTTTGCTAGCGTCCCCAGGCATGTTGCTATGACAACCCCTCCCCCTCTCTCTGCCCCCTTCCATCTGTCTGTCTGTTTGCACCCAACGCCCCGCCGAAAACATTTTGAAATATCTCTCACATCAAATATATTTAATACAAGAGGCTCGGCCGCGGGGCACAGTTTGCTTGCATTTACCTGCGCAGTTACTAAACATTTTGTTATTAAAAGTCTTCCGTGAATAACGGGTTGATTAATTCATAATTCTATATATATAATAATCTTTATTCCATTTGAAATAAAATACATTTCATTGGAAGGAGTTCAGCCAGACTTCTTAAATAAAATTGAAAATATACAAAAAAGAATATAATATAAAGTGTATCAGCTACAGTGAAAAAAATAAATGAAAATTGACATAGTAAAGTATTGAGATGAAATAATTATATTCAAAAAATTAAATGGATAAATATGGAAATACAAATTAAAAAATTGCGTCCTTTTGAATTTTGAAATAAGACAATCAATAATAATATTAAAAACTATATTACAATTAATCCTGAGATTAGAAAAAAATAAAAAACACGTTCACAGAAAAATTGAAAAACGAAAGAATGAAACTTTATTGCTTATACAGATACAAATCTCTTAGCAATGGTTGACCTTACTGGTCCTCACATAAATGTAATATACATATACATACACATATATACACATACATACATAATTTGTCTCTTTATCTTAGGACAATCTACTTCCGGATAAATTAGAACTTTGAAAAATATTATTATCTAGAGTATTAAGTTCGTATTTACATATATAGTGGGCTGGTGTTTTACACCTAGGGACCAGGGACCTAAGCATCCAATGCTCTTATCCCTTCCTTGGAAGCGCTGGGTTTCCACCTTATTTCCTTATTTTGTTATCTGTATGTTATACTACCTAAACCAAGTCCTTCATGAAGGACCCAGTCTCCCAGTTTCCTTAATGAACCTGAGAATGCTCCCGTGGTCCAATCTTCTAAAATCCTCTGGGATTACATCTTTGCCAAAGATGTGGAATCTCGTCCGCACGTATCCCAACCATATTCCCAGGAAGTGTGCCGCCGTCTCGTCTGCTTCTCCACATCTGTCACAGGTGGGACTGTCCTTGACTTCTACAGTGTGTGTCTATTAAACGGACCGAGTCCTGTGAGAACTCCAGATAGTTGCAGCTCTTTTGCTTTTGAGTTCAGGATCTCATCCTTCTTCCCTCCAAAATCAATCGACCATTTAGCCCAAAAATTAATAGTTGACTTACACTCGGATTTTTTAATCCTGATACTAAATTTTGTGTCGATACATACATTCATTCCCATTTCGCTGAAAATTATATGGTGTCGTTCTTATGGGAATTTCTATGTAAATATCAAATTTCATGTCGACACATTCTTTACATCGACAGTTATACGAGTTTTCGTGTCCCCTCCCCCCTTTCCTTCGGCCGATCTTGCTGGAAATCAATATATGTCGTCCTTATGGGGTTCTGGATGCACTTGGGTAATTCCACACCAACTCAGCATGACCCACCGATTTTTTTAATGAAAAACTAATGTCATTTTTGGATTCCTCATCCAAAAATAAGCTTAAATACAGATTTTCAGCCTTTTTCGATCGATCTTTTTTTCTACAGAAGGAAAACATTTTGTTGTCTTTTTTCGAGTTTTTCAAAATACTATTTTTAATTTTTTGATTTTAACTATCAATATCGGCTGAAAAAAATATGTTTTACAGATGATTTCAATCGGAAATTTTCTGCAGATTTCGAAACTTTTAACGAAAATATAAAAAAAATTGACCTTTTCACTGAAAATGGCAATTTATCATTTTTTTCATGATTTTTTTTCGACATGTTAGTACACCTATTTTTCATCCGTAACACAGAGAAATTGTTGTTCGGGAGTTGAATTTTCATTAAAAAAATGTTTCGATCTGGTGAAAACATGTTTATGAACTGTACAGTTTTATATATATATATATAGGTTATAAAATTTCTTGTCGACACTTTCATTCTATCGGAAAATTCAAGACCCAATGAGGAAAACATGCATTAATTGTCCAAAAAATCGGTCGAAAGGAAAGTGGGAATAGAAGGGGCTCAACTCAAAATCCCTGTATGGAGTGAATGTATCGATACGAAATTTAGTGTGAGGATTCAGTCACTGTGTAAGTCAACGAGTGATTTTTAGTCATAACGATCGATTGGTTGAGAGGGAGAGCGAAATCGTAATTGATTAGTTCCTACTGGGGAAGTAAGCCTGCGATTCATCGTCTTTTTACTTCCCCAGCTCGGGGAAGTTATGTAATCGGTCAGAAATTCGAATTTGAGTTTTCACCGGAATATCATGTTTTCCGACCGATTCCAAAAATGAAAAAAAAAATGTTCTGTCGGTGTCTGGTGAACATGATTACTCCTAATAGTATTACCTAAACTTGGAAAATTAAATGAGTTCTATGAAGCCATGCTTGGCCTTGGACTAGAAGATTCGAATTTCAAAATAGTACGATGTCAGGTACTCGTTAAGGACCCCTAAATGGATAAAAAGTTAGGGTAGGCAATATTTAGGACTCCCATAGTAGAGTCGGCTTCATGTGCAGTGACGAAGAGTACTCTGGTAGTAGGTGATATTATGACCTTGTAGTTAAAGCTCGAGCATGTGTCATAATAACTAACTATATAATATATATTGAACATATTACATATTAATTATAAAAAGGATATGAGCCTCAGTGACGCTAAATAACTTTTCATATATTTTGCATTATACCCTGGCGCCATAATAACCGTAAATTGAAGGATTTAACTATAATTCCACATTCCGCCATTACACATGACAACAGCATTAGATCGCTAGAGTCTTATCAGCTGGTCCAAGAGAACATGCTCACTATACACTGCCTTGCATATCCATCCCCATTTCCTCAAACTAGCAGATTCACCCGGTTTTGCCCGTTCAAATGTAAAATATACAGAAATTTAATTTTTGAGGTATATACCCTGATTATTTACCCGGGTATTTATGATCTGGCTTACAGATATCAGAACTAATTAATTATAATTAATTAGTGTCATTATTAGTCTGAGATAAAAGAATTATTAGAATATTAGCAGGTTATCCGGAGTAATTTTAAGCAAGTTAGTAACTTTATACAGGTTAATAACTTGAAACATTTTAGTAACATTAAATAGGTTAGTAATGACTTAATGAATCAACTTTGATGAAATTTCGTTTGTAGGATCCTTTTAAGCCCGATTGAGTCGTAGGCTAACCACCGGCCTCAAAATCATTTTTGTTTAAAGTTACTTACCTGCTTAAAGTTACTCCGGGCGAAGCCGGATAACCTGCTAATATTCTAATAATTCTTTTATCTCAGACTAATAATGAACCTAATAATTAATTAGTTCTATGATATATGTAAGCCAGATCATAAATACCCTGGTTAATACTCAGGGTATTTACCTCGAAATTTAAATTGCTGTATATTTAACATTTCAAGGATCAAGACCAGGTGAACCTGCTAGTTTGAGGTAATGTGGGCAGTTGATATGTAGTGAGCATGTTCTCTTCTACTAGCTGATAATAAATAAGACCCTAGCGATCTAATTAAATGCTGTTTTCGTGTGTAATGGCGGAATGTGGAATTATAGTTAAATTCTTAGGCCAGGGTATAATGCAATATATATGAGGAGTTTGGAGCCAGAGCGGACCAACTGGTTGAAACTGAACAGGGAGAAAATGGCAATTGAAAATTGAGTACATTTTGTTTATCTCCATAAATGGTCCCCAAATATTTATTTATATTTGAAGTTTTAGAATAGTATTGGATGAGTGATCCCTTTTTGTGTTCTATAAAGTTTTTGAAGGCCGTATGATCCATTGTGACTTTGAAAATATATGCACAAAATATTTGTGGACTAAACTTAAAGTGCTGCTATCTATCACTGAAGTGAAGAAACTAAGTGATCCACACTGGTTTTGAAAAAAGGGAACCTATGCCAACATCAGGATGGTAATAACTCATTTCCCGAAAAATTGTGGGTTGGTCCGCTCTGGCTCCAAACTCCTCATATGAAAAGTTATTTAGCGTCATGGAAGCTCATATTCCTTTTATAATTAATGTATAATATATAGTTAGTTTGTTATTATGACTCTTGCTCGGGCTTTAACTACCAAGGTCATATCGCCTACTACCAGAGCGCTCTTTCGTTACACTATTGCTTTCTGTTTCTATTAAAGAGCTGTCCATATTTTTTTAAATATTATTTGTATATTTTTATTTAGTTATTATACTACTTACCTGTTATTATTACATTTTTTTTCTTTTCTTTTATGTAACTATAAGAATGTGTATTTTGTAAAAAAAAAAAAATTCATTGCCATAATGATTGTACTTTTAAGTGCAATAAACATTTTATCTATCTGTTATTAATTTTGTTATGATTGGTTGGTTGATAGATGTATTAAGGTGTTCGACTTTCTGGTCATTACACCTCGTGCTGCTATGATTGTCTTTTCTAAAATTATTTTTGTTTTTCAGACTAGTGGGAGTCTGCGGATGTTTGAACTGACTGACTGACTTCGTTCAAAATTTTGAAAAAACACTTCAAGAAAAAAAGGGACCTACCATTTTCCCTTATGGCGGTCTGTCTGCCTATTTCAGGTAATTATAACACTTATTGTGATTAATCCATTACAAAATATAAAGAAAAACGTATGATTTTCAAAAAAATATCTTCAGCCATGACTTAACAACAGAGGGGGTTAACACACAAAAAAAAAAAACATTAACTGCCTATGTAATGAATGTACTACCAACATGAAATTTCATATTTAAAGTCAAAACCCCATGAAGGCAATATTTGTTAAATTCCAGTGAAATCGGCCAATGGAAAGAGGGCGATTCGGGGGGGAAGGGGGCTAAATTCAAAAACCCCAATAACCGCTGATGTAATGAATTTATCGACACAAAATTTACTATGTGAATTTAGAAGCCCCTATATAATGTAATTCATCTTTCAAATATTGGAGCAAACGGACGAATGGTTTTGGAAGGGGGCGAAAACTAGATTAATTAATTTGTTCTGGGGATGTACATTGCCGGTGATTCACCGACTTTTTTTTCGTGTAAAATGTTCGTTGTTTTAGTAAGAACGAAGAAATATCCACTATTTTCCACATATTTTATACCTATAACCATATCGTGTACGTATGTTAAAGAACTTACTGCCAATTCTGAAATTTTTGATTGTATAAATTATTCTTCATTTTTGAACTCGGGAGTGTGGGAGACTCGAAAACATTAAATTTCTGGTTAATTTTAAATTAATTTTTTTTTTTTTATCTTGAGAAATGTAATTTGAACACGCTCATACCGTTGGCTCAATTTTAAAAGCTGACTGGTAGGAGAAAGCATTTATTTTCGTCACTGCACAAAAAAGATGAAACTATTAGCAATTCATCGAGTCATCTACATCGATATTAACAGAATAAATCAATTTTCAGACGCTCCAGGAACCCTCTTGTTTTCCTTTTGTATTCAAAAAATATCTGCTCCTTCCTTTACCGGATACTCAGGAGACCAAAATAAGAGAATAATGTTTCAGTAAGTCTAGCATCTTATTCCAAATTATCGGCCGAAGCCATGTTTTTTTACACTTTGCCATGTAAATCTTTTCATATTCGTCTGATCAAAAAATGTTAACAAAACAAAAGATGTAGAGAATTACATTTCTCAATAAGGCTGTCAAACCTGTAGGTAGGTCCAACTATAAACTCAATTTTTTATTATTGTTTTGATTGGAAGAGTTAAATAATTAAATGAAAAGTTGATTTAGCCGACTAACTCCTCAGGTTTTCTTTAGTTAATAGTATGGTAATAGGATACGTCATAAGAATTTATACATTAAGACAGCTTATAAATTAGATTTATAACTACTTGAGATTAGTAGTAATAACAAAACTATTTTTAAAAAAAAATTAAATTAAATTGATAAAAACTAAATAAATAAGTAGGTACTTAAAAATATATGAGTTCAAAAAAAATATTAATACATAGATACATTTATAATAAGTAGATACATTTTTCAATTCATAAAAATTAAGATAACTATATTTTTTAAAACTCTTCGGAAGGGTCTTCGGATGTGCGAGATATAGAAAAGAAATAGAAAACAATTTAACTATAACAATGAATAAAAAAATTAAACATATATATATATTAATCAATTATACATGATTAAATAAAAAAGTCTAAATGAATAAACAAAAAATATATAAATGAATAAATAGATCCATAAAATACGAATAAGAAATATACAAAATTTGTTTAATTAATTTATTTAATATTTATTTATAATAATGTTTTTAAATAATGCTTTATTTTTTCTGAAGATAATAATAATAAATAAAATAAATAATAAAAATACATTAAATAATATACAAAGAGAAATAGAATAAATTAGTACACAAGTAGTGAAAATTAAACATATCGTACATTCGACTGACCTTTAAGGTGTGGAAGAACTCTGCCCAAAAAATAAAAATGAATGCTTTGTATCAAACAATGTTTTTGGATACGAAACAAGATTTTTTATTGTGATTATTTTATTCTTTTTGAACAGTGAGAATAAAATTCAGTTCCCGTGTAAAGGGTTTCCTCAAACATAAACATTTTTAGTTGAAGTTCAAATTTTTTTTATTGTACGAGATCTATTGACGAATCTATTCAAGACATTAAAAGAATTAATTCCTTTATGAGTTATACTTTTTTCAAAAAGAGAAGGGCAATGTTTAATTATTCGAAATTCTTCTTTCTTCCTGGTATCGTAATCATTATATCGTAAATCGTATTGTTGAGAGGGAAAATATTTTTGTTTTGCCTAATAACCATAAATGTTTCAAATATAAACAGCGAAGGCAAAGGCAGGATTTTAAGTTGTTTAAATATTTCTCTGCAGCTTGTTCTTTGAGTAATATTGTTTATAATTCTTAATGCTTTTTTTTGAAGTTTGAAAATATTAATACTCGAGCTACATGCACCCCAATGTATTAAACCGTAACTGATTATGGAATGAAAATGGGTGTAATATAAAGTAGTTAACGTTTCCTTTAGCACGATCTTTCTAAGATTTCGAAGTAAGAACAAACGGAACTCAGTTTCTTACCGATAATAGCCATATGTTCATCCCATGTTAGTTTCGTATCAATATGGAGACCTAGGAATTTAATTTTATCTTTGAATGAATGATAAGAAAGAGTATCAACAGTTAATGGTTGTTTCCCTTCTGGCAATTTATTCGTAATTTTGAAGTTTAAAATAGTTGTTTTAGACGCATTTAACATTAAATCATTGAAGAGAAGCCATTCGTTTCAAGAGCTTTTGGATATGGATTTATTGAGAGAGGTGGGATTATCTGCAGTATCCTTTGAGCTACAGGTTTTTTTACTTCCCCAGCTACACAAAGTATAGGAGAAGTTATGTAATCAGTCAGAAATTCTATGTTGAGTTTTCACCGGATTTTCGATACTCTGGATACCAAAAATATAAAAAAGTTTCCTGTCTGTGTGTGTGAGTATGTGTGAACACGATAACTCCTGGTAGAATGAATGTATCGACACACAATTTTATATGTATCCAGAAGGCGACACCTATTAATTTTTAATCCAAACGGTCGATTGGTTTGTCAGGGAGAGTGAAAACTTGATTGATTAATTCGTTCTCAGGAAGTATGATTTGTATCTTCTTAATTTGTCAATTTAAAACTTATCTCCTATTTATATTCCTCTATTTAATGTGGCTTAATACATATTTTTTGTTCACCTTATTCCCTTTTATCCGGACGGTATTTAGTCCCTTCTATCTAGACTGTACTCAGTTCCTACTACGGAGGCTGTATTTCTCCCATTCTAATCCGATCCGATACTTAGCCCCTTCAAGACTGTATTTATTCTCTCCTACTGAGATTGGAGGTAACTTATCCCCTTCTCTCAAAATAGTCTGGTCCAAATTCCCTTCTATCAAGACTACTTACTTCCTCCTACCGAGACTATAGATTCTTATCCCCTTCTCTCCAGACGGTCCGGTCCAAAGTCCCTTCTATCAAGACTATACTACTCCTCCCTCCTACCGAGACTATAGATTCTTATCCCTTCTCTACAGACAGTCCGGTTCAAAGTCCCTTCTATCAAGACTATACTACTCCCTCCTACCGAGACTATAGATTCTTATCCCTTCTCTCCAGACGGTCCGGTCCAAAGTCCCTTCTATCAAGACTATACTACTCCCTCCTAGCGAGACTATAGATTCTTATCCCTTCTCTCCAGACAGTCCGGTCCAAAGTCCCTTCTATCAAGACTATACTACTCCCTCCTACCGAGACTATAGATTCTTATCCCCTTCTCTCCAGATGGTCCGGTCCCCTGTGCTCCGCTCCGCCCCTTTCCTTGGCTGCTTCGTCCCCTATCGACCCACCACCTGGTTGTCTTCCAGAGTCGCTCGACTCCCCCGGCTCACTCTCCCATCAGGGGCATGCGCTAAATCTAACTGTTGCTTCCCCTAACTCGTATAATTGCCTTCCTACTTTGAAAGCTTGGGTTCAAATTCCGAGGTAGCTGGTTACTTTTATCATAGTACAACTTTTAGCCTTGGAAATCGGCTCAACTCCTATGTATTTAAAAAAAATACTATTAATATTTAATAATGGTAAATATAAACAGTAAGTAACCCATCAAAACAATCGGAAATTATTAAACAGTAATAATAATATAACAGTTCGTCCATCAAGACAGTTTTTTGGCAAATAAGTTACAACTTTTAACTGACAAGTTTAAAAAACGTTTTACTTCCTCAGCTATACGAAGTTTAGGGGAATTTATGTAATCGGTTTTCAAGGGAAATATGTACATGTTTTTCGGCCCCCTGTGTGTATGTGTGTGTCTGTGAACCCGATAACTCCTGATAGAATGAAAGTACCGACACCAAATTTTATATGTGTCTCCAGAACCCTCTGAGGACGACTCCTACTGATTCTAAGCCAAATCGGCCCATAGGAATGGGGGGATTAGAAGGAAGGCTTAACACAAATCTCTAATAACTTCCGTTATAATGGATGTATTAACAAGAAATTTCATATGTGTATTCAAATCCCTATAAGGACACCTATTAATTTTCCGCAAATTCGGTCAAAGGGAAGGGGGGGGGGGGGTGGGGGGGGACGAGAGAACGAGGGTTCGACTTAAATACGCTTATATCTGCCGATGTAATGAATGTACCGACACACAATTTTGTATGAGGATTCAGAAGCCACTATGTAAGTCAAATATTGAGTTTTAGCCCTAATGGTGGATTAGCTTTGAAAGGAGAGCGAAAACGTAATTGAGTAATTCTTTCTAAGGAAGTACAAAATCGGTGATTCACTGAAATACATATATCTTTTTATACAATACTACATATTATCTCTATGTTCAATTAAGGTTTTTCAGATTATTTTACGATACTATCAGCTATATACAGAAAAGTAATAATATAAAACATTTAGCAGGAATAATATAGTAAATAAAAGTAATTAGTAGTATAAAATAAGATTCATAAAGATAATTTAACGTTGTTTTTGTGGAAGAGAAACATGAAATTATATTATATTTCTATATGTATTATATTTCAATATGCTTTTTATTCTTTGTTGGAACTATATAACATAAATTTATTTACCAGACAGTTACGTGCCGGACCTGCTTAAAGTTACTAACCGGGCAACGGCTGAGGTGCCTGCTAGTAAAGGATATATTTCACAGATAATCCCCCGACGGTGCTACATAGGAGTCATTATATTCCATTTGTTGTATATAACATAATAGAATCTGAATAGGGATGCACATTTCGGTTCTTAGAAGTGCAGTTTGTAAAGTAAACTATTCCTATTATACATCATAATAATATAAAGATATTAACTAATAGAAATAAATACATAAAAATATAATGAATATAATAATAATATGAATGAGAATATAACACCGTTGACGTATGTTATTGTCTTAAGTGTTTGGCCCTACAGCCTATTCACTTAAAAAACTTCAAAATTATAATAATATGAAAATAAATACATTTAAAAATAATAATAAATATAAAAGGGGCACCGGAAGCATAGATGTGACCAAGGTCGATTTGCACCGGGCCGAGGTTTTTTTAAAATATTCTATGGGAATGTTGGATATAAAATTATGTATACACTGAAATTAACAAGAAAACTTTAATTACATACAAAGTATTTATTCACATTGAAAATAAGGATTTAAAATTTCATTAAAATAGATTCACTGACAGCCGTTTTTAGCGAACCGATAACAAGAATACCCAATAAAATTATAAATTAATTGTGGAATTGTTTCTAATACATCACAGGAGTGACTAAAAGAATGTTGGGCCTTTCAGCATAAATATTTGAATTAAAAGCGAATGAGACCACAAACAAGCCAGTTACTCTTCTGTTCATTGGAATTCTCTATTTAGTTATTTCAAATGGAGCAATAGTGGCAAGAGACCACAAACAAGCCAGTTACTCTTCTGTTCATTGGAATTCTCTATTTAGTTATTTGAAATGGAGCAATAGTGGCAAGAGACCACAAACAAGCCAGTTACTCTTCTGTTCATTGGAATTCTCTATTTAGTTATTTCAAATGGAGCAATAGTGGCAAGAGACCACAAACAACCCAATTAGTTACACTTCCGTTCATTGGATATTTTTAGTTATTTGAAATGGAGCAATAGTGGCAAGAGACCACAAACAAGCCAGTTACTCTTCTGTTCATTGGAATTCTCTATTTAGTTATTTCAAATGGAGCAATAGTGGCAAGAGACCACAAACAACCCAATTAGTTACACTTCCGTTCATTGGATATTTTTAGTTATTTGAAATGGAGCAATAGTGACAAGAGACCACAAACAAGCCAGTTACTCTTCTGTTCATTGGAATTCTCTATTTAGTTATTTCAAATGGAGCAATAGTGGCAAGAGACCACAAACAACCCAATTAGTTACACTTCCGTTCATTGGATATTTTTAGTTATTTGAAATGGAGCAATAGTGACAAGAGACCACAAACAAGCCAGTTACTCTTCTGTTCATTGGAATTCTCTATTTAGTTATTTCAAATGGAGCAATAGTGGCAAGAGACCACAAACAACCCAATTAGTTACACTTCCGTTTATTGGATATTTTTAGTTATTTCAAATGGAGCAATAGTGACAAAAAGCCACAAACAAGCCAGTTATATTTACTTTAGTTCATTGGACACTCTATTTAGTTATTTCAAATGGAGCAATAGTGGCAAGAGACCACAGACAACCCAATTAGTTACACTTCCGTTTATTGCATATTTTTAGTTATTTGAAATGGAGCAATAGTGACAAAAAGCCACAAACAAGCCAGTTATATTTACTTTAGTTCATTGGACACTCTATTTAGTTATTTGAAATGGATCAGTGACAAGTGACCTCAAAAAAGCCAGTTACACTTCTGTTGCTGGTATTACTAAAGGCTCATATCGGCTCCTTACTTTGAGTAATGATTTAATTAAATAGGTTCACTTCACTCCAAGATATGAAGGGTCTGGGCCAGGAGAGGACATACAAGATGAGACCCCTAAGGAACAATAATTGTAGAATTATTCTACTACCTTCTCTCTATCTCAATGTTCTCAACAGCTTATTAAATTGGTACTATAGGGCATCAGATTTCGCTATCGATTTTCTTTTAGAAAACATTCCACAGAGAAATTTAATTTGTAATGTATATTTTTAGGAAAAACTGGAAAAATTTATTAAAATTGCACAAAGAATTGAGAGAAGAGAGACAAGAGAAATATTGGTGGAATTATAATATTGTTACCGGTGGCGCAATAAGTATTTTCATGGAAGACACTTTTGATGAAAAATGGGAGAGAAATAAATTTATCCTACTTATAAATGTGGCCATTTGTTTTATGATTAGTAAAAAAGGAATTGTGTGAGGACTATGAACCATTGTATAACTATTAGGGGCTAGGTACCTTCTGTTTTACCTCCCCACACTCCTAACTCACTCAGTGGGAGTAGCCTGCTCCCACCTATTGTTTTCTCATCTAGTATATTTGATGAGAGTTGACTGAGGAGACACCAGTGAATTACAATGTTTCTGAGTTTTGTTTTTATTTTGCAGGAATGTGGTGATGATGGCTTCACCGACACCGTCTGTCGATTCTTTGGCTGGAATCAATTCTTCAAATTTGCTCGGGGACAAGGAATACCCTTCATTTCCATACCCAAGTGACTCGCCTTTCACCGTATCGCCAACGACATCCGTCATTAGTTGTGGCAGCATCGGGAGTGGAGGCCAGTTAAACACTCGTTGCGACCTATGCCATGAAACATTTGTAAACCCTAAAGTTCTACCCTGTTTACATACATTTTGTCAGTATTGCTTGGAGAGAAACCAAGAACACATCGACAAAGTCAATTGCCCTCGCTGTCAACAAGAGTGTTCCCTCCCAGCCAAAGGTGTTGGTGCACTTCTTACAGACTTTGATGTTAAAAGGGTTATCGAATCCCTTCAGGATAAAGTTCATTGCACCAGTTGCAAGAGCAAAACCTCTGACGCCGTTGCTCGTTGTTACGACTGTAATCACTTCCTTTGTCCGAACTGCGTAATGGCGCATCAATTTATGCTCTGTTTCGAAGGTCATCGTGTTTTAACCCTACCTACGGACGTTAAAGAGGAATCCAAAAATGGGCTCATTTCACCCACGGAAAAGGTTACATGCCCGAAGCACAAAATGGAAATGTTCAAATATTTCTGCTGGACATGTAACATGGCAGTTTGTAAAGAGTGTACACTAATCGAGCATCCACCTTCTGTCCACGAATGCGAGCGTTTGAACGAGATCGGACCAAAACAGGTAGAAATCATGAATCAAACAGTACAAGAGAGCAAGTCTAAAGCGACCGACCTCAGAAACATGTTGAAAAACTTGGAACAGAGACTGCAGGATCAGTACCAGAAAGCCCAAAACGATATCAACGACACTTTTCAATTTTATCGATCCATGTTGATAGATCGTAAACAAGAACTACTCAAAGAATCGGAAAGTGTTTTTTTGGCAAAACAGATGTTACTGAATGATTATAGCAAAAAAGCACAAGAAACAGTTGACAGAATTTATCAAACTTGCGATTTTCATGAGAATCTAGCAAAACATGCGAGTCTTGTCGAGTGTTTGATTTTCAAAAAATCTATCGATTCAAGGTTACAAGAGCTCAACAATTTCAACATCGATACTAATACCGTTTGCGATCTGGAGTTTGTGTCCAATTATCAAGCTATACAGGTAGGAGTTAGGAACACATTCGGATACGTGAGATCTAGCTCCGAAGTTAATCTAGGACCGAGCAAGCAGCCGCCAATCGCTAGGCCTATAAATGGAACTAACTTGAACAGGAGTGCTGCCACAGTGAACGGGACTGGATCAGTACCCGCGATAAACAGTATACCATCAGTTAGCACCGCTTTGAATGCAATATCAGAGAGCCCATATCCTATCGGTCTTACAGCACCTTCCCACTTCGAATCTAACATCATTTCAAAAAGACTTACTTCTGTAAACTCACTTGGTCCGTTTTCTTCTTCGTCTGCTTCTTCAACAAATGATTTGAATATAAATGGTTCCAATTCTTATGAGAAGTGGTCCAACGGAGGCTCGGACCTTTATCAAAATGGAACTTCAGACCCATATTCCTCATCCATTGCCAAACATGTCGAGACAGCTTTAGAAATAAGTACGAAACTACTTTATACGTCGATTTTTCCACCCAAATCTCAAATAAAACGACAAAAAATGATATATCATTGTAAATTCGGAGAGTTTGGTGTTTTGGAAGGGCAGTTTACAGAGCCAAGTGGAGTAGCTGTCAATGCCCAAAATGACATCATTGTTGCGGATACGAACAACCATCGTATTCAAATATTTGACAAAGAGGGTAGATTCAAATTCCAGTTTGGAGAATGCGGGAAGAGAGACGGGCAGCTGCTCTACCCCAACCGAGTGGCTGTCGTCAAGACCTCTGGTGACATCATCGTCACCGAAAGATCACCAACTCATCAAATTCAAATATACAATCAGTACGGACAATTTGTACGAAAATTTGGTGCTAATATCTTACAACATCCTCGAGGTGTGACAGTGGATAGCAAAGGACGAATTGTGGTCGTCGAGTGTAAAGTAATGCGGGTAATCATCTTCGATCAATCTGGAAATGTTCTTCAAAAATTTGGGTGTTCAAAACATCTTGAATTTCCCAATGGTGTTGTCGTCAATGACAAACAAGAAATATTTATTAGTGACAACCGGGCACACTGTGTCAAAGTATTCAATTATGAAGGTATCTTTTTGCGCCAAATCGGGAGCGAAGGCGTCACGAACTATCCAATTGGTGTAGGAATCAATTCTGCTGGAGAAATACTTATTGCAGACAACCATAATAATTTTAATTTGACGATTTTCACACAAGATGGACAGCTTGTATCCGCTCTGGAGAGTAAAGTGAAGCATGCGCAGTGTTTTGATGTTGCCTTGATGGATGATGGATCCGTGGTTCTCGCAAGCAAAGATTACCGTTTGTATATTTATCGTTATGTCCAGATCCCTCCGATTGGTCTTTAAATTTTTTGTTGTATATTTACAAATACAGTTTTAAATTATATTGTATATTGAATACATGCAGAGTTTATTCAGTTTGAATACATTTTTCTGAAGAGTTTGATATTTACATTTGTTAATTTTAATTTTATAGTTGTGGCTTCGTTGTATATTTAATATTTAAGAACAAAAAAAAAAAATTGACCATTATACATGTTTAGTATAAGATCGGTTTATTCTTTTACTTCATATGATTGAGATTTAGTATTAGAGATTATTGTTCTCGTATAAGTATTGCTTACATGTGTTTTGTGTTTTTATTAAAAATATATATATATTTATAATTAAAATTAAGGCGTAAAAAGGTAATGTGTGGCCATTAAAAATTTTATTCTTAATGTCCTCCATCTCATTTTTTATTTTCTCTTTAAAAAATTATTTTTAATATTTTAGTAATAAGAATCATTATTAAATTGTAAACATGTTTTTGATCTTTAGTATCTGACCAAGGTTTTGTTTCTAACCTAATTGGCCACGTTTACGTATTTAATAATTATTTAAGTATTTTCTATGTGTAATAACAATGTTGTGACCATGATATGATGGTCCAAATCTGTTCTCTTATTTTCTACTTATATTTTATCAATCACTGAAAGAGTAAGAAAAAAAAATTCCCTCTTTCATCTAATTCTAACCTTCTCATATATATATCGGTAAAAAATAATTCATTAGTGATCAGTCAAAGACTTTTATAGCAACTTATGGACTGCACTTAACAAAAAAAATCATAAGTATTATAATAGAATATATTATAGACATTTTTGTATTTGAACATTTTTGTATTTGAACATTTTTTGAAGGAAGCATCACTGAAAACTTGAACAGTTTTTTGTGATCGGGTAGACCCTTTGTAAGAAGGGGCAATATTTTTGTATTTTTAGTATTTTACATTCTTTGTTAACATATCGATAAGTTTTTGTTAACAAATAAAAAAAATATATATTAAAAAATAATTAAATGAGAAACTAGCGGCACCAACATTGTTGAGCGATTTACGCACCTAGTCACGGTTAGTTGAGTTGTCTGGTGGATCATAGAGGAGGATTTTATCTATGTTCTCTCTATTTTGAGTATTTTATGTTTATTTCATTTATTTAGCCTTTGTCGTTAATTCTATTTATAATAAAAAAGTAAGGCATATACGAAAAAAAGACAAGCTAGACAAGGTCACTGTTGTTCTTAGATATTATAATAATATAAATATTTTGTTTCTCATTTCTTTATTTTTGTTAATTATTTTAATTCAAGACATTTATTAGTTTTGACTTTTGTATCCTTAATTTCATTTGAATTATTACTATGTTTGAAAAATTAATAAGAAAAGGATTAAGTTAAACATTTTCTTTATCTTTCCTTTTTTTAACGATCGAAGGATGTGGCTTAATTTTTTTATAAATTCTACAAATATCCTAATATTATTTTACTCTTCTTTTATTTTTTTTCTTCGTTTATTTATTTTTATATTTTTTTCATTATTAATAATCCACAGTCTAATTATTAACTAGGATTATTGATCTTACCAGTACTGATAAGCTTTTTGCATACAAATATACAGCACTTTAAAGTTTCTACTAAATCGTTTAATTCGCTACATATTTTATTTTATATATATATATATATATGTATATTTTTTTTTTTTTTTTTTTTTTCAATTTTAAAAGTATATTGTACCTACATTGACATGTGCAATTTATGTGTCTGACCATCTTCAAAAAAAAAATTGTGCAGAAAATGTATTACTTTAAAAGAGTGATTTCCAGTATTCGTTAATATATTCATCGGTTAAGCCGAAAAGCAAGGCATTTGAAGAATAATCCTGGCCAATATGTATTTTCAACTAATTCACTGTTCTTAAAATTGTAATTTGCCATGTATGCATGCTTTATGTTCCTATTCAAATTTTTGGTTTACCCAGGTGTTTCCCTACCTTTTTTCCATCACTGCCCCTTTCCTTGAGTTTCTCACAGCCCCTTCTAGTCCACAATTATAGAGACGCCCTATTTCTCAAGAGACGATACAAAATAAATAAAAGTAAATAAAAAGTTGATTGTTTAACATTGAAGAATTTAATATTATAAGCAAGGACCAACTGACATGAAGCCACTGACTACGATATTATTGGCTCCGTGGCCAATCCCCCAAGTTTAGGCTCGCACTTGTCTGGTAATGTTAGACAAGTAGTTCAAATTAGAACAATTGTTCAATTATCATTTACCTCTCTATTAATCTTGCAGCGCCCCCTGTAATGTTATCTCCCAGGTTGGCAACTACTGGTTTAACCGATCAACTTATCCGTGGATACTGCATCTCACCTAAAGCTTTACTATATGGCACATATTGTTCTGTTTTTATTATTAGTATCATTTTTGTAAACTTGATCTCTTGACCGTTTCAGTGTTTTTTTTTTATTTTTATTTATTTTTTTAATTAATGGTTTTATTCTATTCTTGTCTATTTATGTTTTTAAGTTCATTTTTTAAAATTATTATTATATTATTATTTATATCTGAAAGAATCCATTTTTTTGCAGTGTGGGTTTTTATACCTCCTCTAATTCCTTTTCTTTTTCCTGCCTCAAAACTCTAGTCATTTATTAAACTGTAAAACTAGCTTCCGGTCGATTGTTGTCTCTTCAGTACACGTGACATTAATACAAGAAACTTACCGCCATTCTAATCAATAAGAAGTACATTATTTTTTTGAAGTTGTCATATATTGCTTACATTAAATAACCATAATTGGGGAGTTACATGTTAGGTTAGTAATCGGCTCTTACGTCCTTTAGGTTTTAAAAAAATATATTAAATTCTTTGAGTTTTTCTTTTCCTTATATGCGTGAGCTGCAGGGCTATTAGCGTTTCCTCTTTCGAGTTGACATTTAGGAATGGAGGATGCGGAACGAATTTGGTGTACTTTATCTGACTAGCAGAGTGATCACAACACCAGCTTTCGTTCTAATGCCAACCGTTCTGACTACTTTCGGGTATTAATTCATTAATTTTTGATCTCACTAATTTAGTATATCTTCTATATCTGGAAAACGGGTTGCTAATATTAAATATCTCTGCAGATATTTATTGTTTTCAGGAAGTCTAATACGTTTTGTAAACGTGTTGAATTTTTGATAAATATTTCTTGGAGATTTTTGGGGATGTGATGGCGCTGTCGATATATTGTCAGCTGTTGGGGCAATCTTCTATCAGGTGGCTGACTGTGAGAGGGTCCCCATATAGGATACACCCAGGTTGTGATCCACCGATCAGCAGGTATCCATGTGGACCCTGGTGTGTCCAATGACGAGTCTTGTCAGGATCAACTTATCCCTCCTGGACAGATCCGGAGGGAAGGGCTATGGTCGGAAGTGAGGCCTGAGCCGCTGCAGTTGGGTGTCCTGTCTAGACCACTCACCTCCCCATCTCTCCAACACTACCAGGTCTTCAGGCCGGATGAGGGTATTTTCCAGATTGTCCTCCACAGCCGATGCCCTTACGGCTTCATTTCCATGAACACCAACATGTCCTGGCACCAATACGAAAACTATAAGCCTTCTTCTCTTACTCTTGAGATCCTCGCTGAGCCATACACTGTACAGCCATACTCGAGCCTACTTCTTACCAAGGCGCAGAAGACTTTCAACAGTACGCTTTGATCTGCCCCTCCTAAAGTTAAATATTGCCTTCAAGATATTCAATGCCTGTTTTCCGTTTGCCACAGCGTTATCAATATGTTCCTGCCAAGTACGTTTTCGATCTAATTCTCCCAAAATGCGAGCTGAACGTTTATAAGCAATCGTGGCCCCGTTGATGTAAATAGGAGGCTCAGGATGTTCCTTTCTTAAACGGCATCTTGTTTTTTTGGGAGGAGAATGTGAATCCCATCATAGCCGCATGGTTAGTTAGCTGATATATCAAGTCCCGTCTTGATCACTGCTAGGTCATCCACAAATAGCATCCTCTGTATATTGGTAGGGATCACGTCTGTTATATTGTTTATAGCAATTAGAAAAAGTGAACAACTTAGTACAGATCCTTGGGGTATGCCTTTATCTTTTGTATGAAGGCATGATAACGTTCCTCCTATTCTTACTCTAAACTTTTCTATTTTCAAGAAAACAACTGATGAAACTAGGTTGATGGCCTCTTACTCCGTCCCCACTGATACAACATGTCAACTATGCCGTACCTCCAAGTTGTATCATAAGCTTTTTCCAAGTCGAACATGGTGGCAACTGCATGTTCTTTATTAAGGAAATTTTTTTGGAGAATATCTTCCATATAGACTAACTAATCGATGGTTGAATGCAAATTTTCAGTCCACAATCTTCAAAACATAACTGGATGACTGCTGAAAATCTGACATAAATTGCCAAAATAATGTTCTGCTAAAAATATTTGATATGAAGAATTAATTATTTTTACAAGTTTACCTTTTTTTATTTTTATTTATTTATTTTTTGTTAAAAGATATCTTTACTTCAAATATTGTTTTTGTTGAATGTGAAAAGGGCGTATACCAGTTTTTAAAATTATTTTTTGAAAAATAATATCCATATGGTATCATTACAATGATATTAGTAATTTTTAAGACATATTCTCTCAAAAATTTTTTTTTTAATGTATAATACTCCTCAATTATAATAATTTTTGACCACTCATGAAGTAGTGTAGCCAATGAAGGACGAATTAACATGAAAAAAATAAATAAATAAAAATAGTAATAAACAGTTTACAGCTGCCGTTCCTCAAAAATCGTCAATTGTTCAAACCATTTGTACATCATATAAAACTTTAGCATTTCTTTTTTCATTTCTAGAGTTGTGTGATTAACGTAGATCTTGGGGGAGGGGATGTGGATACGGAGAAAAAAGCGAAACTAAAAACGGATGAAAATTATCAAAACATGAATATATATTTGTATCCCCCCTGTGAATATGAAGTTCGTTTGTTTTTTTTCTTTCTTTAATATACTAATGTATATGTATATACGTATGCTTTGAAATAAATTATGCTTTTTACTTGGAGGTGCATAGAAAAGCTGTGAAATACGGAATGGGTGAACCTGTTCTCATTTCGCTGTCCCTGCAGTGGTGACAGCGAGAGGGACAAGATAAGCTAATCACTATTAACATTCCATTGCAGATCTCTCCGTCAGTACCGTTTCACTCTTCGGGGAGGATGGTCAGGACCATCTCTTTTGTCAAAAACAAACATTTTACTTCAAATAGTGAAATTTGAATTCACAGAGGGGATTTAAAATTTATTTTACTCACATTATTTTTCTAAAAATGTATAGAATATGGTGGGCAATAATTCCATCAATTTTGTTTCTTTAAATTTTTTTAAAGGGAGAAAGCATTTTGAAAATATTAAAATGCTCTTTCATGTCAATTAACCTACTAGGGAACATCTAGTTTTGTACGTTAATTTAATTTTTTTCAATTAGGAATAACTTATTTCTTGAATTTCCTGCTCTTGTCCCAGTATATTTGTAGCTTTCTGTAAACAGCTCATTTTATGCTAGAAAAATCTTAAAAATTTCGAATTCCTCTTTTTAGTCTGAACGCTATAAGGTCCAATTCTGTAATGACATATAATTTTATACGAGAAGGTTCAACTTTAGTTTTAAATGTTTGTAAATAATTAGGGTTAAGTCTTGTTTGTACCTAGCATCTGTAACATAAGATAATAATTATTTAAAAAGGAGAATAATAGTAAGAGGTATCGGAGTCCTATGTTTGTTGAGGTTGTCAATGTTCATTATTGTTAGTATTAAACTCATTGTTTTTTTAACTTAAAAGTAAGAATTTAAACGTATTATATACTTGCACAAAATGCCGCGCTAATTCTGTGCTTTTTAAAGATAAATCCTACACAACTATCTGTCGATATTATTTGAAAGAAATTGTTAAATTTAAATAGTACTAACTATAAAGCATATGGAAAGACAACAATTTTTCGCTCATGTTGGTAAGACTGTTGATTTTTTCCAGGGGAGTTTTCTTCTTTTGTCAATATTTCGGGACACTTTCACGTCCCTTCTAGTCACTATGAACGACGGTTAATTAGTTCATAGTGACCAGAAGAAGGGACATGAATGTGTCCCGAAATATTATCAAAAAAGAAGACACCTGGAAAAAATCCACATTTCAACATCCCAGAGAAGTTTAAGAAACACAAGGTAAGACTGTTTTCAACATATTTGAAACCTTCGTATATTATAGTTTGTTGATTTAGTGTACCTCCATTGTCAATAGAGGTTTTGTTTTTTTTATAGCTAAAAAGTCTGAGATCTTGAAGTTTTGAGATTTTTTTTATCTTGAGAATCGTAGTATTCAATCTAAAAATTGTAAATATTTTCCCAAAACCCAAAAAGTGTGTGTTTTTTATATTTCTTAATGATAATTCAATTAACAGTTTATTTTCAAGTTTTATATATTTTTTAAAAATATGAATATTTAATGTTTTGTCTAAAAGAAGACGTATTTTCACACGTAAAAATCACCTAACTCCCATTATATTAGTCATACTTCTCTTCGATCTTTGTAATTAACGTAATCGTCATGTATGTAGTCACTGCGCATACTCAGTCTGGACCTTTCTTCATATAGTCACTCTTTTCGTGATAGGCTTTTTTTTCCCCCCATTTTATGTACATTTTCTCCACCGCAGGTCCTCCGATGTGAGGGAACGGTTTCTACTGTCCTGAACACACGTAAACTATATAGAATGCGTTTTTGAAATAAGAATACGAAAGGATTAGTCTCATATCGCCGGTCTACCTATTCGGAAGTGGCATTTTTTCCCCCTGGACCCTATATATGTACTAGTAGGTTCACCTGCGTTGCCCTAGTCTAACTTTGTTCATTACTTAAAATTGGGATTGCAGCCACCAAGGGTTGCTGGTTTTGTATAAAAGTTATAAGGGAAGGGTAAAAGATAAAATGGAACCAGGAGAGGGAACCATATTGAACATACGCAATGACCGCATACAAACCTCCATCATATCTGAAAAATTGTGCATTTAAAGAGTAAGTTCTAAGTGTAGTTAGGATAGTTTTACTTACTATTAATGTTATTTTTGAGTTGTCGTCCAAAAAAATATGTTCCACTGTTTCTATCATAATAAATTTTAGAATGTTATTTTGCTACTTAACTTTCTATTAAATAATGGTAGGTAGTTAGTCCCTTGTTAATATTTACAAGAAATGTTTGGGCCACTATACCCTATTTCCAACCTGAAAACATGTCTGTGATTGTTAAAAATGCCTTCCCTACTTTTCTCTTTCTATTAAAAATGCGAAATTGTTATGTTCACTTGTTAGAAGGCACTAAAGTAACAAATAACATCTGTCTAAGTCCACTCCGTTTGTATATGCCTATGTTGTTAAGCCTTATAGTTAATCATAATTTCCACAGTTTTTCTCTCGTGCTCATTCGATTTATCTGTTCCCACACATTTATTTATATTTTAAATATAATACATAGCATTATATACTGGAAGGATCATGAGAACATTCTGGAAAGTTTATAAGTAGTCTAGTTAGGCTCATTCAAAATATCTGTTCACACATTGATTTATTTATTAATAATTAAATCATCAGTGTTGTCTAGAAGGTGAAACTTCGTCCTTATTTCATTTATCTGTCCGGCGGTGAGCACATGTTGGGTCATAAAATTGAATTATCCAAAGTTACGGCGTCACCTTATGGACTGTAAAGTAGGCTTGAAATTAGACTTCGAAGTGTTTTGACATCGGTCTCATTCTCACCCTTTTCTTTTTTCTACACAATTTTGTCACGCTATTAAAAATTTAACTTTGAATACTAAATATGGAGTACGTTTTTGCAATTGTTGTTATAGCAGTATGTTATTGAGTGTTGCGACCAAATTATCCTAACTAAAAATAATGGAAACAAGCAGGGTATTTTTGGGATCCTTTTTTTTTTTAAGTAATTGTATTACATGTAATATTTACCATACGGTACACTCATTTTTCCTTCATTCTAATTTTTACTTGGAAGGAAGGTTTTGAAAATGTTGGAAACAGTTCTCTGCCAGCATATAGCTCCCTCTTTTACTTTTATCTTAAAAATATTTTAGTTACCTTTATTTTTTAAGCACAATTCAATGAGATTTGGTATATCGTTACATCTTTAAAAGGCTCTCTGTTTTTTATATCTTGTCTCCTCTCACACTCACAAAGTTTTATTGAAATTGGTTTCTGACACTTTGAATACCTTCCTTGTTAGTCACCAAATGTTGTTTCACGGATTTATAATGAATAGTCTTGTGATTCAGTGAATTTTCAAAATTAAAGGGCATAAGATAGAATACTTTGAAATTGTGTGTTTAATATTATTTGAATTACATATGATATTTATAATATATAAATAAATTTGCAACAAACTAAAATGCTATACAGAGAGAAGGGAGTGCTCAATTCTGTGCTTTTGTACACATTTTTGTGTAGAAGTTACTTGTTACAACATTGATTCTAAACTTGTTGTGGTAAATGGATTAATCGGCTGTTCAGTAATTTAGAAAAAAATAAAATGAAATCCAGGGTGATCTAGGGTGTATGCCTCAAATCTCAGGAACAAGATGCCATTATATTTTTTTTTTAATCCAAAAACTTTTTTTAGTAAGTGCTTATATTAAAATATAGTGATGGAGGAAGGTTGGTGTCTGGAATGTTTGTGAGAAGTTTTGACTTACCAATGACCCTGAGGTTCGTGCCATCCACCCTGGCTCTCCTTGTAGATTCATTCTCGATGCTGTTAAAAGAAAAAAAATGATGAGGATTTAAATGCTAGTCAGTAAAATCAAACAAATCTCATTCTGTTTGCCAAGTTATCTGTGTATTTTCTTTATTCCAGTTATATTTATGATAATTTTATATGGTGGTTTATACTTTAGACTAAGTGTGGTTTGATGTTTATAGTATTTATGGTTAGTTTTTTTAATATATATACCTACGTTTCACATGAGTTCCATATTCATTAGATAGTAACTTGCTTTTTTAGTATGTAGTCTAGGGTGGTCCTTATTTTTAATTGATTGTTTTTCCTTGTGTACCCCACTTTTGTTTTTCCTTATGGGAAATTAAAATATTCAAAATCTTCATTTAAAATGTAAAATTTTTGTTCCATAAAACTAAATATTAGAGTAATAAAATTAAATAAACTATTTCGCATAACTGGGAAACAAAGTCTAAATTGCTTGAATAGCTTTAATTTTTAAGCTATTTAGGAATTTTCGTATCTCATGTGAAGGGACAAAAGTGGGATACATTCAAAGAAATATTTCAATGTTTTTTTACTCATAAATAAGGACCACTTCATGTATTCGTTTGAGAGAATATTTTTGCATTCCCTCGTTTTGTATATATATATACAATATTTTGTATATATACTCGTTTTGTTTGTATATACATATGTGTGTGGGTATTTATATATATAAAGTACAAGTGAGTACATGCTGGGTGGCCTCCCAATTGAAATATCCAAACCTTATGATCTCGTAGGAAAGCAATTTTAAGCAAAAATGTTCCTATTTTTTATTAAGAGTACACGCTCTAAGTTCTGTTTGTTAATCCCATAAATGCTAATATCTGCTACAAAACTGCAATATACTCAACTTCTTTTCCTACTTTCATTTCGTAAGTCCATGTTATTTGTAAAAAAAAAAAAAAAAAAAGCTTGAAAATCGTCAAAAATTCTCATAAAACCTTAGCTGCCATACCCTACAATATTTAGATTATATTAATTAGACTTCTAAAAATATAACAAATGTATTTATTTAATTATTATTATTTTTTTTTAGAAAATACACATAAAAGCATTTTTACATAAATAATTTATATATATATATATATATATATGTGTGTATTTATTGTAACAATGGGGCCAAATCAAACTTTTTTTTAGTTTCAAATGAATGATTTTTCGAAATTATCAGGCAATGGAGATAGTGTAAAGTAGGGGGTTTCAGATGAACTTTTGACGATTATTCCGAATATTCTTGAGTATGACACATGAAGAATTGGCACACTGGGAATGACAGAAATGTAGTGGAATCCGTCTGACAGTGGGACAAAAGAGTCCAGAGTCAGGATTTGTTAGCATTTCAATCGTTACCAAGCCAGAGAATTGAAACGCATTTATGTCAGACATTTGCGTGCTCATCCCCATAGGAACGTTTTTTCTTACAATATAATTCGAGGCCTCTTTTCTTGTGTAACTATAGTAGTATTGTTGTGAGTGTTACGTAGGCCTAGGAACGTTGGATGTGTGGTAGATTATTTTTCTAACGCAGTTAGAGTTTTTGCTATTGTCAAGTTTTTCTTGCATTTATTAAAAATTATATTGTTGAATATTTCTTCCACTATTTAGGGGTGTTCCAAGCCGAATCAACACAGCCCAAAACACCTTGCGATACCAATTTTGACTAAATTTGGTGGAGATGTGTGTTTCATTGTTACCAGTTTTTTTTTTCAAGTTGTAATTACTTGATTTTTGTGTATCCATGTGTAATGTATCTGAATAAAATTGCTATTTTTTCAGGATGTAATTGACATGTAGAGTTGAGTGGGGTCTCATCTTAAAAGGGAAATTTGATAATGCCCTTGAATTGTTATATTTTAATATCAAAGGCGGAGATATTTTCATCAATACTCAAAATAGCTTATCATGTATTTGACTAATTGATTTATTTTTTGTATGTTTTCGCAATGGTGATACACTCATAATAAAAAAAACGGGTGGGGTTCAAATTTTCATTGGTGCCTTGAATTACTTATTGGTGTACTGGTCCGGTTAGCTTGAAATTACCATTATTTCCGCTTAATTTTTCTTTTGTACTTTTTATGAACTTCCACTATGTCTCTCCTCTTCGAGAAAAATGAATGAGAAATGTAATTTTCGGATGCTCTTGAAGCTAATTGTTTAGAGCATACTCAAAGAGTTGTTTAGATGACAGTATTTATAAGGCTTGTCATAGATACTAGTCTTTTTAAGGCTCCTCCAAAACCTAATCACATGGCCTCTTGGCAAAAAATGTCACTCAGCAGTAATGCTTCTGGTATCTTCTTGGTGGTTTGAATATCGCTCAAACTGAATTTCGTATTGGAATGTACGAGTATAATTTTCGCTTAATATTGCGAGTACTTCACTTAATGTCACTTAAACAACTCAAGAGAAATTGACCAGCGGAAAGCCAAGTTCTACCGAAACATCCTGATATATTCCGAAGCAGCGAGTGTGAATCTCCTTTCTCGGAAAGGAGCAACATTTTGTAGGTTCTTCAAACTAAAAAATAAATTAATTAAATTGAAACAGTGCATTGCAATGGTAGATATTGATTTAGTATTGATATTATGCCCGACAACTCTAAAATTAGAACACATTCAACTCTACATATTAATTACTTACTGAGAAATAAGCGATTTTGTAATCTGATACACAAGGACCCAGGAAAATCAACAAATCGAAAAAGTAAATATTAAAAAGAAAAACAAAATCCTTAAGTGTACTCACGTGACATAGAAACACAAATCTTCACAAAACTTTTTAAAAATTGGAGACGTGAAGAGCAATTTTAAAACAAATTGTATTGATTTGGCATGGAACCACCCTGTATTATTTTAATAATTAAGGGACCATCGTAAGAGTAGATGGTTTGAAAATCTTTTATAATGAGTCGGGTGATTTTTTTACGGATATAGTATAAATTTCTGAATATTTTGATAATTTAGTGTTGAAAAAATTGTAATCCCAAGGCTTTTTGGTCAATTGTTATGATGTGAGACTCTGATTCTTTGAACTGGAAGATAATAAATAGTGTGTTGTCAGCGACATATCTATTGAAACTTTCATATTGACCTATAAGAAATTAATTCATTATTTTTTCACTCTCGTTTGTTTTTAAATTATCACATTTTTATTAAATTTATTATGTTTTGAAAAATACTAAATCAGTTAGAAAATGTAATAACACCTATTTAACAAAAAATGTTTTTCTCAAACTTATTTTTCTTTACCAAAAAATATCTGGCCTACAAAAGAAAATTTCAATTTGTTAATTTAAAGAAAACTTGAAGACTGAACGGAAAATTCGGAAGCCTTTTTGAAAAGTTATCAGTGGAGATTCATAAAACCAGTTAATGGCCTATGTTGTTAAGAAATACATAGTATAGTTGTGAGGTTTTGAAAAATGTTATATGAAATTTTCCCCTAATTTCCAGGATAAGATTGTCAAGCAATAAACTGGTTACTATTAGAAATATTTTATAAATAATTTAAAGTTTATTTAATTTTTTTTAAAATGATTCCTAATTGTTTTTTTGTCCCACACACTAGCAATTTGCGCACAATATAATTACCATGGATTCAGTTATGTTACAAAATGGGGCCTGAATAAAATAAATTTCAAAATATTTTTGTTTAATTTACCGTTCTTCAATTTGGATTTTTTTTTTTTTTTTACTGAGTAATGGTACAATAGTTTTAAAACTAAAAAAAAAATAGACAATGAACAATTTGACTAATAAAAAGATTAGAATTCCCTATATGTCAATGGAATCATAATTGAACGTAAACTATATATATATTATATATACATATATATATATATATATATACACTACAAAAACATATCAAGGGGATTAGTATTATCCAGTGAGGGCATGGAAATGAAGTGACCAAGTGTTCTTTTCTGAGCTTATTTATATGTTTAATCTTTTTTTTTTGTCTCTAATATAAGTCGAAGGTCGAAAATAAATAATCCTGGTGTTCATTGCATGAATGAATAAATTTACTTGGGAGAAAAATGGAGAGAAGATGCAGTTTCCGTTAGAAGTCATGACTAAAGAATAAATTACATTTTTTTTTTTTTCTTTTCTTTAAATAAATTTATTGTACTCCAACATCAGAATTACTTCTTTTCGGCCTTATAAAACATCCCAATTGCCCAAAAAATAATTAAAAATATAAATTGGTTTAAATAACAAGTATAACATTGTCAATTTTTCGTGCCGTAAATTTTTTCTTTGTATTTTACTATTTAATTATTGTTTTTTTATGTCATTTGAGTGCAATTTTTTTTTGTAAATTATTTCACAATTTTCTAAAATAAAAAATTGCTCATATGTAATTGTTTGTTGAAAAGTAGCTGTTATGTATGTGAACTAAATTTTATTTATAAACCATTTTGACTGTTAGTTATTGACATTTTGAAAAATACACAATATGAAAAAAATGTTGTTTTATGCATTTGTTTCATGACAAATGATTGTGTTTATTAATATTGAAATATGTCGCTGATTTTATGTAAGGAATAGGAGTGACATACATTTTTGCTTCAAATAAATTGCGTTGCGTTGAAATATTAATTTTTGTTGTTTAATTTCATCTTCCCTTTGAGTTTCCCTCACTTTTTCCTATCCTGTTTTGACTTCCCCAGCTAAAAACAGTATAGGGGAAGTTACGTAGTAGATTGAAAATTAAATGTTGAGTTTTCAACGGAATTTCATGTTTTCTGACTCTCCGAATCCACAATTTACAAAAAATACATGTTGCCTGTGAACCCGATAACTCTCGATAGAACAATATCTATACAATGTATGTATAGGATTAGGGTTATAGATGCTCAACATCTAGGTCATAAGCATCTAAGTACCTTGAGATGGAGACAGATACAAAGTTTGTATATATCATATACTCAGATAATGGACGTATGATACATTTCAACACAGATTAGAGGATAGAAAGAACACAATAGTTATATACAAAAAAAAAAAATGAAATTTATTAGAAATAAAAGTCAAATTTAAAATTTGGTTTTCTAACTTTTTACAATAGAATGTTTTAATATTTTAAAAAATAATCATACAATATTAAAATAAAATAGATATAATAATGTAAATAAAATACTCTATATAAAATGGAATAAGAACTAAGGTGCAAATCATGTGACGGAGAAAACATAATTAATAGATTATTGCAGAAGTTATTTTAATGGAAAATAAATGAATATTTTTGACAATAAAGAAATGCTCAAGGGGAATTATATGCAATAATACAGTGAATATAAAGGAATGTATTATGAAAAAAAAAAAAAAAAAATTTTCTTATGTGGGAACAAACGCAAGAAACATCCGGCACGGAGAGAAGAAACGTACTTCATCAAAACCACGACCCCCTTTCTCTTTTTTTTTGTTATAAAGATAATTCATAATAGTTCACAGCCTGCGTCGTTGGTTAACCATTGTATTACAATGAGTGAATATTCAGACAATAAACGAAATTGCTGACATCATTATTTTCTAATTAAAAAGTACATCGTCGTGTTCTTGTGCGTAACTCCCAATTTTGTGACTTGTATAAAACACCATTTTGTGCAGAATTAGTAATTTTTTAAATAAGAAATGAATATTATCAGTGTACTTCGCAGTGTATTAACTCCAAATTTGGTGAATAAGAGATTAAAACACATCTTACGCAAATCTGTTCGTTAACTCCTAGAACATAAATATTAGCAATTACATACTTAAATTTGATTAAGCAAAATGACTCATTCCTAGAAACGATATCGCAAAATTCCTCTCCCTGAACGATGCAGCAATGAGCTTATTAACTCCTACGCTAACCTCACATCATTGTTTTTCTTATTTTGTTATTCAAAATAAATTTCTTGTAGTCGCGTAGAAAGATCATTTTTATATTTTTTACATCCAAGTAGAACAGGGAAGGGTGGCTTTGACTAGGAAAATTGACCCCAAAAAATGCCTAAATCCATTTTCTATTGTTTTTTTTTTTTTTGCACTGAGCCTCTTATTATTACATTTCATGTGAAAGTGTACTTCGAACATAACATGTTTTTTTAAACTAGAAAGTAACGATCAATTTTTTGGTCTTCTGTAAAATGTAGTTATTCACTTCGCCAAATACAGCTGCGTAAAACAAAAAAGATATTGACTAAATCATGCTTTCTCACAAAAAATATACTTTTTTCAGGATATTCTAAAGACAGGATCATGTAAAGTGAAAAGTTAGATTTATCTGTAAGAAAAAGGAAGGATCTACAGTCTGGCCGAGTCAATAAGTTGGCTATGAGATGACAGAAACACTCAACATCGTTATTATTGAAACACTCCATGTCCAAGTGAACAAAGTATTTTTTTTTTTGGTCTTATTAGCCACTAATATTTAACCTAAATGAAAGCATGCATACATTTTTTCACAATTTTATATTTCAAGAAACTAAAATCAAAAACAATTGTATTGAATAAATATAACTATGAGGCGTTAAAAAACAGTTTTGAGAATATACAAGTATAGCTGGTGATTCATTTCATGTTAGATGAGGCTATCACTCAGGGATATTATGGATAAGTGGGAGCAACAAAGAGTAGTGGTACTTAACATTTTTTGCATAGATATTGTGAAACACTTAATAAAAAATAAAGAAAAAACGTTCGTTAAAAAAAAAAAATTGTCTATTTCAGTATAGAAACAAAATATATATAATAAATATTCAATACATATACAAAATATATATAATAAATATTCAATACATATAAAAATTATATATAATATGGGAGTACTTTCGGTATTGCTACCATCTTCAGCCACGACTTAACTAATACTAAACGGAAGTTCAACTAATTTACAATCCCAATTCGGTTCCTACGGGGTTCTTCCCCTGTCCCTCCTATACAGTTAAGTCTTAACATATGGAAAACATAAAAAATATTCAATTATTTTTATAATAAATTATTTTTAAATTGTCTTTCAGTTTGACCTACATAAACTAAATTACAAGGGGTTTGTTTACCAGTTAGAATATAGTTCTTGTAATTTTGTTTATGTAGGTCAAACCGGGAGACAAGTTAAAAATAGGGTAAAAAAACACATATTAGAAATAGGGTTAAACATACAACTCAGTAAAATCAACTTTCGTACAACACATCAACGAAAAAAAACACCATTTCGATATAAATACTGAGAAACAATACCTACATTTTTGTGACAAAGGTACATTACTCAACAACTGGAAATAAACAGAACACTACAAAAAGGAAATTGTATGAACGATCAGACCAATCTCAAATATTCACCCCTTTTATCGCGAACAATACACTCCTCCAGTCTCTGTGTGTACGTACCTACTTCCTCAAAAAACTGTGTATTTTTATTTCTTATATTTTTATTTTTTATTTTATTAATATATTTATTATTGTCATCTTTGATTTATTTCATACATGCATATATATATATATATTTGTATTTTAATCAGCTCATACTATTTGACAATGATTCTTTTATTATTAAGAATTCAATTTCAGAGCAAATTTTATTTTTAATGTTTTCCATATTTCAAGACCTGTCTGTACAGGAGGGACAGGTGAAAAACGTCGTAGGAGCTGAAAAGGGGTACTGTTTGGATTGTAAACAGGTTGAACTTCCGTTTAGTATTTGTTAAGTCGTGGCTGAAGATGGTACCAATACCCAAAGTACTCCCATATTATATATATTTTGTGAGACAATATTTTTTTTTTTTAACATACGTTTTCTTCTTTATTGTTTTTTAAGAGTAGTGAGATGTTGACGAGATGGACTTTGGGTGGGGGGGGGGGGGGGAGGAGATGCGTCTGCTTGCCTCATCTCGCTTGAAATAAACCAAACTTCACCAATAAATACATAATGTTATTATAGTTGTTCCCAACATCCCGAAGGTCCTTCAGTGACAAATTCACGATATATGACAGGAATGGTTGGAATGTCGTTCAGAGTCAACCAATGTTCTTGTCCTAGGGATGGGGTTATTTTCAACATGGCGTCTTTTCTTCTCTATTTCTGTAAGTGATAGAGCTATAGCGTGCGCAAATGCTTCATCTTCGTCCTAAGGAAAAAAACAAAAAATTAAAAAACATATGGAACAATCATGGAACAAATAAATTCAAATAGCAAGAAAATAGCCGACGGGACAATCAATTTATTTTGTGATTTTCATTGGCTTCTATGAGATGATTGCTGGTTACATTTTTCTGGAATTTCTCAAGGTGTCTTAGGAAAATATAATAACACATATAGGTAACGTGTTATTCCACTGCGTTGAAGATCGCGGGTTCGAAACCAGGGGATCATAGTGACCAAAAGAAGGAACATGGACGTGTCCCGAAATATTGCCAAAAAAAGAAGACATCTCTGGGAGAAATGCATGCCATCCTTGGATGGGACGTAAGGCGATGGTCCCGAGCCTGTGTGATGTCAGGTACTCGTTAAAGGCCCCACCCTAGGGAAAAATACCTTGAGCATGCCATCCTTGGATGGGACGTAAGGCGATGGTCCCGAGCCTGTACGATGTCAGGTACTCGTTAAAGGCCCCACCCTAGGTGAAAAACCCTTGAGCATGCCATCCTTGGCAAAATTTACGTCTCCCACAGAAGAGTCAGGCTAATGCCATCAGAGCAAAGAAAGACCGCTCTGGTAGTAAGCGATTTAACCTAGTAGTTAAAACCCGGCCATGAACCACAATAACTTACTAGTAACGTTTGAAATTGAAAATTTTTGATATACGAAGACGTCAGAGGACAAGATACCTCAACTTATTTTCGTTAATTTCAAAGAACAGTCAAAAAAGAATTTTTTCTCCAGTTATTGTTTTGTAAATATCACATTGTCATTAACAAATTCCTTAAAATACCTCCAAAAAAAGTTTTGATAGCTGCAGTTCATAAAAAATTGAAGTTTACATATTTAAATTTGCGGGAAAACGAAGATGTAACAAACTAAAGATTTGAGCAATTAATTAAATTTTTTTTTCTCAGGAAAATTGCATAAAATTATAAAATGTAAAAATAGTAAAATAAACAAAAAATGCAATATTAGTTATCACAATAGGTATCGGTATAACATAATAACAATTTACACGAAAAATTCATATTCACATTCATAAAGTTTTCAGCTTAATGTAAGAATTTATTAGGCATTATTTATGAGCTGTCCAGGAATAGCGTAACTAACTTTTCAGAAATTTTGGAAGTATATACATACTTTGGAAGTATATACATACTTTGGAATATATACATACGGAACCATCGCTTAATGTCCCATCCGAAAGACCATTTTTCTTACTTCCCAGATAAAAAAACTAAGGGCTTCGGCCGGGTTTCGAACAAGCGATCTTGAGTTAAGTTGGCTAGCACACTACCTCTGAGCCACCGGGCTCCTATATCCGCCATTGGTTTTCTTTATTTTATATTTATTAAAGTGATTTAAACCATACCAGTCGTGTTGAAAAAATTATTAAAGTCATTTAAATGGATGTAATTTGTATTTATAAAAATCGGTTGGATGTCACGGGGACAACCAGGAGAGTGAAAAAGTAATATGTATATAAATACAGTGAAACTCGCTTACAACAGTACCGAATAGCGCGATAT
The DNA here is from genome assembly GCA_963662175.1 of Aradus depressus. Taxonomy (NCBI): domain Eukaryota; kingdom Metazoa; phylum Arthropoda; class Insecta; order Hemiptera; family Aradidae; genus Aradus; species Aradus depressus. The sequence goes on along the minus strand of OY759218.1, from coordinate 23,515,012 downwards.
TCTGGGTATAACGATTCCGAGCAATGTGTTCGGTTGGTTTCCTGTGCTACGTATGAAGAAAATTTATTTAGATACAACGATAATTCGGAAATAGCTATCTCTATTTTTTTCTATTAGCTAAGTAATGATTATGATAATGAGCTGGAAATTAGTCAATCGACCCTGTCCACTTTATGGAAATCAAAGGATCAAATAAAACGAGGCAGAAGAAATTGTGTTCTATCTCAGTGTTTCAATTAATCAGGTGCGTACTTATGTTCCTGTTAATAGTTAAATTAATACGCCAGCCATATGGCTTTAAAAAATATTGAGAATTTTGTCAAAATAAATTATACCGAACAATCCACTATCACCGATTATTTTCAAAAAATCTCTAAATTAATAAAATTACTTATACATGTGTAATTACGAGGTACTCTATAAAATTACATATAAGTACATATAAATATATTTTCTGTACAATTTTTTCTTCTACATTCATTAAATTTATCAATGTTATAGATACAATTTGACTTTTTTATATCCTAATCTTTTTTACTTATGTATTTGCTTATCCACATGCTTTTATATTGTTATTAGTTTTTTTTTCTGAAATCCGGATACAACGAAGATCGGATAAAATAATATGATTTCCTACGTCCCTTGAAGGTCCGTTACAAGCGAATTTCACTGTATACGTACATGAATTAATTGAGCTAAAAAGACTGTATTAATCTTAATTTTCGTCAAATGCTTTAAGATATATATATATTTTTTAAAATCCCCTACAACACAAACCTGGGACGGAAAATTCCCTCTTTACTTGAAATGATACAATTATCAATTTTTATACTTCCGTCAGAAATAATTCTAATATTTTTTAAGTTTAGTTTTATGTTGTTAGAATTTAGCGTGTAGATGACGGATAGCTATTGTTACTCAAGACGTGTGATGAACAGCTGCCCTTTTAAACTGGTATTTTTTAGTATTATAACTACAATTTCAAACATTTCGATAAATTCTGTAGCTATATACGTTGTTTTTTCTTTTACACAACTACACTACCGAAAGAAATTAAGTAGTCACTATTTCTTCTATGAATTGTTTCACCATAAAATTCCTCATGAAGAATTGTTTATAACTTCTTTTAATTGTACCAAACACAAATGATTTAAGCAGAATTTCTAAATTTACTAAAAAAATACTAACAATTAAATGAAAAAAGTAAAGAAAATTTCTGTTTATTTAACTTTTGACTTTCAAATTGTGTGTTAATAACGGGTATTGCCTGGGTGACAGGGTCAAGGCATGTTGTGGATGAGGCGACGGATATCTTCTTGGGGAACACGTTTTTCCAGCAGGGCCTGTTCGAGATCTTTCAACACTGTCGATTGTCTAGGACTCGCTCTTAAAAGTTTTCCTATGGAGTCACAAATGACCTCAATGCTGTTCACTAGCCCCATAAGTCCAATATTGTGGTCGATAAGATACTGTCTCACGATTCTGGCTGGAAAACGAGACCTTAACAACCGACAGTGTTCAGAGTTCGAACAGACCCTGCTGGAAAAATGGGACGAGTACCACAAGAAGATATCCATCGCGTCGACGTAGTTAAATAAACAGCAATTTTCACTGTTTTAATTTCATTTTTAATATTTTTTCAGTCAAATTAGACATACGTACTATTTGTATATATATTTTTTTTTTCCTATAATTATGTGTTTTGTACTCTCAAAAGAAGAAGGAAACAATTTTTAATAAAAATATCTTCTATTATGATGAAATAATATAAATATGAAGAAGTGACTTACTTTTTTTGAGTAGAATATTATTTACCCTATTCGAAAATGATAAAACCTCAAAATCGACAAGAACATAACTTTTCTTTGCTATAACGATTCACACTGATTTTTTAACCTGACTTAATACTAAAATATATATTTTAAATACTTTCATAACTTACCATATTTCCTTGAATGTAGCCATGGTAGTCTGGGGCTTTCCTTGAAGGAATTCTAGAAAATAAAAATTTAAAATTAATCCTGATCATTTTTAAAAGAATGTCAAATTTACTTCCGGGATAGAGAAAATGGGAGTTATTTGCCTGCTTAACCTCTAGTAAAAATATATAGATTATCAAATCTCCAAAATGGAAGAACAAGGAGTATTAGCACTAAACCAGTGATTTGTATATACGAAGCGGTGATCAAACCACGAGTCACTTATGCCGCGCTATGTAAGTAGCAAACTTCAAAAGATGGTACGCCTAGCTGTGGCCATGATAGTTGGAACTGAGCCTCTGGATGTAAGATTACGGACTTCAGCAATGAATACCTGCTGCAGCCTCGAGGCTAAAGGAGAATGGAATAGCGCGTTCAGAGGGGGCACTCCACGATCAAAGAGGTTCTAGGCGAAATAGATCCAATATTCAGATAGAGAAAAGATGAAATGATGCAGCGCACCAACATAAATAGGAAATACGCAGTGACTATCAAGAGTAGAGAGAGAGAGCACAGCAAGAGGCTACAACAGTCACTGGGAAGCCTGTACGATGCTTCACAGATGGTAGACAGAAGGACACAGGACTCACAGGAGGTGGAATATTTATTCCAAGCCTGGAGTTGGAAGTTGCCATCCCGCTTGAATGCCATGCTATTGTGTTTCAAGCGAAGGTGATGCGATCCTGGAATACGCGTCTAGAAGGGAGGTAATGAATAGTGACATGGAGGAGGTGAAAATCTTCTCCGATTGTCAAGTAGCACTCCAAGCACTTGCTGCAATCACATCAAAGCTGGTAAGGGAGTGCGCAAATCAGCTAAATACTCTAGGAAACTACAAGAATGTTGGACTTTACTGGTTTTCCGGACACTCGGGGATTCAGGGAAATGAGGAGGCAGACCGACTAGCCAAGGAAGGTTCAAGTAAGCCCTTCATGCGGCCAGAGCCAGTACTAGGAATTTCTCGGGAGGCATACCCGATTAAAAAGTGGACTCTTTTGGAGCAGTCAAGCAGAGAAAAAACCACATGTAGACAGTCGAAGATGTTCCTGGATGGGAAGTCCAAGGTATTGAAAGATCCTGAACCTCAAAAGAAACGAGCTTCGACAACTAACTGGAGGACACGGTCCGTTTAATAGACACACACTGTAGGAGTCAAGGACAGTCCCACCTGTGACAGATGTGGAGAGGAAGACGAGACGCCTTGGGTATAAGCTCGGGATACGCGCGGACGAGATTACACATTTTTTGCAAAGATGTAATCACTGAGGAGGACTTTAGAAGAATGGACCACGGAAGCATTTCAGGTTCATTAAGGAAACTGGGAGACTGGTTCTTTCATAAAGGACTTGGTTTAGGTAGTATAAACAAACAAGTTAGAAAGTAAGGTGGAAGCCCAGCGCTTAGGATAAGAGCATTGGATGCTTAGATCACTAGGTGTAAAACCATACATACATACATATATGTAAACGAACCGGGAATGTGAGCTCTCCCTCAGACTAAATTTTGTGATCCAAGAATGAAGTTGCATTTATGAAAAATTTGAAGAGAATCATTTTTGCGGAACTTCTTTTTCTGCGACCATCCGTTCAAAAAATATCAATGAAAAACTGACTTATTGTGTACATTTTGGCCTCCAATTTCGATTTTGAACTTCTGGGAAAATGAAAACATCTGTTTTCTGAGGCCTTAGTCAATAGTTACTAAAAACACATAAACGAAATTACAAATCAAACCAGTCCACGTAGAAAAAGGCTTCGGAGATGACATATTGAGTTTTCCACACCTACTCAGCTAATAGATATACGCCATTTATATCACTAGATAGTGTTCCGAGATTCATAATGTCGGCCACTACTACCATCAATATTCATCGATCTGACTCAAATAGCGATTGAGAGAACAAACTGCCGGAGCCATTTGAATTGCCAATATA